>CM040243.1:95248274-95848274 GCA_022545495.1 Chrysanthemum lavandulifolium | reverse complement strand
GCACGGTATCTAGCCACATGCAAACAATGAACAAGATGTCCGGTCTACTAGGCGTGGGGTACATCAAGGATCAAATCATACTACGATATTTCGTTTGGTCTACCATGATCCCTCGATGGTCCTCCTCTAGTTTAGTACGCTCAATCATGGGAGTGTCAACAGGTCACTAGAATCAAATCAAAATTTCTTTAAAATCTCATTTGCATATTTAGATAGATTTATAAAATGCCTCGGGACTTTGTGAAATTTGTAATCCCAAGAAAATGACATTTATCCCATCATTGACATTTGAAATTTAAAACCCATTTCATTTGAAAACGGTCACACTCATTGGGGTCAATCGAGGCAAAGATGGTATCATCAACATAAATTTGAGCGTGAATTAAATGTTTGCACGACTTCGGTGAACAATGTAGGATCAATCGCTTTTGTTGAATCCAAGAGATAGAAGAAACTTTGATAGCGTATCATACCATGCCCTTGGATCTTGATTTAAACCGTAAAGAGCCTTCTTCAAATGATAAACGTCTGATTTACAAATCCTTCGGGTTGGTGACGAGACGACTTCTTTAAGATCTCCGTTAAGAAACGCCGTCTTTACATCCATCGATATACTACCATGTTCTTACTTGCGATTAGCCAAGAAGATTCGATTGCCTCGATACAAGCAACAAGAGCAAATGATTCTTCAAAGTCAATACCTCCTCTTGACGGTATCTTTTAGCCACCAATCGAGCCTTGTTCTTTAGAACATCACCATGCTCATCAAGTTTCACTTTGAAGATCCATTTTAGAGCAATGATCATAGCACAATCTGGAGCAAGTACTAATTCCCATACATCAAGTTGATCAAACTCATGAATTTCTTCTTGCATGGCATTGAACCAGCTGTCTTCATTCATGGCGGTTTTAACATCTTTTGGTTCGATCTTAGAGTACGGAGTTGAAGAAGCACCATAAGGCATCGGTTTCAAGTTGTTTCCGTGTGGATCTTGGTCGAGAGGATTTCCAATGATGTTGTCCAATGGATGATCATGAGTCCATTTTCCGAGGTGTTCATGTGGTGTTGTTGAGGACTAAAGTAGTAGCCTCCGTTGTAGAATTGATGATCATTAGCACTTGGCTCATAATGTACATCAAACATTGGATCAAACAATTTCTTCAAATCATCTTGATTAGAGGTACATATGGAGTTGCTAGAGTAATTTGGTACAAGGATGAACCAATGGGACTGTTTTGAAGTGCGGGTCCGGCTGGATTGTCCAGAGCCATTTGACCGGTCACTCATCAAACGTAACATGAATTGTTTCCATGATATTTCGGGTTCTCTTGTTGTAGATTCGGTAACCTTTTGCTTTGGTGCATATCCTACAAATACTCCAATGTCCGCTTTAGCTTTCAGTTTACCTAAATCTTGACCGTCATTAGTTGGATAACATAAAGCACCAAACACATGAAGGTATGATAGATCGGGTTTTCTATTGTGGACAAGTTCATATGGAGTCTTTCCATTAGAAGTGTGAATTAGAGATTGATTTTGAGTGTAACATGCGGTGGCAATAGCTTCACCCATAGAAACATTGGAACCTTTGAGTAAATCAAAGATTATTCTTGCAGCTTCTACAAGAGTTCGATTTCGTCTTTCAACTACACCGCTCTATTGAGGAGTTCGAGGATCACTTCTTTGAGGACCGATTCCAACATTTTCATAAAATTCATTGAGTTCTTTATTAACAAACTCGGTTCCATTGTCGATCGGACGATTCGAACTGCTTTGTTGAGTCGGATCTGAAGTTGTTTAATAAGTTTAATAATGACATCCGAGTTTCATCCTTTGTCCTCAAAAACTTAACCCAAGTGAATCGGGAGTAGTCATCAACCACTACTAACACATATCTCGTCCCATTAATAGTTTGCACTCTCATTGGGCCTTGCGGATCCATATGAAGGGTATGAAGAACTTCCATTACGAGTTTGTGGGTTTTGGTTTGTGGGCATATTTCGTGCTTTTTCCCAATTGGCAAGGCGAACAAAGATGATCTTTTCATATTCTAATGGGTAAGCCTCGAAAAGATCCTTTCGGAAAGGTTGTTAATGGTGCCAAGTTCAAGTGATTGAGACGGCGATGCCATAACCAAGACTTTGTTTTAGAAGTCTTTAACAAGATGCGATTGGAGAAGACTTCATCATGTCATCGATAGAGATGGTGTATAGGTTTGAACCACGAGTTCCTCCGAGAAGTTCTTTACCATCAAGTTCCCTAACGAAACAAGTATGTTTTTGAAGGCTACTTCTAGATCGTAATCATAGAATTGACCAACAGAGAACAAGTTATGACCAAGACCTTCCACATAATATACCACGGAGATAACACTATCATGACAACATAATCCCCATAACCCGTAATTTCATCGAAATGATCGTTCCCGAATCTAATCGTCTCGATGAATTTGCTCACGAAGTTCATGAGCCGCAACGGTCTCGGTCCTATGCTTGGAGCGACTGAGTTCGGTACCACCGAGCGATTTGAACGATCTGCAGCTTGAACACAAACAAGAATGGATAATCGGATAATTGGGATCCCCATGCAAGAATGGGTTCCATTTGGTTAGTAATGTTGATTGGAACACCCACATCCGAAATAGAAACATCCATATCGAAATAAAAGCAATGGAATCATTATGAATAGTTGCGGTACTAGTGTCCGTATTTGACCTATTCAAAGTATGTTCACTTCTTATGGGAATAGTTCTACCAAGAGGCATCCATTTTCTTGTGGGCATTGTCGATTAACCTTATGGCCAAAAGGTATCCATTTATAACCTATCTTACTAAATGTTCTTCCTGTGGGTTTCCACTTGTTTTCTAACTTTCTTTCGCCTTTGCCTTTTAGCCTTCTCAAGATGATTTTTGCATTATCAATATTAATCGGGGATTTGACACATTAGACAAAGCATTCACACCACATTCATGATTAGTAATGAAATTCAGCGAGACATCATTACGGGGTTTGTAGATAGTATCGAATTCGGATTAATTACAAGATCGCCTATGGCTAATACTAGAATCAACACGATTCGTTTTATTCAACTCAAACTTAAAGTTCCTAGGTTGGTCTTCTACTTTCTTCCAATGCACATTCTTAGCTTGCGAGGTCCTATCTTGCTTGGTATTGCCTGGAGGCTTTGACCCGCTTGCTTTAATGTCATTGATTACTCCTGTAGAGGGAATTATGGGAACATTAGTTGGTTGAACTACTTTTTGCATTCCTGAACTAGATGTGCAAGGATCTAAACTACTAGAAGGCACATTAGTGTTTACTTTCTTAAAACTTGGCATAGGATGGTTTGTATGCTTGGCACTAGGCATAGAACACGGCATCACAGCTTTACCTTTCGCACCTAAGGATTTAGGACATGTTGCAATTAAACATTCTAGCAGCTCTTGAGATCGTTTGGCCTGAATGCAAGCAAACCTAATTTCACTATCAAGAGGCTTATTTATGAAATCCTCTTCTACAATCTCACGGAGACATTCTAGACTATCCTTAAGGTAAGCACGTGAGTTATGAAACACGGGTTCATTATTCCTAAGATGAGGAGGAATGCATTTAACGATTCTGAGAATATTTGCGATGAGGATGACTTTGAAGCAACATTCTCATTAAAAACAAGTGGCGCTTCCTTTTTCGACCCCTTAGATTCTCAATTTCCTTTTGTAAAGAAGTTATTTTTCGTTATTTTGTCACGTGTGACTTTCATTGAATCAAATAACTCTTTAAAGTGACGTTTAACTTTTCATTTTCTTCTAGAAAGCTTTCATTTTCCTTTTGTAAAGCATTTACTAAGTTTTGAAGATGAAAAGTTTGAGAATCTTGAGAATCTAAAGGAGGAGGCATTTGGGAGCCACCACTTTGTTCTTTTCACCCTTTAATTGAGAAATTTGGGCTTTCAACTTTACGATCATGTTACAATGAGCTTGAATCTGCTCGGTCTCGTTTGTTTATCCAAAAACTCGCATCAAACTCGGAGCATCTAAAGATGTCTTGATATTTGAGGTTTTGACATTTTCTTTAAGATGTTGATATTTTAGTTGTAAATTAAAATGCTCAACTTCGGTTTAGAAATATGTTTTACCAAATTGTTGTGATCATCCGGATCAATTTTCTCATTTAGTTTAGAATTAGTCTTTTCAAGCCCAATGACACGATCATGGAAGACTTTCGAGCAACAGATAATTCATGAAATTGAGAAGCATTAATGGAACAATTTGTAGCGATGAAAAACACATCTTGAGCAATACATTCGTAAATCGATTCTCATTAAGTGTATGCAAGTTCTTCCTCTCAATCTCATTATATTTTAATTCTCTCATAGTCACTAACCTCAACAATCATTGCATCAAATTCCTTTTCCATTTCTTTAATATCCGAATTCATCCCCTTTTAAGACTTTCAAATTGATCTTTTAGTTGTTTAAAGAAAGGCATGACTTTGGTTAAATAGCATTCTTTAGTTTGCTCAAAACCGCTTTCCCCTTGGCTATACCAATGGGGTGTGATCCCTTTCTTACAAGTTTTCTCAAAATCAACAAATAATTGAAAGATAACATATTGGTGATTAAGGTCTTGCTTTTAGTGGCAATAGTTTAGGGACTAAATGCATTGGTGTATCGAGGAGGATACACAATCGGTAAGCATTTTCCTAAAGGGGGGTTGTTACAACAAGATTCTCGCTTTTGCTTATCTAAATCCTTTTTCCGAACACTTGTTCAAGCGTTAACAACGTCTGAGGCTTAAACTTGTTCAAAAATCCAATTCTCCTTTCGTAATCATGGGGTTTGATAGTTAATTTCTTCTCTCTACATTTAGGATCATCTAGTTTCTTGTTCATCTTCTCCTAGTGACTTCATCGATTTCTTATCTTCCTCGATGCACTCGGTGCAACTAGGTTTCTATCTAGGCTTAAGGATTTCAACGCCATCATAAAGTACCTTATGAGCATTTCTAGCCTTTTAATGACCTCTGGATTTGGTTCCTCAACAAGGGAATGATATGCTTATCGCTTAAGACTCTATGCTTAGTGATCAGTGAGCGATCGAATGGTGTTCCTTATCGTACAACTTATTTTCAAGCTTGTTTTCAAAGTTTTTAGATTGGAAAAATCATTCAAAAGTTTTGATTCCTTAGCATTGAATTCTTGCTTAAGCATTTTCACATTTTCTTGAAGTTCTTGTTTTTGCTTAGCAGTTTTAAAAAGCTTTTCTTGTAAGGAATTTAACTCTTGTTTTAATACTTCTTCTCTAATATTACTTTTTCTAATAATTGTACGCATTTGGTCATCCATTTCCTGCTCACGGGTGGTCAACTCAAATTTCGCACGTTGTTCATAAATAGCAACTTGTTCTTTATAGGCATTCAGTTCAGAAACAACAGAATCATCAGGGGCACATGAAGTGAATTCATCAAAAACATAGTCATCATTGACTGCATAAGATGTATTACTTGGTACAGCCTCACTTTCACTTTGCTTCACATATTGATCATATAGGACAATATTGTTATTACCCACATCATCAATATCTAATTCATAAGTCTCAAGAGATTGTACTTCAGTATGCATCTTTTGCTCATCAACATCATCATATAGTTTTAATACCTCTGAAATGATTTTGTCTTTGGATGGACCAGTTTGTTGTGGTGGAAAGACCTTTGGAGAAACCATAGGTGAGATGCTAGCCATGAAGATTGTTTGAGCAATAGGTTCATCATCTACATCAGAGTCAAATGCATTACAATCAGCTACATGAAAAGCAATCTGATGATTATGACCTATCTCCTGAATTGGCTGTTCATCAACATCAGCATCATAAGTCTTGGCGTTCACTTCAGCAAGAAACAATAACTCCTCTTCATCCAATGCGGCTCCATTATCCCGAGCTTGAACAAGTAACATCTTATCCACAAGTACTCGGCATTCGTATGCGTCCGGTTCCTTGCAATGTGTCCTCACCACCACAGCTTGTAGCATTTGATAGGCTTTGCTTGTCCTTGATTTCCAATCCTTCCCGATTTTGATTTCCATCATAGCCTCCACCTACTCCACCTCTTCTTTGATCATCTTGCATTTCTTGAATCGGCTACACCATAACCTTTCCATCTCTAACGATGGCTGATTGTGTGGATTGGATCTCGCTCGAGGTTGTTGTTAGTGTGTGGTAGAGAGTTCATGTTTTGACTAATCATGAGAGCAGGTTGATTAATGAAGTTTCCAGTATTTGCATCGATCAACTTGTTTGAACATTTGATCGGGAATGAGTTTGTGATTACCATTACCCATGGGTATAACTTGAGAAGCTTTGGTGGTAATTCCAAAATTTGTGTAAAAGGCAGTAGAGTCATTTGATGAGCTTGTCTCTCCCTGGTTGGTTTGAACTGATCAAGAATCCTTTTTTTGAACATTGCATGTCTCTCATTCTGAAGAAGAAATGCATACAGTTGCTCATTGTTGGGAATCATGTGAAGTATGGATTATGCTGAACTTACTGCTGAAGGGATTATGTTGAAGTAGTGTGGATTCTACTAAAGACATAATTATGCAGAAGATATTTAGTGAATAGTTTGTTTCTGCGGAAGTTGTTATTCCGTGTTTAGTATATTTAGTTTGGATATACATGAGCTTTATTATGAAGTGTGTGTATATCTTATTTAGTTTTATGTTTATACGTTTCTTGGGAAACGGTTTAGGGTTTTGTTTAGGGTTCCTTGTCTATAAAAGGAACACAATAGTATGAGTTATGTCTTGATTGGAAAACAAAGTTTTAGTTAATATAACGATCCATAGAGGATCACGAGTTCTTAGTTATTTGTGTTACTCGTGTTTATATTCCGCTACTAAATACAAGTTGTAGAGATTCTCTTTCTTGTGCTTGTGATTACATAGGCATAGCTAACGATCCACGAGCTCAAGATCTATCAAGGTCGCTAGTTTCAACAAGTGGTATCAGAGCCTCGTGAGAGTCTCTACGATACTAAGAGCTGTTATGTGCTTTAATCCTTTCAATCACTACATTCTTCACCATGTCTGGAGTTGTGGACGATGTTGAAGTTACCAACAACAATAACAGTGCCTCCCTACAACAGCTTAGTCTATCCAACAACAATGCTAAATTCCCATACTTGAAGAGAGAAGAGTATGATCTACGGGCCATGCAGATGCAAAACTGGATTTCCAACATTGATTGGAATCTCTGCTCAATTGTGCATAAGTGAAACAGTTTAAAAAGGACAACCACTGATCCTGATGGTACTGTTGTCATTATTCCTCCAAAATCTGCTGATGAAATCCTGGCAGTTCAGAGAGAGCACAAGGTGAGAACTATACTCCTTCAGGCGATACCTCAAGATCACTTGAGTGACTTTCATTATATGGTAGATACTAAGGATATATGGTTGGCGATCAAGGCTAAGTTCGGAGGGAATGAGGAGTCTAGGAGGATGAGAAAGTCCATCTTTGCGGACAAGATTTCAAGACTTTCAAATCTAAAGAGGAAGGAATTCACAAGGGCTATGACAAGTTTCACAATATCTTAAGTCGGTTAAATCACTACTGAGCAAAGCCAGATAATGATGATTGTAATTCTAAGTTCTTGAGATCATTACCTCCATCCTGGCTACAAGTGAGCATTGCTTTAAAAGCTAAAGGTGGTCTGGATATGCTTACTTTTGATGAGTTGTATAACAAACTTAAATCTCTTGAACATGATGTAAAAATTCCTTTTCGATCATCATCTACTGCTAGTCACACAGCATTCGTTGGAGCCTCTACCCCAAAGATGAGTTATGGTCCAACTCCAATTTACTCATCATCATCTCACACTACCACTCCATCAAGTTCTCAACGGGGTGTAATGGAAGATGTGCTGGATCCTTTTTGTCGATTATGATCCTCAAAGACAACTTGCATATGAGGATTTCGATCGGTGGATCCACCGGAGATGGAAGAGATGAAATTAAAGTGGCGGTGGCTATGGTTTCTATGGACATCAAAATTTGAAAGGAAGGTGGAAGGAAGTTCGATTTCGTGGAAGTGATCCACTAGGTTTGACAAAAATAAGGTCAAGTGCTTTACATGTCATCAAATGGGTCACTTCTCCGAGAGTGCAAGGACGAAAAGGCGGTGATGAGGTGAAATACTCTTCCTATCAACGAAATCAAAGGGATCTTTGGAAAGACCTCACCGCTTTGGTCACTCTTGATAAAACCGTGGAATGGACGCAACATGAGCGGGAGAATGATGATGGTCTTGGTGGTGACAATCTTTGGATTGTTTGCAAGTCGTACTTGTGAGGATAGGCATGATCGATTGCCTTGATGGGCATCTCTCGTGTACAAAACCTGCTTGTTTGGTTGTAGTGAGCGTTATAATGAACTCAAAGAAGCTTATGATATTTTGAAACCTAAATATAATGAATGCTATGTTGAGGTTGAAGCTTATAAACAAGCTTTAAAAACATTAGAAAGACAAAAGGTTTGGTTTCGGAAGAATCAAATAGCTTATGATGAAAAATTAGGATATTAGAGAGTGATCTTGAATGTTCTAATAATGAGTTAAAAAGATCCGAGAAGTTAAGAGTGGATGTAATGTCGAGAGAATCTAAAGTTGAAAGCAGAAACTAGATGAGGAGATTGCTAGGCATAAAGAATGGTTACTAAATGGAAACAAGTTAGCTAGTCACATCTATGCTAGTCAAACTCGAATACTTCTATAGGTTTAGGATTTAAGAAGTATGTAGGATTAGAAGCTAGAGAGACACACGCAAATCTACACTAGCGTGCCTAACTAATTTTGTGAAAGAAGGTGACCTACATGTCAGTCCGTGGACCTATTAGAGGTGAGCACATGCCCATTGACCTTTCTATTTCGTTGACTTTGATGGATCACACCATCTATATGGCAAAAGTCATGTGACTTTCGGACCACGATACTTCTTCTAATGACTTTGTCTCTTGTGTTGATGAAGACAAGTCCTCCGAGCAAGGGTCTACAGAGTGTGATTAAAATGACAAGTCGACCTTCCCAAGTCTAACCTCCCAAGTCTTCACCCCCGCTGCACCCAAGACTACCAATAAGCATGTCGAGTTCGCCAAGGAATCAACTTCCAAGACAGTTCCTCACAAGACCTGTTTTCTAATTCTTTGCATAATAATTCATTAAAACAATTCTTTTCATGGTTTTGGTTTGAATACTTCTACTTGTAATAGAACATCTTGGTTTGAATAAATCTTCTAAGCAGAAGACATGTTTTGTGTGTGAAGTAAATTTCATTTAATTAAGGATTGTGATTATCATGAGCAAAGAATAGGTAGGTGTGGTGATTCTAGGACATCTAGACCAATGTGGACCAATGTTAATGCTATACCACCTTATGTTCCACAAGCATCTTATCTTGATTCTCCTTTCACTTGAGAAGATCGTTTGCTAAACCATATGTGCAACCAACAAGTTCATATTTTAATGGTTTTGGCACGGATATGTTGAATCTATGAATCTTTGGGAAAGGGTATAGGGATCTTCTTTGTCAAGTCCTCGGCAGTTGTTCTTGGAATCAAAAGGGACCAAAATTTCAATGGAAACCCAAGAACAATAGTGGATCTTTTACATCCGCTTGGCATAAATCTAATGATCCACAAGGCGGGTTCAAGTCGGCAATGACTTGAGCCTCCATAAGGTACTAATATTTTGTATATATTGTTGTTGTTGTAGGATCATCCCTTAAGCATAAGGATATTGGAATTATTGACGTTGGTTGCTCAAGGAGTATGTCCGGAAATAGGGTTTGATGCATAACTTTGTACCTATTGAAGGAGGAGTCAATTTGACCTTTGGTGGAAGTGATGGGAGATTTCTTGGAAAAGGGACCATCAAAACACCTCAACCGGATTTTGAGAATGTATACTATGTCAAGGAACTCCAACACTTCAATTTGTTCTCGATCTCACAAATCTGTGACACCAAGAACAAAGTACTCTTCTCGGAGGATGAATGTCTTGTCTTGTCTAAAGACTTCAAACTCCCGTAAGAAACCTCAATTCTGCGAGAGTTCCTCGAAATCACAATCTTTATACATTCAACTTAAGCGATGTTAAACCGAAGGTGACTTAACTTGTTTGGTGGCCAAAGCATCCTGGATGAGTCTACCAAATGGCATAGGAGGATGGCTCATGTGAACTTCAAGACCATAAACAAGCTCTCTAAACCGAGTCTTGTTGAAGGTCTTCCTTCCAAAGTTTTCACCAATGATCATAATTGTGTTGCTCGCAACAAAGGAAAGCAACACATGAGTCTCATACAAAGTCATATCTTGTTGTGAGCATTATTTCTAAACCTCTTCAGCTGCTTCATATGGATCTTTTTGGTCCAACTCAAATAAGAAGCATAGATCACAAGTATTTTTGTTTGGTTATCACTGATGGCCATAGTAGATTTTGTTGGGTATTCTTTCTGAGGACTAAAGATGAAACATCTCAAGTGCTGAAAGACTTCATTACCCTTATGGAAAATCAGTTGAACAAGAAGGTTAAAGGAATCCGGTGTGATAATGGGACAGAGTTCAAGAATGTTGTACTTATAGAACTCTGCAGGTCTAAAGGTATTAAAAGGGACTATAGCACTCCAAGAACCCCACAACAAAATGGGGTGGCTGAAAGGAAGAATAGGACCTTGATAGAGGCTGCAAGATCAATGCTAGCAGACTCTAAGTTACCCACTATGTTTTGGACTGAAGCTGTTGGCACAGCTTGTTATGTGCTGAACAGGGTATCCATTACTAGACCTCACTTCAAAACACCATATGAACTTTTGTTTGGGAAAGTTCCTGCTATACATTACCTCAAACCTTTTGGCTGTCAAGTGACAATTCTTAATACTAGTGATCCACTTGGTAAATTTGATGAGAAGGCTGATGATGGTTACATTGTGGGCTATTCAGCTCATAGTAAGGCTTACAGGGTGTACAACTCGTCTGCGCTAGGAAGATAGAGGAGACTTTGAACACGAGATTTCTTGAAGATAAGCCTAATGTTCAAGGACGTGGTCATGTGTGGTCTTTGACCTTGATTATAGCGATTATTTGGGTCATTCTAGACATCGGCTAACCAAAATGCGGTACTCAAGAGTCTCCTACTAACAATGCGGTACATTGGATCTTGATTCGACGATGAAGCTTGAAGATGTTGAACAACCTATTCTTGTGCCTTCTTTCTCCACTAACAATTTTGCGGGAGATACTACTAAAGATGGTGCCGATGAGAGTGATGATGATTCACACTATCTTGAAGACCTTCTTGGGCTAAAGAAATAGGAGTATGCAGCTAACCTAGAAGCTGAGAGAAATGCTGAGGAGAGTGCAAGAGAAGCCATCAGTGGAAACAATCATTCTGCTGAAAGTGATCCTCTTTCTCCTATCATCACCAAATCTGCTGAAAGACATGCTGTTACTACTCCTATTTCTACTAGAGAGTCAACAGACCTTGGAGAACCTTATACACGTTTTCCAAGACCTTCTGACCTTGGTTATCATCAACCAAAAGCTGGCATCTTCAACTCACCTTCCTATGACACTGATTTTGAACCCACAGTGACTAATCTTGATACCTCCATTGATGTCAACACCACTGCTACTAAAAGGATCAACAATGCTCATTCACAGTCCAATATTATTGGTGATCCTAATGCACCTGTTAGAACTAGGGGCACTGTGACAAGTTCTATATATGGTCAAGTGGCTTTTATCTCTTATGTCTCCAATCAACAAAGGGACAATCATACGCACTATGAACATTGTCTGCTTGCCTGCTTTTCTCTCTCAAGTGGAACCAACGGTGTTAATCAAGCCCTTGAAGATTCGGTTGGCTTGAAGCAATGCGGAAGAAATGCAACAATTTCAAAATCGGCGGTTTGGATCTTGGTACCACTACCGATGGCAAGTATGCAATTGGGACTAAATGGATTTTGAAGAATAAGAGAGATGCAAGAGGTGTTGTGATAAAAAAACAAAGCTAGATTAGTTGCTCAGGGTTATAGACAAGAGGATGGGATTGACTATGATGAGGTGTTTGCACCTATTGCTAGAGTTGAAGCCATACGGATATTTTTGGCTTATGCATCCTACATGGGTTTTATGGTATATCAGATGGATGTTAAAGGTGCTTTCCTGTATGGAGAAATAGAAGAGGAAGTTTATGTTACTCAACCTAAAGGATTTGAAGACCCAGATCATCCTAATCATGTTTACAAAGTAGAAAAAAGCTCTCTATGGACTTCACCAGGCACCGAGAGCTTGGTATGCTAGGCTTTCATCATTTCTGCTGAAGCATGGCTATAGACGAGGTGCAATTGATAAGACACTTTTCCTTAAGAATAATTCCACAGACATCATTCTTGTGCAAGTGTATGTGGATGATATTATTTTTGGATCCACAAAAGAAGCTAGGTGCAAAGAGTTTGAGGAGCTTATGAAGGGAGAGTTTCAGATGAGTGCTATGGGGGAGTTGACTTTCTTTTGGGTCTCAAGTTCGTGAGAAACGATGGTATCTTCATCAGTCAGGACAAATATGTGAGGGACATCTTGAAAAAGTTTGGTATGGAAAGTGTAAGGACTGCCACTACACCTTTTGAAGCTCCAAAGACAAAGACCATTAATGAAGTAGATCCACCAGTGAATGTTCATTTATACAGATCTATGATTGGCTCTTTGATGTATTTAACAGCTTCAAGGCCTGATATTACTTTTGCTGTGAGTGTTTGTTCGAGACATCAAGTTACTCCACTTACTTCCCATCTCAATTTTGTTAAGAAGATCTTTAATTACCTCAAAGGCCAACCTCATCTAGGCCTTTGGTACCCAAAAGAGTCTCCATTTAAGCCGGAAGCATATAGTGATAGTGACTAGGTGGTGCAACTGGATAGGGGTCCACCACCGGAGGTTGTCAATTCCTTGAAAGAGATTGATTTCTTGGCAATGCAAGAAATGACTATAGTGGCTACCTCATCTCTTGAAGCGGTCGTTCTTTGTTGCCAATTGTTGTGGATAGGTTCTTTGGATACAAAATCAATTGTTGGATTATGGGTATAACTTCATGAACACAACAACTTTTATTGATAATCTAAGTACCATATGCATTGTTAAAAATCCAGTTTTTCACAGTAGAACAAAACATATTGAAATCAGGCACCACTTTATAAGATATGCATATGATAAACATTTGATAAAAGTGGTTAAAATTCACACTGATGATAATGTGGCAGATTTGTTAACAAAGGCTTTTGATGGACCAAGGTTTCAACACCTTGTGGTCCATATCGGTATCTTAACCCTTAGCGCAAAGTTTAAGGGAGGCATATGCCTCGAGGAGGATTTATGTACACTTTGCATGTTTTTATGTAATTTTGTAGGTTTTTATGTATACTTTTGGTTTGTTTGCTTTTCACTAACACTAACCAGCTAATGTAGTCTTAGTTTGTTTTTCTTTGTTAGTTTGTGTGTTTCTCTGTGTTTGTTCTGTTTTGCAGATTGGTTATTCAAGTTGGAATTTGGAATATGGTCAAGAAAGCTCTAAAGCTTGTTTCTTGAATTCAAAGTCTTTGAAGTGAGCTATTTGTTTCATTGAAGATAATGTACTAAAGTTATAATGTTCATTCAATAGAAATCTTGAAGCAAATTGTTCATTCATTCATTCAAGAAATAGTTTACGACTTACGACTTACAGTACAATCAACATCAAATGCAACTGCAAGAAAAGAGCTATTACATGATCTACTAATCCTAATCTAGTTCATATCATCTATTCCAACATCTAACAGTTTGTTGGATATGCATGATCGCTCACATCTTTCACACTAGATCTTTGGATATGCGTTAAGAAGTCTTGCATAACCACCCATTCATTCTATCTCGATGGCTGGAGATGCATGACTACTATGACGAGGATGCTAAGGATCAAAATGGAAAGGATGGATTGATGAAAATGGTGATGATGACGATGACCACACATGATGATGAAGAAAAATAAAGTTTCCTTTGTGCTTCATCTATGGATTTCAACCAAAATGCAATCATCCACCATCCTTAAGCATTTCCACTATACGATGTGTGTTGATGCACCAAAACCTGGTGCAGAAAGACCAAGAACCACCTCTCTATCCTTAGGGGTGGCGGATTGGCTCGTGGCCTTCGTTGAGGCCGAGGTCTTTGGAGGTTGGGAGTAAGATGTTCTCTCCTTATAGGAGTCATCGAGAATCATCAATGATTCACTTGGATTCACTACACTATCATCTTTTGAAGAAGGGAGAAAGGGTGATTTACTTGGTCGTGGATATGGTTGAGGAAAGTAATGAAGCCATGGGTTTGAATCATCACTTTATGATGATGATGATGATGATGAGGATGATGTTGTGAGATCTATGATCTCAGGTTTAGTACTCATGGTTGATTGTGGTTAATTTTGGAGCATTGATGAATTTAGGGTTTGTGATGATATTTGGGGGTTTTTGATGAAGAGTTATGTGTGCATTGGGATTGTTTTATAGACAGTTTCAAGACTTAATAAGATTTAATGTGTATGGGTGAAACGGTAAAAAGATATTTACTGAAGCTTCTTGAATACGTGATCTATTTCTGCTGATTGGTATTCTTCAGCACAATGACTTGTGTTTCTACCGAAGTTGAAAGTTAAATTGGGTAAAAGTAGCAGTACACGTCAACACTGGTCAACAATTTGACCAAAATTGGGAAACTACTACTTATTCTCTATTCGCATATCTTCGTCTCAAATTAAACGATTCCCTCTTTACTCACGTTCAAAACACTTCTACTTGTGTGAATCTTAACCCTAACTTACGATTTTTCTCATGGCGCTTCAATTCAAGCATGATCATAATAAAGTCGTTTTTCTAGGAACAACTAAGGGTGATGAGTTGTATAGACCAATGGTAGAATTCTTACAGAGGTCCAAGATTCATTATGCTTTAACACATTCTCCAAATGCAATATATGAATGGTTGGTTACTCAATTTTGGGCGGCCCTTTGAAGCGGGTGATCTGAGAGATTGTTGCAATGATTGACGGAACAGAGCATGTGGTGACGGAGGAGCGATAAGAAGACAACCGTTTGGATGATGAGAATGGGGTTTATCATTCTAATCTTCACGTGGTACTTGATGGGCTAAGAGCAATTGGATATCAAGGTACAAGGACCGACATGTGGTTAAAGAATCGACTTTGTCCTATGTGGAGGTTTTGGCTCATACATTGCTTTAGTGCTTAAGCAATAAATCGGAGGATGGGATCAATTCTCTACTCAATTGGGATGTGGTATTATATGTCTATCTCGGGGTTTAACTTATAATTTTTCTAAGTTTATTTTCGATAATATGGTTGAGAATATAACTAGGAAAAAGAGCAAGTTTTTTATGTACCCTAGGTTTTTACAAATGATCTTAGATGTTACTACCCAAACCCAAGCTTTTTATCCCATAGGAGCTTTATCTTCTAAGCTATTTGCTTCAATGAGAACTAAGTATGAGGGGACACATCATCCTTTGCTAGCAGCTATGTTGCCTCAAAACAATGTTGTTGGTAATCCATCTTCTACCAATACTACTGATGGTAATCCTTCAGTTGCTATTGATGAGGGCCCTTCGCCTGCGAGCGTCTAATGTTTCTCGACCTACCTCCACCTATACCTTCACTAGACCTAGTCCTAGTCCACCACCTACTCAAGTTTCTCTTGATGAAGTTGAGCATGAACCGATAGATGCCCACACCTAGTCCTATTAGGAATAAATTTGATAAAGGATTTCCTAATTTTGAGCATGTTCATATTTCTCCTAAAAGGCCCAATGAAGCTCCCATTACCACTGAGCAATCAGCTGGTGGAGCTGAGGATCCTATTACACTTACATCTATATATGCTCTAGTGAACAGGTATGCATGTGAGGTGGCTGATCTCAAGAAGGAGATTGCAGAAACCAAGTCTACTCTTGGTAGTAAGGTTGTGGTGTTGCAGAATAAGGTTAAGAATTTAGAGGAACAACTTGGAAAAAGGGGCAAAAGGAGAATTTTGGTTTCTTCTGATGAGGAGCATGAAGAGACTCAGCTTGCATCACTAGGAATCTTGGCTGATGCAGCTCAAACAACTCATGTTTCTTCTCCTATTGCTGTTGAATCTTCAAAGAAAAAGGAACCTATTCTATACACTAGCAAAAGGAAAAGACTATATTTGAATAAGGAATCTACTGAAGCTTCAAAGGGACAACTTGTTGCAAGTGTGTCTGCTGATGTTCAAATGGAGGATGTTGCTACTGAACATGGTCAAGTCTCATTTGTACAAGAACAACCAAATTCTTTACCTTCAGCAGATAATGATGAATTTTTTGTTGCTGGGAGAAGTTATAAGTTGAATTCTACTTCGGAAGTCTTTTCTACACCTGTTGAGGCATTTTCTCAACATGTTTCTTCTGATGTTGATATGGGTGTTTCTTACAAGTTCATTACTGCATATTTCTCCAAGCTGGTTCTGTGAGGAACCTTATGACAAAGGAAAGGAAGCTGTGATAGATGAAATGATTGGCTCAGATCTGGTGTCTGAAGAAGAAAAGCAAGCTCAAGCTAGGATGTTTGTTGATTATGAAAATATGCAGAAGATTCATGCAATGGCTGAATTTCTTCATGCTCAGTCTGATTCTAATTTGCGTACAGAGAGACAACTAGAGCTTGATGAATTATTTCCTAAGATCACTGATGCTCAATGGGATGCCTATACTAATCAAGGTGCATCTGATCCTAATCTTGCAAAATGTATTTTAGGTGCATCTTTTGATAGTGAGAATTTTGTGGCACAAATGGTGGCTCTTGGAAAACAAAAGAAGAAAGAAGCAGCTGCAAAGAGGAATGCTATTGTTGCTCAAAGGAATAAAGCAAAAAGGGAAAAACCAATGACTGTAGCTCAGAAGAGAGCTCATATGAGGAGGATTGTGAAGAATCATAGTACTACTGTATACAATAATGGCATGTCAATGAAGCAAATCTTAGCTTTATCTGATGATGCTTTGATCAGAAAGTATAATATGTTATGAAGTTCTTCATCTGGTTCTACTTCTTCTTCTACGTTGGAAAGGATTGCTAATACATCTGATGTTCCTAAAGCAAAGAGACTCAAGACAGTTGAGATTGTAGATAATTTTGATGATGTGGTACCAAAATTAAGTTCTCCTGTTGTTACTCTTGACGCGCTTGTTGAAGAGAAGTTCGGTGATATGGTTTCTTCTTCTGAACCTTTTCTTGTTTCTCCTGAAGCATTGCCTAGTGTTGTGATGCGCTCCCGAACAGTCAAGCTAAATCACACAAGCTCGCCACTTGTGAATGGCGGACCGTAACAAACTTAAAACTGCTCAGAAGCAGATGCAATGAAGATCGGGGGAGTATAGTGTTTCCCAGGTCGTTATGTCCCAATGAGCTATGCAATGGATCACCCAACGTATAGTGATCGGAAATTTGAGCGGAAAAGGAGATTTGTGATTATTATAACTAAAGGAAAAAGCCAACAAATTACAACGGCTTAAATGCAAATTAAAGGAAATTAAAAAGATAAAATCTATTAAATAAACGCTATCACTATATTTAAAATGATGTTTTTGTTTTTAAGATTTTATAAAACTGAAATAAAAACTACGTGACGTACAAATTAAAAAGTGAAACTTACACAATATTAACCCTTAAAAATATGAAAAATAAATTTTTACAAACCTAATGATAAAAGAAAAGTTATGGAAAAAGAAATTTATTTTTATAACTAATATTCTAATTATTATTAATTAAAAACTATTTTAACTATTTAATAATTACCTAAAATACAAGAAAATAGGAAAAAAGCTAGAAAAATAAAATTATGAATTGGAAAAGTCTAAAATATCAAAATAGAATTTTCAAAACTATTTTTATATTTTTCGATTATTTTGTATTTTTATGAATTTTAAACTATTAAAACTACTTAAATTATTTAAAATACAATTTTAACTAAGAAAATCTAGAAAAATACTTTTTGGCTTTTTATATTTATCTAAACTTAATAAAATGAAAAATTATTTTTTGAACCTTTTCTTAATTTTTGTATTAAATGCTATTTAAAAATGCTTGAAAACTAAATAAAATGCGAAAAATAGCAAATCAACTTGGAAAAATCTTAAAATTTCAGGAAAACTCTAAAATAATATAAGGAATCTGAGAAAATGAAAAACAGGAGCTTATGTGTAGAAAAATAGAATCGATGTGGAAGTGCTTATTGAAATAAGCACTTGATTAACAAATGGAATCAAAAGGCTACCAAGCGATAATGAAGCTATAATAAGCTAAAATAACCATAATGCAATGAGTAACAACAGGCTTGAACCTCGATTTGCAATCTACAACAGATTTGATGTTTGAGCTATAAGCTAAAAAGCAATTTAAATTGGCTACTTTGAGCTGAATAATAAGCACATGAATAAGCTAGAAACAACAAAATGGAAATGGGACCCTGCACTAGACCTGGGTGGCTATTAACAAACCCAAGGACAGACTTTGAGGAGCTCTTATGAGCCAAATGCAAGGTCTGCAAAACACCTTTCGAGCCCCGCACATGCGGTCAGCGATTGCCTGCAGGGCATTTGACACCATAATCACAAGCTCTTTTGACCCTTATAGAAAATTAACAAAATTATGCAAAAATGATAAAAAAACTAGACCAAGAGAGCTTTTCAAAACCACAAGTTTCATAGAAATTGGCCCGAATCGAGTCCACTAAAATCACATCTATCTTGACCAAACCGAGCATTAAGCAATTTGACTTTTTGAGCAAATATGAAAAGTTGACTAATTTGAGTTTTGAAGCTAATTTTTGGACTGAAATAGATTTAATGTGATGAAATAAAACTGAAACAAGCAAGTTCTATGAATTTTGAACACCAAATAAGACTTTGTTTTGACAAAATCTCAACAGTTAAACTGTTGAGATGGGTTAAATGGAAATTTGACTTTGAGCCTGTGCAGGCTCAATAATTTGACTGATATGAACTCAATAGGACTTAATAAACATGAAACAAAAGGAGTGTACCACTGAACTATCCTAAATCACAGGTTTAGTAGCAATTCCAAACACCCTTAATGAACTGATAAGCAATTTTAAATGCACAAACTAATGAACTAGATGAAACAAACACTTACACTGAATTAGATTATCCTAAATACTACTTAACTAACAGATTAGAACAATTGATGAATACAAAATCTGAGATACAAACACGAATGCAAACTTGAATAAAAGTTGAAATTGAGAATGACACTCGCATGTGTCCGTTGTTTGCTGAGCCAACACCAAACCCAAACCTAAGCTAACCTAATCTATTACAACCCAACACCATCATTTGCATCAACCATTATCATCACCAAATCCAAACCAATCTCGTGATTGACTATTGTTGACCGGGATGGAAATTACTTGAAAATGAATTACAAGCTTATCAAAAGCTTATAAAGGACTTAAATAAACTTATTTAAGCTTAAAATAAGCTACTAACAACTTGGACAATGTAATTTGGCGAGAAATTTCAACGATTAACTACAAAATTGAAACTTATATGAAAGCTTAGATTGATACTCAAAAGTGACTTACAAAGGTTTGTAAACTTGAAAGTGATACAATGGCCGAAATTACACCATTTTAATTTAAACTAAGACAATAATCTAAAAAAGCGACATAAGTAAAATTTATAAAACTAACTACTCTTGTTTGTTGCTTCCTTTTGCCTTTTATACACCCAAGCAGTTTCTCTACTCTTTCTTCAAATCCGGCAACAATTTTGACCCTTGGATTATTTGGGATCATCTTAGCCGTTTACAAGGTTTTGGCGCCAAAAGATGTTTTAACAGCTGGGGATGACAGAGGTAGGTAGAGGGTGCATTAAATTCATCTTTGGATTGTTGTGTTTGGAGGGGGGGGTAGAGTAGGGATGGTGATGATGGTTGAGTGTTAGCAGGAGAGATGCAGGTTTTGATATGATGAAATGGTGTATCTCGTGTCTTGGGAGGGAAAGAGGTGGTCAAAGGGTGTTTGACTGAGCTTTTAATAATAGGGAGGGGTTCAAAATGGCAATTGGCAGGGGTCAAATGGCTAAATGGCAGGGTCACAATAGGTTTAGGGGTTAAATAATGACAAGGACCTCATTTGTAATTTACGGCCTGTAGGGACCTAGGTGCCAATATCTCAAAGTTGCTCAAGGACTGAAATTGACAAGTATCAATAGTTCAAGGACCAAAGTTGACATTTTCACATTTTCGAGGACCAGTGCGCCAATTTTCAAAGTTGAAGGACCATTCTTGTAATTTTCTCAAACTTTTGACATTTTTCACCAAAGGACTAAATTTGACAAGTTATGATTTTAAAAGGACCTTTGGTGATTTTTCTTTGAAATTATGACTCGGGGACTATTTTTGACAATTTTGAAACTTGGAGGATTGAACGCCAATTATGCAAACTTTGCTCATTTTCATCGATTTTGAACATTTTGCATCTGAAACATATAAAATGCAATTTTGGAATATTTTCGATATTTTGATGCATTTCGAGCATTTTAAACGTTTTGCGATTCAGATTGACTAAAAATAATGAGTATTTGCACACTCATCAATCCCCGCACTAAACTATTGCTAGTCCCTAGCAATCTTTTGAGAAAAACTTAATGGATTTGAAACTCTTTACCAAAAGCCATTACTTACGGAGTAGCCAAATATTTCGGTTCAAGTAAGAACCATGGTACACCGATAACCATGTGATTTTGAGCAAACCACCGACTTCAACGGTTTGATTTGTCTTTACCGAAGCCGTTTGCTCTGGACTAGCCAACTCTTAGATAAATTATCAATATTATCTTTGGTGATTCGATTACCAATTATGGTTTTCAAGCGCCTTTACCACAAGCCATAAACTTGCGGGCTGTGACTCTTCACTTTTAGGATATGGTGGTGAATACCATAAAATTTTGGGCAAATTGCAAGCCGTAAGCGGTTTGATATATCTTTACCAAGAGCCGTTTGCTCTGGATTAGCCAATCCTTTTGTTTATTAGACAAAGGCGGATGATAACCAATTGAGTGAGTGTAAAACACTTACTCCAAAAAAAATTGGCCAAAAGCGGGAATTTGTATAATTATATGATAAAATTCATGAGAATTCCCCACACTTAGAAATGAATATTGCCTCAATATTCAAAGTACCGCGGTTATCTTGAAACAAAAACGTAAAAGGAAATACTACGGCCATTATTATGAAAGATTTTTTTTTTTTTTTTTTTACTTGAAAGCTTATATATATACACAACATGTGGGGCAATTCCCCCACACTAGGGTGGTACACACGGGTGAAAACCCATGTTTAGCTATTGTTTTTGATTACCGAGTCGCTAGCTTGACTCGACCCCGAATTCATTGGTTCATGGGGAAGCAAAGTGGAAGAAACAATCTCCATCGGACTTTCATTCAAGATGTTTGGACAAACATTTGAAGCACGTGAAAGTTCCACACCGATGAGATATACATAGAACCGGCTCAAAAGATGATAAATGAAAATTCCGGGGTCAAAGATAGTGTCTTCATTCCCGAAGGAGTGAAGATGGAGAGAAATCACAAGATATTTGAGGAAGGGAAGAAAGATTCTGATAACAATCAAGATCCATTCTTCATCCTCAAATGTAGACGTATCGGGAGGAAGGGTGAGGGTAGTATCGTTAATAAGCACTCTCGTATGATGAGTATACCTTCCCAGAGCTAATATCATCCTCAAGATCAAAATAGAAATGATCATGTTCGGAGAGATATGTCATGAGAGAGTTCACGGAGAACTCTTCATGAAGAGAATCATTCACATGAAGTGATGTTGTGAACTCTTGTTCCATTGTGGGCTCATCACTATCCTCAATCGAGTATCAAAGAGTGGATTCTCGAGAATTGAAGTGAATTCAGTCGAATTCAAATAGAGGATTGGTGAAAGTAGCTTTGAATGTTTCGGGAACAAAGTGATCAACATTCTCTGTTGAATTGTTGGGATAAGAAGTGAGTGAGCGATCATTATCAATGAGACTTTCGGTCTCTCCCGGATCGGCTTGAAATCAAAGAGTGGATTGATGTGAGTGAGTTCAGGAGAACTCCTCAAGAAGATGATCGACATCGATTGTGGAAGTGATGCTTCAACATACTCGATGTTTCTAAAGGAAGCACAATCGTCGCTAAAATCGGAAAAAGTTTCCAAATGATCATTTGAACACTCAAGAGGAAGAAGAATCACACATATGGTCAAAAGTTCCTGTGACTCTCTCGGGATTGGGACAAGGTTCTCAACACTATACTTTATGAATTCGTCCGATTCCTTTTCGTGAGCGAGTGTCGAGATGCTCGTCCCCATGTTCGAGAGAGTGAGCGGGAGCTTGGTGTGATAGCGGTTGTTTGAGATGAAATCTCAGCTGCTGGATATCATCGATGAACTTGATGAATATTTATAGAATTGAAGGATATCAAGTGTATCCTCATCATCACCGTCATCGAAATAAAAGCGGAATCGAGAGCTAGATCGGGTGCTTTTGTATTTTAATTAATTCCCTAATAGAGTTTTCACCGCAATCTGGGAATCTAATTTAGCGACCGCTCTTGACTAACAATTCTTCCATGGATTTTGGATTATCTTGGGAATGTTTACATTCCTTGAATCTTTCACTAAATCCAAAGATCAAGGAGAAGATTTTGAGGAAGTGGATCAGTGAGGTGGTGCACGATTCATTTAGTCTTGTAGAGGTTGGTCATGATACGAAGAGTCGTAATTGTTACAAGAAAATGGATTCCTTGTTTGACAATCGAGCTAAAGTGAGGACCTCCACAATACTCACAACAATAAAGCTGATGTGGTGTGAGTCACATGTGTGGTAGTCATAATTGTTGTCGGGAACACGCTCATAGACAAGCGTGTTTCCGATTGACAATCGAGGCGGAGTGTGAACCACCACGGTACTCACAACAAGAAAAACTTCTTGAGTCTCACGGTGTGGTGGTGATGGAATAAATCGGTTGTGTTATGGTAAGAATAGGGATCTTGGTTATAAACGCACCCGTTTCTGTCTCCACCATGCCACAACCGGGGCAATTGCCACCATTATAAGGACTACCACACCATTGACAACCAAGAGGGTGAGGATAAGACATAGAAAGAATCAAAGGTTTTCGGAGGGTAGGGATGAAGAATCAAAGATGTGAGAGGGTAAAGATGGATATTTTGGTATTTTTAAAAACATTTTGTAAAACAAAGGCGAAAATCTTTTGGATTTTGATTTTTAGAAGAAAATATAAATACATACAGATGGTATGAACAATGAGTGAATATTCAAATCACTACTCGCTAGACGGAAGATAATCGGCCTGACTCCCGTGGCGCCTGTGGTTTGATCTTGCTCCCAGCAGTCGAGCTAAATCACACAAGCTTGCCACTTGTGAATGGCGACCGTAACAAGCTTAAAAGCGCTCGAACAGATGCAATGAAGATCGGGGAGTATAGTGTTTCTCCGAGTCGTTATGTCCCAGCGAGCTATGCAATGGATCACCCAACGTTTAGTGATCGGGAAATTTGAACGGAAAAGGAGATTTGTGATTATTATAACTAAAGGAAAAAGCCAACAAATTACAACGGCTTAAATGCAAATTAAAGGAAATTAAAAAGATAAAATCTATTAAATAAACGCTATCAATATATTTAAAATGATGTTTTTGTTTTTAAGATTTTATAAAACTGAAATAAAAACTACGTGACGTACAAATTAAAAAGTGAAACTTACACAATATTAACCCTAAAAATATGAAAAATACATTTTTACAAACCTAATGATAAAAGAAAAGTTATGGAAAAAGAAATTTATTTTTATAACTAATATTCTAATTATTATTAATTAAAAACTATTTTAACTATTTAATAATTACCTAAAATACAAGAAAATAGGAAATAAAGCTAGAAAAATAAAATTATGAATTGGAAAAGTCTAAAATATCAAAATAGAATTTTTAAAACTATTTTTATATTTTTCTGATTATTTTGTATTTTTATGAATTTTAAACTATTAAAACTACTTAAATTATTTAAAATACAATTTTAACTAAGAAAAATCTAGAAAAATACTTTTTGGCTTTTATATTTATCTAAACTTAATAAAATGAAAAATTATTTTTGAACCTTTTCTTAATTTTTGTATTAAATGCTATTTAAAATGCTTGAAAACTAAATAAAATGCGAAAAAATAGCAAATCAACTTGGAAAAATCTTAAAATTTCAGGAAAACTCTAAAATAATATAAGGAATCTGAGAAAATGAAAAACAGGAGCTTATGTGTAGAAAATAGAATCGATGTGGAAGTGCTTATTGAAATAAGCACTTGATTAAGCAAATGGAATCAAAGGCTACCAAACGATAATGAAGCTATAATAAGCTAAAATAACCATAATGCAATGAGTAACAACAGGCTTGAACCTCGATTTGCAATCTACAATGATTTGATGTTTGAGCTATAAGCTAAAAGCAATTTAGGGTGGCTACTTTGAATGAATAATAAGCACATGAATAAGCTAGAAACAACAAAATGGAAATGGGACCCCGTGACTAGACCTGGTGGCTATTAACAAACCCAAGGACAGACTTTGAGGAGCTCTTATGAGCCAAATGCAAGGTCTCAAAACACCGCTTCAAGCCACATGCGATCAGCGATTGCTACTGCAGGCATTTGACACCATAATCACAAGCTCTTTTGACCCTTATAGAAAATTAACAAAATTATGCAAAAATGATAAAAAGAAACTAGACCAGTAGAGCTTTTCAAAACCACAAGTTTCATAGAAATTGGCCCAGAACTGAGTCCACTAAAAATCTGTCTATCTTGACCAAAACTGAGCATTAAGCAATTTGACTTTTTGAGCAAATATGAAAAGTTGACTAATTTGAGTTTTGAAGCTAATTTTTGGACTGAAATAGATTTAATGTGATGAAATAAAACTGAAACAAGCAAGTTCTATGAATTTTGAACACCAAATAAGACTTTGTTTTGACAAAATCTCAGATTAAGCTGTTGAGATGGGTTAAATAAATTTGACTTTGAGCTGTGCGAGCTCAATAATTTGATGATATGAACTCAATAGGACTTAATAAACATGAAACAAAAGGAGTGTACCACTGAACTATCCTAAATCACGTGTTTAGTAGCAATTCCAAACACCCTTAATGAACGATAAGCAATTTTAAATGCACAAACTAATGAACTAGATGAAACAAACACTTACCTCGAATTAGATTATCCTAAATACTACTTAACTATGATTAGAACAATTGATGAATACAAAATCTGAGATACAAACACGAATGCAAACTTGAATAAAAGTTGAAATTGAGAATGACACTCACATGTGTCCGGATTGTTTGCAGGCCAACACCAAACCCAAACCTAAGCTAACCTAATCTATTACAACCCAACACCATCACTGCATCAACCATTATCATCACCAAATCCAAACCAATCTCAGCAGTTGACTATTGTTGACCAGGGATGGAAATTACTTGAAAATGAATTACAAGCTTATCAAAAGCTTATAAAGGACTTAAATAAACTTATTTAAGCTTAAAATAAGCTACTAACAACTTGGACAATGTAATTTGAAACGAGAAATTTCAACGATTAACTACAAAATTGAAACTTATATGAAAGCTTAGATTGATACTCAAAAGTGACTTACAAAGGTTTGTAAACTTGAAAGTGATACAATGAAACCGAAATTACACCATTTTAATTTAAACTAAGACAATAATCTAAAAAGCGACATAAGTAAAATTTATAAAACTAACTACTCTTGTTTGTTGCTTCCTTTTGCCTTTTATACACCCAAGCGGTTTCTCTACCTCTTTCTTCAAATCCCAAACAATTTTGACCCTTGGATTATTTGGGATCATCTTAGCCGTTTACAAGGTTTTGGCGCCAAAAGATGTTTTAACAAATGGGGATGACGAGAGGTAGGTAGAGGTGCATTAAATTCATCTTTGGATTGTTGTGTTTGGAGGGGGGAGTAGGGATGGTGATGATGGTTGAGTGTTAGCGGGAGAGATCGCAGTTTTGATATGATGAAATGGTGTATCTCGTGTCTTGGGAGGGAAAGAGGTGGTCAAAGGGTGTTTGACTGAGCTTTTAATAATAGGGAGGGGTTCAAAATGGCAATTGGCAGGGGTCAAATGGCTAAATGGCAGGGTCACAATAGGTTTAGGGGTTAAATAATGACAAGGACCTCATTTGTAATTTCTGAAACTGTAGGGACCTAGGCTGCCAATATCTCAAAGTTGCTCCAAGGACTGAAATTGACAAGTATCAATAGTTCAAGGACCAAAGTTGACATTTTCACATTTTCCAGGGACCAATTCTGCCAATTTTCAAAGTTGAAGGACCATTCTTGTAATTTTCTCAAACTTTTGACATTTTCACCAAAGGACTAAATTTGACAAGTTATGATTTTAAAAGGACCTTTGGTGATTTTTCTTTTGAAATTATGACTCGGGGACTATTTTTGACAATTTTTGAAACTTGGAGGACTGAAGCGCCAATTATGCAAACTTTGCTCATTTTCATCCGATTTTGAACATTTTGCATCCGAAACATATAAAATGCAATTTTGGAATATTTTCGAGATTTTGATGCATTTAGAGCATTTTTAAGCGTTTTGCGATTCGGTTGACTAAAAATAATGAGTATTTGCACACTCATCAATCCCCACACTAAACTATTGCTAGTCCCTAGCAATCTTTTGAAAAAACTTAATGGATTTGAAACTCTTTACCAAAAGCCATTACTTGGAGTAGCCAAATATTTCGGTTCAAGTAAGAACCATGGTACACCGATAACCATGTGATTTTGAGCAAACCACCGCCTTCAACGGATTTGATTTGTCTTTACGAAGCCGTTTGCTCGGACTAGCCAACTCTTAGATAAATTATCAATATTATCTTTGGTGATTCGATTACCAATTATGGTTTTCAATCGCCTTTACCACAAGCCATAAACTTGCGGGCTAGCCAACTCTTCACTTTTTAGGATATGGTGGTGAATACCATAAAATTTTGGGCAAATTGCAAGTCAGTAACGGATTTGATATATCTTTACCAAGAGCCGTTTGCTCTGGATTAGCCAATCCTTTTGTTTATTAGACAAGGATGATAACCAATTGAGTGAGTGTAAAACACTTACTCCAAAAAAAAATTGGCCAAAACGGGAATTTGTATAATTATATGATAAAATTCATGAGAATTCCCCACACTTAGAAATGAATATTGCCCTCAATATTCAAAGTACCGTGATTATGCGAAACAAAGAACGTAAAGGGAAATACTACGCCATTATTATGAAAGATTTTTTTTTTTTTTTTTTTACTTGAAAGCTTATATATATACACAACATGTGGGCAATTCCCCACACTAGGGTGGTACACACGGTGAAAACCCATGTTTAGCTATTGTTTTGATTACCGAGTCGCTAGCTTGACTCGACCCCAATTCATTGGTTCATGGGAAGCAAAGTGGAAGAAACAATCTCCATCGGACTTTCATTCAAGATGTTTGGACAAACATTTGAAGCACGTGAAAGTTCCACACCGATGAGATATACATAGAACCGCTCAAAAGATGATAAATGAAAATTCGGGTCAAAGATAGTGTCTTCATTCCCGAAGGAGTGAAGATGGAGAGAATCACAAGATATTTGAGGAAGGAAGAAAGATTACGATAACAATCAAGATCCATTCTTCATCCTCAAATGTAGACGTATCGGGAGGAAGGGTGAGGTAGTATCGTTAATAAGCACTCTCGTATGATGAGTATACCTTCCCCGAGCTAATATCATCCTCAAGATCAAAATAGAAATGATCATGTTCCGAGGAGATATGTCATGAGAGAGTTCACGGAGAACTCTTCATGAAGAGAATCATTCACATGAAGTGATGTTGTGAACTCTTGTTCCATTGTGGGCTCATCACTATCCTCAATCCGAGTATCAAAGAGTGGATTCTCGAGAAATTGAAGTGAATTCGCAGTCGAATTCAAATAGAGGATTGGTGAAAGTAGCTTTGAATGTTTCGAACAAAGTGATCAACATTCTGTTGGATTGTTGGGGTAAGAAGTGAGTGAGCGATCATTATCAATGAGACTTTCGGTCTCTCCCGGATCGGCTTGAAATCAAAGAGTGGATTGATGTGAGTGAGTTCACGGAGAACTCCTCAAGAAGATGATCGACATCAGTTATGGAAGTGATGCTTCAACATACTCGATGTTTCTAAAGGAAGCACAATCGTCGCTAAAATCGTAAAAAGTTTCCAAATGATCATTTGAACACTCAAGAGGAAGAAGAATCACACATATGGTCAAAGTTCCTGTGACTCTCTCGGATTGGGACAAGGTTCTCAACACTATACTTTATGAATTCGTCCGATTCCTTTTCGAGAACAAGGTCGAGATGCTCGTCCCCCATGTTCGGAGAGTGAGCGGGAGCTTCGGTGTGATAGCGCTTGTTTGAGATGAAATCTCAGCTGGGGATATCATCGATGAACTTGATGAATATTTATAGAATTGAAGGATATCAAGTGTATCCTCATCATCACCGCCATCGTGAATAAAAGCGGAATCGAGAGCTAGATCCGTGCTTTTTGTATTTTAATTAATTCCCTAATAGAGTTTTCACCGCAATCTGGGAATCTAATTTAGCGACTGCTCTTCACTAACAATTCTTCCATGGATTTTGGATTATCTTGGGAATGTTTACATTCCTTCAAATCTTTCACTAAATCCAAAAGATCAAGGAGAAGATTTTGAGGAAGTGGATCAGTGAGGTGGTGCTGATTCATTTAGTCTTGTAGAGGTTGGTCATGATCTGAAGAGTCGTAATTGTTACAAGAAAATGGATTCCTTGTTTGACAATCGAGCTAAAGTGAGGACCTCCACAATACTCACAACAAGAAAAGCGATGTGGTGTGAGTCACATGTGGTAGTCATAATTGTTGTCGGGAACTGCTCATAGACAAGCGTGTTTCCCGATTGACAATCGAATCGGAGTGTGAACCACCACAAGACTCACAACAAGAAATCTGCTGAGTCTCGCGGTGGTAGGCGATGGAATAAATCGGTTGTGTTATGGTAAGAATAGGGATCTTGGTTATGATGGACCCGTTTCTGCCTCCACCATGCCACAACCGGGGCAATTGCCACCATTATAAGGACTACCACACCATTGACAACCAAGAGGGTGAGGATAAGACATAGAAAGAATCAAAGGTTTTCGGAGGGTAGGGATGAAGAATCAAAGATGTGAGAGGGTAAAGATGGATATTTTGGTATTTTTAAAAACATTTTGTAAAACAAAGACGAAAATCTTTTGGATTTTTGATTTTTAGAAGAAAATATAAATACATACAGATGGTATGAACAATGAGTGAATATTCAAATCACTACTACGCTGGGACGGAAGATAATCAAGACAGACTCCCGGCAAGCGCCAAAATTTGATCTTGCTCCCGAGCAGTCAAGCTAAATCACACAAGCACGCCACTTGTGAATGGCGGACCGTAACAAGCTTAAAGCGCTCAGAACGAATGCAATGAAGATCGGGGAGTATAGTGTTTCTCCGAGTCGTTATGTCCCAATGAGCTATGCAATGGATCACCCAACGTTTAGTGATCGGAAATTTGAGCGGAAAAGGAGATTTGTGATTATTATAACTAAAGGAAAAAGCCAACAAATTACAACGGCTTAAATGCAAATTAAAGGAAATTAAAAAGATAAAATCTATTAAATAAACGCTATCACTATATTTAAAATGATGTTTTTGTTTTTAAGATTTTATAAAACTGAAATAAAAACTACGTGACGTACAAATTAAAAAGTGAAACTTACACAATATTAACCCTAAAAATATGAAAAATACATTTTTACAAACCTAATGATAAAAGAAAAGTTATGGAAAAGAAATTTATTTTATAACTAATATTCTAATTATTATTAATTAAAACTATTTTAACTATTTAATAATTACCTAAAATACAAGAAAATAGGAAACAAAGCTAGAAAAATAAAATTATGAATTGGAAAAGTCTAAAATATCAAAATAGAATTTTTAAAACTATTTTTATATTTTTCTGATTATTTTTGTATTTTTTATGAATTTTAAACTATTAAAAACTACTTAAATTATTTAAAAATACAATTTTAACTAAGAAAAATCTAGAAAAATACTTTTTTGGCTTTTTATATTTATCTAAACTTAATAAAAATGAAAAATTATTTTTTTGAACCTTTTCTTAATTTTTTGTATTAAATGCTATTTAAAAATGCTTGAAAACTAAATAAAATGCAGAAAAATAGCAAATCAACTTGGAAAAATCTTAAAATTTCAGGAAAACTCTAAAATAATATAAGGAATCTGAGAAAAATGAAAAAACAGGAGCTTATGTGTAGAAAAATAGAACTGATGTGGAAGTGCTTATTGAAATAAGCACTTGATTAAGCAAATGGAATCCAAAGGCTACCAAACTGATAATGAAGCTATAATAAGCTAAAATAACCATAATGCAATGAGTAACAACAGGCTTGAACCTCTGATTTGCAATCTACAACAGATTTGATGTTTGAGCTATAAGCTAAAAACAGAATTTAGGGTGGCTACTTTGAGCTGAATAATAAGCACATGAATAAGCTAGAAACAACAAAATGGAAATGGGACCCTGCACTAGACCTGGGTGGCTATTAACAAACCCAAGGACAGACTTTGAGGAGCTGTTATGAGCCAAATGCAAGGTCTCGCAAAACACTACTCAAGCCACATGCAGTCAGCGGTGCCTGCTGCAGGCATTTGACACCATAATCACAAGCTCTTTTGACCCTTATAGAAAATTAACAAAATTATGCAAAAATGATAAAAGAAACTAGACCAAGAGAGCTTTTCAAAACCACAAGTTTCATAGAAATTGGCCCAGGCCGAGTCCACTAAAATCATCTATCTTGACCAAAATCGAGCATTAAGCAATTTGACTTTTTGAGCAAATATGAAAAGTTGACTAATTTGAGTTTTGAAGCTAATTTTGGACCGAAATAGATTTAATGTGATGAAATAAAACCTGAAACAAGCAAGTTCTATGAATTTTGAACACCAAATAAGACTTTGTTTTGACAAAATCTCAACATTAAACTGTTGAGATGGGTTAAATGGAAATTTGACTTTGAGCACTGCGGGCTCAATAATTTAATGATATGAACTCAATAGGACTTAATAAACATGAAACAAAAGGAGTGTACCACTGAACTATCCTAAATCACAGGTTTAGAAGCAATTCCAAACACCCTTAATGAACTGATAAGCAATTTTAAATGCACAAACTAATGAACTAGATGAAACAAACACTTACACTGAATTAGATTATCCTAAATACTACTTAACTAACAGATTAGAACAATTGATGAATACAAAATACAGATACAAACACAGAATGCAAACTTGAATAAAAGTTGAAATTGAGAATGACACTCACATGTGTCCAGATTGTTTGCAGGCCAACACCAAACCCAAACCTAAGCTAACCTAATCTATTACAACCCAACACCATCACTGCATCAACCATTATCATCACCAAATCCAAACCAATCTCAGCAGTTGACTATTGTTGACCAGGGATGGAAATTACTTGAAAATGAATTACAAGCTTATCAAAAGCTTATAAAGGACTTAAATAAACTTATTTAAGCTTAAAATAAGCTACTAACAACTTGGACAATGTAATTTGAAACTGAGAAATTTCAACAGTTAACTACAAAATTGAAACTTATATGAAAGCTTAGATTGATACTCAAAAGTGACTTACAAAGGTTTGTAAACTTGAAAGTGATACAATGAAACTGAAATTACACCATTTTAATTTAAACTAAGACAATAATCTAAAAAACGACATAAGTAAAATTTATAAAAACTAACTACTCTTGTTTGTTGCTTCCTTTTGCCTTTTTATACACCCAAGCAGTTTATCTCACCTCTTTCTTCAAATCCCAGCAACAATTTTGACCCTTGGATTATTTGGGATCATCTTAGCCGTTTACAAGGTTTTGGCGCCAAAAGATGTTTTAACAGCTGGGGATGACAGAGGTAGGGAGAGGGTGCATTAAATGCATCTTTGGATTGTTGTGTTTGGAGGGGGGGTAGAGTAGGGATGGTGATGATGGTTGAGTGTTAGCAGGAGAGATGCAGGTTTTGATATGATGAAATGGTGTATCTCGTGTCTTGGGAGGGAAAGAGGTGGTCAAAGGGTGTTTGACTGAGCTTTTAATAATAGGGAGGGGTTCAAAAAGGCAATTGGCAGGGGTCAAATGGCTAAATGGCAGGGTCACAATAGGTTTAGGGGTTAAATAATGACAAGGACCTCATTTGTAATTTCTGAAACTGTAGGGACCTAGGCTGCCAATATCTCAAAGTTGCTCCAAGGACTGAAATTGACAAGTATCAATAGTTTAAGGACCAAAGTTGACATTTTCACATTTTCCAGGGACCAATTCTGCCAATTTTCAAAGTTGAAGGACCATTCTTGTAATTTTCTCAAACTTTTGACATTTTTCACCAAAGGACTAAATTTGACAAGTTATGATTTTAAAAGGACCTTTGGTGATTTTTCTTTTGAAATTATGACTCGGGGACTATTTTGACAATTTTTGAAACTTGGGGACTGAAGCGCCAATTATGCAAACTTTGCTCATTTTTCATCCGATTTTGAACATTTTGCATCCGAAACATATAAAATGCAATTTTGGAATATTTTCGGATTTTGATGCATTCGAGCATTTTAAACGCTTTTGCGATTCAGTTGACTAAAAATGATGAGTATTTGCACACTCATCAGTTGCATCTGTTGATAGTTTGGGAGATATATTGAGTAAGAAAGATGATCTAAAGTTTGCTAAAGCTAAGAAAGCACGAGAGATGCTTGCCAGAATGAATTCCTTACGTGATGGTGTTCCAATTAAGTCTATTTCTGCTTCTACTACTCAAGCAGAAGATGTTCTTGAAAATTCTGAGGAAGGATCATCTCTGGGGATTTATATACCAGGTAGGAGGAAGAAAAGGATGACTAAAAGGAAACTTAGTTCCTTAAGGAGATCTGTAAGACTAGCTAGGAAACATCTTTCCAAGAGTATCTTTTAGATCTCAAGGTCACTGAGTCAACTTTTATTAAAGTATGAACTGTTGATGTTTTTCCGAAGGAACACATGTCAGTATTGATCAATTAGGCAATGGGAAGCTTAACATTGTTTATCAACTGGATAATTCTACTATACAGTTCAACTTCTTGAAGGAAATCTTTCATTTGGTGGATAGACATGATTTGAAGATCTTTGTATGAACATGTCACTCAAGATTATACTATTCATTCCCACGTGGTTCGGTTTATATTTATTGGGTGATCTTCAAGTCTTGTTTGATTCTCATTCTCCGGATGGTAAAGGGTATTCTATTTGGAAGAATTCACATAAGTGGGAGATTGAGAGTTGGAGATTCTATCCTATGCCATGTGTCATGTGGTTCGGACAAAATGTGGCATGATTTTGTGTATGTTCTCGGATAAGACTTATCCTTTGTCCATTTCATTAATGGAAAGAATCTTTGAGATGAAGTTGGAAGTACCTTCTAATCCAGTTAGCAATGATGACCTTCATGCAGAACAATGTGTTAGATTGATTAAAACTCAGCTTATGCAACATAAAGGTTCATCTTGATTGTGGTATTTTGTATCTTTTGTAATATTTGTTTTCTTTATTTCTTAGTTAAAAAAAAATCATGTATATATTTGAGTTTTGTCTAACTTTTATTGCAGGTTTGTTGTATATTATTGATGGTTATTGACTCACGGATACCTTGTGTATGTCAAAGAGTTAGCTAGTCCAAGGGTACAACTTTGGTAAAGACACATCAAATCATTGATAAATGTAATGGTTTGCTCAAAATCATAGGGATTGCAACCACCCATGCTTAATTCTTTGAGGTTGTATGGTTATCAATTCACCATGGTTTATTCCTTATTTGAATCCAAGAATTGACTAGCCCATCTGTATATGGCTTGTGGTAAAGGCATTGGAATACCATATTTGGTAATCAGTTCACCAATTCTAAGAATTGGCTAGTCCTGAGCAAACGGCTACAGGTAAAGACATTTCAAATCCGTTTGTATGGTTGCTGGTTTGCCAATAAATCATATGGTTATCAGTGTACCATGGTTTTCGAACTAAAACATTTGGCTACTCCAGTAGTGATGGCTATTGGTAAAAAGACATCAAATCCATTATTTTCAATGCTTCACCTCTCACAGGAGTTAACACACCTGGATGTGATGAGAATAGTATGAAACTAATATGTTTTGATGTACATGTTGTCATTTGTTTCTTCAAAGATATGGCGTTTCAAAGTTTTGTCATCATAGAGATGTTATTGTTTTGTTTCTTTGCTGCTGATGTTCGTGTACAATCCTCTGGTGTTGTCTAGTTAAAGATCTATCAAGAAACTGAAACTTAACCTAGTCAAATTCCAGTTTAGGGGAGGATTGTTGAGAATTATGTGAAGTATGGATTATGTTGAACTTACTACTGAAGGGATTATGCTGAAGTAGTGTGGATTCTACTGAAGACATAATTCTGCTGAAGATATATAGTGAATAGTTTGTTTTTGCGGAAGTTGTTATTCCATGTTTAGTATATTTAGTTTGGATATACATGAGCTTTATTAGGAAGTGTGTGTATATATTATTTAGTTTTATGTTTATACGTTTCTTGGGAAACGGTTAGGGTTTTGTTTAGGGTTCCTTGTCTATAAAAGGAACACAATAGTATGAGTTATGTACTGATTGGAAAAACAAAGTTTTAGTTAATATAATGATCCATAGAGGATCACAGAGTTCTTAGTTATTTGTGTTACTTGTGTTTATATTCCGCTACTAAATACAAGTTGTAGAGATTGTCTTTTACTGTGCTTGTGATTACATAGGCATAGCTAACGATCCACGAGCTCAAGATCTATCAAGGTCTGCTAGTTTCAACACTCATAGTTGGTGTTCTTCAAACCTTTAGTTAGCTTCACAGAAGTGACAAAATTGTGCCATTCGGGATTCATGTTGTTCACAAACTTTGAGTTCAGCTGAATGTTTGGCATGGTCATTTTGATGTTCCTCATGTCATTCACAAGCTTATGGAATCTCATGTAGTACTCATAGACACTTTCATCGGTTTCATCTTGAAGTGCTCAAATTCATCATACAGATTGTGATTCTCTGTCTTCACAGCTTAATTCTAAACACGAGAGAAGCATCTTGACATTATCCCATACAACATTTGCTTGATGTTGTGATTGATAAGCTTGTATATGTCCTTTGGAAGACCTTGAAGTATAATGTTAGAAGCCACGATATCGGCATCGAATCTCTTTTCTCCTTATCATTGAGCTCATCGTATGTATTTGGTCCGTCTATTCCATAGATCATCGCTTCCATCTGTAGTCAGTATCAATTAACTCTCTTGTAGTCTCAATCGATAAGGTCCTTCATCAATGGATTTGAGAATGTTGACCCCATTTTCCTTTCCAAGACAAGACAATCGATTCGTTGAGCCCAAGAGTCGTAGTCGGTTCATTAAGCATGGGTGGGCGAGTATCCAACCATTTGCTTGAACATCTTCTAACGCGGGATTTTACTAAATCAAGAGAAAACCGTATTATAAGTAAAATCACCCAAGTCGCTAAGAAACCTTGAACCAAGTCGCTAAGAACCAAGTTGCAAACTATCAAGTCGCTATAAAGCCAAGTCGCTAAGATACGGTCAAGTCGCTAAAGAACAACTCGCTAAGCACCAAGTCGCTAAGTTGTCAAGTCGCTAAATAGCAACTCGCTAAGCACCAAATCACTAACACCAAGTCGCTACCAAACTTAAGTACAAGTCGCTAACTTTCACCAAGTCGCTGCCCGTAGTGGAGAATCCACTAAGTGTACTATTTGTCGGCTTGTCTCAATAGACAAGTCGCTAAGCTCAAATCACTAACAACTTCAACTACAACTCGCTACCAACTTACAAAGCAAGTCGCTAACAAGAATAAAAATCGTGGCTCAAGTCGCTAGCAAGAAAATCTCACAAACACCACTTTTCAATCCAAAACAACCCAACCACGATGATTCGAGCCACGAATCAAAACCCAAGAACATACAATGATTCTAAACACAAAACTACACCCAAGATTCAAACTTTAACACTAGAAATGACCCAAATGATGCAAAACTACTATACTTTTTCAAACTCTAAAACCATCTAAAACCACTAGAAATCCAAGGATATGTAAGAGATGATCAAACCATGGCTCTTGATACCATTTGTAACATATTGGCTTTCACAAACACACTAAATCATAATCACAAGTAGGCGTACAAATGATGTTTTAGAGAGAGAAAGTTAGAGGTTGGGAACTTAAGTGAGAGAAAGAAGAAATCTTATTATGAGCTCCAACTCTACATTGGAAGGTAGAGAGTATTTATAGTCATTACATAAATCGCCACCTATCGGGCCGTGGATCAAGCATACAATAGGTAAAGACCCGTCCATCCTCCACGGTGTTACTTAAACTAAATACTACTTAACTTATAATAATCTACGACTACGAGCTTTCTAACGATTACATATACTTGAGGTGACCGACTCTTTAATAACTGGATTTTCTTAATCCTAAGCGGTACACTAGGAGATCTAGGCCTCCTAAGACATGGTGATTGTTGGGAATTATGTGAAAGTCCGGATTATGCTTATATTAATGCCAAGTGTTTCTCTTCAAGTGAAGTGGATTCTCAGAAGACTTATTCTCTTCAAGTATAATAGTGATTAGTTTGTTTCGCGAAGTGTCTATTCCGTATTTAGTTTATTTAGTGTGGATATACATGAGCTTTATTAGGAAGTGATTGTGTATATCTTATTTAGTTTTATGATTATACGTTTCTTGGAAAACGGTTTAGCGATATTGTTTAGGGTTCCTTATCTATAAAAGGAACACATTAGAAAGGTTTATGTACCGATTGGAAAAACTCGCTTTAGTTAATATAAAGATCCATAGAGGATCAAGAAGTTCTTAGTTATTTGTTACTTATGTTTATATTCCACCGATAAACATTAGTAGTAGAGATTGTCTTTATTGTGCTTGTGATTACACGGCATACATAACGATCCACGAGCTCAAGATCTATCAAGGTCTTTGTTTGTTTTCAACAAGTGGTATCGAGCCTCGTGAGAGTCTCTACGATACTAAGGACAAGCTTTTCTAAACACCCATACAACCATAACAAAACATCATGCACGGTTCGAGATCGACATCTGAACTCACCAACAACCAAAACTCCACCCATCTGCGAAACTAAGTCCATCCAATAGCAATGCTAAGTTTCCTTACCTTAAAAGGGAGGAATATGATCTTTGGGCTATGAAGATGCAAAACGGATCTCCAACATTGATTGGAATCTATGGCGGGTAATTTTGAAGGGAACAGTTTGAAGAGGACTACCACGATCTCTTTGGTAATATGATGAATGTTCCTCCCAAAGCTCTTTGAAGAGTTCACGCGCTTCGAGAGAAACAAAGGTCGAACTATTCTTCGCAAGCTATTCCCGAGGATCACTTGAGTGATTTTCACTTCATGCAAGATGCCAAAGATATCCGGTTAGCGATTAAGGCGAAGTTCGGTGGAATGAGGAGTCCAAGATCAAGAAGTCCATGCTAAGACAACAGCCAGGACTTTCGGATCTCTGAAGAGGAAGGAATTCACAAGGGCTATGATAAGTTTCACAAGATACTAAGTCAGGTTGAATCACTACAGGCTAAGCGGGATAATGATGATCAGTAACTCTAAGTTTCGAGGTCATTACCTCCTTCAGGCTACATGTAAGCATAGCTTTAAAAGCTAAAGGTGGTTTGGACATGATGACCTTTGATGAGTCAGATAACAAACTTAAAGCTCTTGAACATGATGTAAAAGCCCTTTTCGATCATCTTCTCGCTAGTCATATGCATTTGTTGGAGCCTCTACTCCAAAGTCAAGCTATGGTCCAAGCCCATATCCATCATCATCTAATGTTGCTCCTTCATCAAGCTCTCTTCCTAGATCCGGTGGTATTATGGAAGATGTTCTTGGATCTTTCTTTCTCGATTATGATCCTCGGCAGAACCGGCTTATGAGGATTTTGATCAAGTGGACCCACTGAGTTTGAAGAGATGAAGTGAGGTGGCAAGTGGCCATGCTTTCCATGGATATCAAGACCTTTGAGCGCAAGGTCGGCGGACGGTTTGGATTCAAAGGACGCGATCCAGCAAGGTTTGATAAAAGGAAGGTTAAATGCTTCACATGCCAATGAGATAGGTCACTTTTCTAGAGAATGCAAAGACGTAAAAAAGTGGTGATGAAGTACGATACTCTACTTATCGCCAGATGTCGTAAGGATGCAGAACTTCAAAGGGATCAACTGCGTTGGTCACTCTTGATAGCAATGTGGACCGGAAGCTACATGAGGAGTCCGATAATGATGGTTCGATAATGTTGGGTTGATTGCAGTCGTATTTGTGAGGATAGGCATGATCGATTGCCTTGATGGGCATCTCTCAGGTACAAAACTGTTTGTTTGGTTGTAGTGAGCGTTATAATGAACTCAAACAAGCTTATGATATTATGGAACCAAAATATAATGAATGCTATGTGGAAGTAGAAGCTTATAAACAGGCTTTAAAAACACTAGAAAGACAAAAGGTTTGGTTACAAAAGAATGAAATAGCTTATGGTGAGAAAATAGGTGTTTTAGAAAGAGATCTCGAATGTGCTACAAATGAATTAAAATGGTCTGAGAAGTTAAGAGCAGATGTAGAGTCGAAAATCTAGAGCTTAAGGAGAAACTTAAGGAGGAAATTGCTAGGAATAATGAGTGGATGATGAATGGTAATAAGTTGGCAAGTCTCATTTATAGCGCCAAGCTCCCAATTCTCAATGGCTTTAGGTTTTAAGAAATATGTAGGCCTAGAAGCTAGGGATGACACACGAGATCTACACCAAAGAGCCTAGCTAATTTTGTGAAAGAAGGTGACCTACATGTCGTTCGTGGACCAATTAGAGGTGAGCACATGCCCATTGACCTTTCCACTCTTAATGACTTTGATGGATCACACCATCTCAGATGGCAAAAGTCAAAAGACTTGCTCGACCCTAATACTTCTACTAATGACTTTGTCTCTTGTGTTATGATGACAAGTCCTTCAAGCAAGGGTCTACAGAGTGTGATTCAAATGACAAGTCCGACCTTCCCAAGTCCGACCTTCCCAAGTCTTCACCCCCTGCACCCAAGACTACCAATAAGCATGACGGAGTTCTTTGCCAAGGAATGCACTTCAAAGACAGTTGCCTCAAAGACTTGCTTTTAATTCTTTGCATAATAATCTTGTTAAAAACAATTCTTTTCATGGTTTTGGTTTGAATACTCGCTTGTAAGAATACTTCTTTTGGTTTGAATAAATCTTCTCTTGGAAGAAATGTTTTGTGTGTGAAGTAAATCTCATTTAATTAAGGATTATGATTATCATGAGCAAAGAATGAGTAGATGTGGTGATTCTAGGAAAACTAGACCAATGTGGACCAATGTTAATGATATACCACCTTATGTTCCACAAGTCGCTAATTATAATACTTCTTTTCCTTGGAGAAGATCTTTTGGAAAACCATATGTTCAACCAACCAAATGAATATTTTAAAATGGTTTTGGCCTAGATATGTTAACCCTATGACCGATGGGAGAGGGTATCGGATCTCTTGTCAAGACCTCAAAGAGTTGTTCTTGGAATAAACAGAGACCTAAGTTTTATTGGAAACCCAAGAACAATAGTGGATCTTATACTTCTACATGGCACAACTCATATGATCCATACAAGCGGGTTCAAGTCAAGAATGACTTGAGCCTCCATAGTGTACTAATTCTCTCAGATATTTTTGTTGTTGTAGGATCATCCCTTAAGCATAAAGATGTTGGAATTGTTGATGGTGGTTGTTCTAGAAGTATGTCGGAAACAGGGACATGATGCATAACTTTATACCTATTGAAGGTGGAGGCAATGTAACCTTTGGAGGAAGTGATGGACTAATTACGGAAAAGGGACCATCAAAACACCTCGGTTGGACTTTGAGAATGTTTATTATGTCAAGGAACTTCAACACTTCAATTTGTTTTCGATCACAAATATGTGACACTAAGAACAAAGTACTCTTCACGGAGGATGAATGTCTTGTCTTTGTCTAAAGACTTCAAACTCCTCAAGAAACTTCAATTCTCTTGAAGGTTCCTCGCATCATAATCTTTATACATTCAACTTAACTAATGTCCAACCAAAGGTGACTTAACATGTTTGGTGGCTAAAGCATCCGTGGATGAGTCCACTAAATGGCATGAAGGATGGCCCATGTCAATTTCAAGACCATCAACCAGACTCTCTAAGCGGGCCTAGTTCAAGGTCTTCCGCCAAAGTATTCACCAATGATCATAAGCGTGTTGCATGCAACAAAGGAAAGCGACCTGAGCCTCATATAAAGGAGTTCTGTTCACAGCGATAACCATTATTTCGAACCTCTTCACCGCTTCATATGGATCTGTTTGGTCCAACTAAAGTGAGAAGCATTGATCATAAATATTTTTGTCCGGTGATCACCGATGGATTTAGCAAATTTTGTTGGGTATTCTTTCTAAGGACCAAAGATGAAACATCCAAGTATTAAAAGACTTCATTACCCTTACTTAGAATCGCTTGAACAAAAGGTGAAAGGCATTAGGTGTGATAATGGTACGAGTTCAAAATGTCATTCTAATAGAACTCTGCGGTTAAAGGGAATCAAAAGGACTATAGCACTCCAAGAACCCCTCAACAAAATGGGGTGGCGAAAAGAAAAATAGAACCTTAATAGAAGTTGCAAGATCAATGCTAGCGACTCTAAACTTCCTACCATGTTTTGACCGAGGTCATTGGTACGACTTGTTATGTACTTAATAGAGTGTCCATTACTAGACCACACCTTAAAACACCATATGAACTTCTTTTGGGAAAGTTCCAGTTATTCATTACCTTAAACCGTTTGGTCGCCAAGTGACAATTTTGAATACCGGTGATCCCTTGGGCAAATTTGATGAGAAAGGCGATGATGGTTACATTGTGGGGTATTACGCTCACAGTAAGGCATCTGGGGTTTATAATGTATCCGCTAAAAGATTGAGGAAACTTTGAATCGAGGTATCTTGAAGACAAGCCTAATGTTCAAGGACGGGGTCATGTTTGGTCATTTGATCTTGACTACTTGACCGATTATTTGGGTTATGCTAGACATATGGCTAATCAAAATGCAGATTCAAACATCTCAAACTACTAGTGCGAAAACATTGGAAGCTCATTCGACGGTGGATCCGATGATGATGAACAACCCATTGTAGTGCCTTCCTTCTCTCCTAACAATTTTGTAGGTGACACTTCTAAAGATTATCTTGATGTGGGTGAAGATGAATTCTATTATCTCGAGGACCTTGCGGATCAAAGAAACAAGAGTATGCGACCACTTTAGATCTTTGAGAGGAATGTTGAAGCGGTTCAAAATCACTCGGTAGAAACTCCAATTCTTGAAAGGGAATCTTTCTCCTCACCTCTCCAATTAATTTGAAAGACATGTTGACTCTACTCCTATGTCCACTAAAGTGTCAACAGATCTTGGTGAACCCTATACAAGGTTTCCCAAACCTTCGATCTTGGTCATCATCTACCTAAAGGGGCATCTTCAACACACCTTCCTATGATCTCGACTTTGAACCCATCATGACTAATCTTGATTCTTCCATTGATGTCAACACCACCACTACTACAAGGATCAACAATGTACATCCACGCCTAATATTATTGGTGATCCTCATGCCCTGTTAGAACAAGAGGTACCGCGGCACGCTCAAAGTATGGACGGTGGCTTTTATCTCTTATGTCTCAAATCGTGAGAGAGACAATCACACGCACTATCAACATTATCTGCTTGCTTGCTTTCTCTCAAGTGGAACCAACCAAAGTTACTCGTGCTCTTGAAGACTCAAGTTGGCTTGAAGCAATGCAGATGAGATGCAGCAGCTTCAAAATCAGCAGGGTTTGGATTTTGGTACCACTACCGATGGTAAGTATGCTATTGGGACAAAATGGATTACAAGAATAAAAGAGATGCTAGAGGTGTTGTCATTAAGAACAAAGCCAAAGTTAGTTGCACAGGTTATAGACAAGAGGAGGATCGATTATGATGAAGTGTTTGCACCAAAGGCAAGAGTTGAGGCTATACGGATTTTCTTAGCTTATGCATCCTATATGGGCTTTATGGTCTATCAAATGGATGTTAAAGGAGCCTTCTTGTATGGTGAAATTGAAGAGGAGGTGTATGTCACTCAACCTAAAGGATTTGAAGATCCGGATCATCCTAATCATGTTTATAAGGTGGTCAAAGCTCTCTATGGACTACATCAGCACCCCAGAGCTCGGTATGCTAGGCTCTCTACATTTCTGTTGAAGCATGGTTACGTAAGAGGTGCAATAGATAAGACTCTTTTCCTAAATAAGAATTCCATCGACATTATTCTTGTGCAAGTGTATGTGGATGACATTATCTTTGGATCCACAAAGGAAGCTTGGTGCGGGGAGTTTGAGGAGCTTATGAAGGAGAGTTTCGATGAGTGCAATGGGAGAAATGACTTTCTTTTGGGTCTTCAAGTTCGTGAAACTTGATGGTATCTTTATCGGTCGGACAAATATGTGAGGGACATCTTGAAGAAGTTTGGTATGGAGGGTGTAAGGATCACTACTACACCTTATGAAGCTCAAGACAAAGACCAACAATGAAGCCGATCCACCGTGAATGTTCATTTATACAGTCTATGATTGGGTCTTTGATGTATCTAACAGACTTCCGGGCCCGATATTACTTTTGTTTGTGAGTGTTTGTTCGCGACATCAAGTTACTCCACCGACTTCCCATCTCAATCTTTGTTAAGAAGATCTTTAAGTACCTTAAAGGCCAACCTTGTTTAGGTCTTTGGTACCCAAAAGAATCTCCTTTTAAGTTGGAAGCTTATAGTGATAGTGACTATCTTTGGTGCTAATCGGATAGGAGGTCCACCACCGGAGGTTGCCAATTCCTTGAAAGAGATTGATTTCTTGGCAATGCAAGAAACAAACTATTGTGGCTACCTCATCTCTCAAGCGTAGTATGTGGTCACGCTAATTGTCGTAGACGTGTTCTTTGGATTCAAAATCGCTTGTTGGATTATGGGTATAATTTCATGAACACAACAATTTTTATTGATAATCAAAGTACCATATGCATTGTTAAAAATCCAGTTTTTCACAAATGAACAAAACATATTGAAATCGTGCACCACTTTATAAGAGATGCATATGATAAAAATTTGATAAATGTGGTCAAAATTCATACCGATGATAATGTGGCGGATCCGTTAACAAAGGCTTTTGAAGGACCAAGGTTTCAACACCTTGTGGTCCATATTGGCATGTAACCCTTAACCGCAAAGTTTAAGGGAGGCATAGGCCCTCGGGGAGGCATATGCCTCGGGGAGGATTGTGTATAACTTTGCATTTTGCTATGTAATTTTGTATATTTTGTTAATTTTAACTAACTCTAACTCGCTAATGTAATTTTAGTGTGTTTCTTGGTTGGTTTGTGTATGTTTCGTGTTTGTTTGGCGTAATGGTTGTCCCCGATCGGTTGAGATATGGTCATGAAAGCTTAAGCTTGTTTCCACCGAATTCATTGTCTTTGAAGTGTGCTATTTGTTTCCTCCGAAGTTGAAGTACTTGAAGTTATATGATTCAATCAAAAGAAGTACGTACAAATAGATCATTCATTCATTCAAGAAACAGTTTACTGACTTCTGATTACAGGTACAAGCAACATCAAAAGCATCTACATGATCTAATTGTCCTAATCTATTACATATCATCTGCTCCAACATCTAAGATGAGCACGATGAGCATGACCGCTCACATCTTTCACACTAATAGTTGTTGGATATGCACGATCGCTCACATCTTTTGGCACTAAATGCGGCTATGCCTTTGTGATAAGCATAACCAACTCTAACGGATGCTAAGGATCAAAATGGAGAGGATGGATTGATGAAAACGAAGAAGTCAAGGCGATTGTGGTAGAGATGAGAAGGAAAGATTTTCATTTAGCATCATCTACTCTTTCAATCATACATCAACTTACATCATTTTCCTTTTCCGTTCCTCAATACGATATGTGATGATGCACCAAAACATGATGCAAAGAGACCAAGCACCACCTTTCTTCCCATAGGAAGTGGTGGATTTTTAGCCCGTGGCCTTCGTTGAGGCCTAGGTGCCGAGGGTTGGGAGTAAGATGTTCCTCATTATAGGATTCATCGAATCTTGACAGATACACTTGGTTTCTCAACACTTTCGTCTTCGATGAGGAGAGAAAGGTGACTTCTTTGGTAGTGGATATGGTTTTGGAAAATAGTGAAACCATGAATTGGTATCTTCACTAGATGATGAGGATGATGATGAGGATGTTGTTGTGAGATCTATGATCTCAGGTTTGGTGCTCATGATAAATGATGGTTAATTTTGAAGTATTGGAGGAATTAGGGTTTGAAATATTATTTGGGGATTTTGATGAGGAAGTCAATGTGCATTGGGATTGTTTTATAGACGGGTTCAAGTGGTAAGAGAATAAATGCGTGTGGGTGAAACAAGAAAAGATATTTACCAAGCTTCAGTGAGTAAGTCATCTGTTTCTCTTGAGTATTCTACTTGAGAATGGTTTTCGCTTTCTACCGAAGTTATAAGTAAATCCGAGTAAAAGTAGAAGTCCACGTCATCCTTGGTCAACTTTGACCGAAATTGGGAAATTTCTATTTATTCTCTATGGCATATTTTCGCTCCACAATAAGTGATTCGATTATTACTCTCATTAAAAACACTTACTTTTGTGCAAAATCGTAACCCTAATCTTCAAAAACTCTCATGGCGCTTCAATTCAAACATGGTCATAATAAGGTTGCTTTTCTTGGAACTGCTCGAGGAGATGAGCTTTATAGGCCGATGATTTCTTTCTTACTAAGATCAAAGATTGTATATGCATTGACACATTCTCCAGATGCTATATATGAAACTTTGATTACTCAATTTTGGCGTCGTGAGAAAAGAAAGGTGATCTTGAGATAGTTGCAAGTGTTGATGGACAAGTATATGTGGTGACAGAGGAACCGATCGAAGACAACTTCGCTTGGATGATGAGAATGGAATTTATCATTCGATTCTACAATGGTACTTGAAGGGCTTAGAGCAATTGGATATCAAAGTTCGAGGACGATATGTGGTTGAAAACAAGCTTTGTCCTATGTGGAGGTTCTTGGTTCATACTTTGCTACGTTGTTTGAGCAATAAGTCCGGAGGATGGGATCGATTTTCAACACAAATGGGATGTGGTATTGTTTGCTTATCTAAGGGTTTGACTTATAATTTCTCTAAGTATATCTTTGATAATATGGTAGAAAACATAACTAGGAAAAAGGGTAAGTTTTGATGTACCCTAGGTTCTTACAGATGATATTGAATGTTTCTACACAAACCCGTGCTTTTCATCCCATAAGTGTTCGACTCCAAGTTATTTGCTACAATGAGGACTAAATTTGAAGGACACATTTTCCTTTGTTAGTCGCCATGCTACCTCGGAGAATGAGACCGATAATGAGCTTAATGTAGTTTTACCTTCTTCCAATCCTACCGATGGAATTCTTTCAAGAGGCGATGATGAGGGTCCTTCATTGTTCTTTGAAGCATCTATACCTTCACCAAGACCATGTTCTAGTCCAAAGATTGATCCAAGTTCCTATTGAAGAAGTTCGGGATCAAATTGATGAAGTTCGAGTTGATATTGACGATTGCCTACACCTAGTCCTGTTAGGACTCAATTTGGTGAAGGATGTTCTAATGTTGATCGAGTTAATGTTGCTCCCAAGCAGTCTCATCAAGTTTCATTTTCAACCGAGCAATCACATGATCTTGATGAGGATCCTATTTCACTTACTTCATTATATGATCCGGTGAACAAGCTTACGGTGAGGTGGTGGTCTTAAGAAAGAACTTCTGAAACCAAGTCTGTTCTTGGTCAGAAGATTGTGGAATTGGAGACTAAAGTTGAGCACTTGGAGGAATTGCTGCGTCATAAGGGTAAAAAGAGATGTTTGGTTTCTTCTGAGGAGGAGGATGAAGAGAATCTTAATGAATCTCTTGATATATTGGCTGATGTGGCACTTACATCTGATGTTTCTTCTCCTATTACTAAATCTTCACGAAGAAAGGAGTCTAGCAGGGAACCTATTCTCTATACTAGCAAAAGAAGAAGACAATCTTTGGATAAGGTATCTGCTGACAATTCAAAGGAGCTAAATATGGAGGATGCATCTCGATGGTTTAGTGAAAGAGGTTACTACCGATGGTCAAACTTCATCTATACCGAACATTCAAATGTTTCACATTCAGAGATGATGAAGAGGTTTTTCTTCTTTGAGAATGTATAAGTTGAATGCTTCTCACGAAGTTTTCTACACACGTTGATGAATTGTCTCACCTATTTCCTCGATGTGGGTTTGATTGTTTCTTCCAAGCTCACATTGGTTCTCACGAAATTGGTTCTCTTGAGACATCTTCGAGAAAGGACAGACCACGTGATTGATGATCTGCTTGAAGTCGGTAGAGTGACTAAAGAACAATATCAAGCTCAGTGGATTGTTTGTCGATTATGAGAATATCCGGAAGAGTCGTGTTGTGGCTAAATTTCTTCAAGATCGTGATGCTCGATTTGTCTCCTCGAAGGAAATTAGAGCTTGATGCATTCTTTCCTCGATTCTCGATGATCAATGGGATGGTTATATTTCTCAAGGTGCTTGATCCCGATCTAGCAAAACTTATCTTAGGAGAATCTTTTAATGATGATGATTTTGTGGATAAAATGGTGGCACTTGGTAATCAAAGGAAGAAAGAATCAAGAGACAGAGAAGAGCTCTTATTGATCGAGAAATAAAGCCAAAAGAGAAAACCTATGATCTGCTCGTAAGAGGAATTATATGAGGAGAATTGTGAAGAATCTCGCTATGTATAATTCGGTATGTCAATGAAGCAAATCATGACTTTATCTCGATGATGCTTTGATTAGACAAGATCATATGGTTATGAAGTTTTCTTCTTCCGGTTCTACTTCTTCTCATTTGGCAAATAGTGCTTCAATGTCCGATGTTCCTACAGACGAAGAGACGTAAAAAGCAGTTGAAATTGTGGATAATTTTGATCTTGTTTTGCCTTGATGGTATCTTGATTGTTCCTTCCGATACATCTTCCGATGCTATTCCTTCTTCCGATGTGGATGTTTCGCGAATCTTCTTTGGTTTCTTACAAATTTTGTCAAGTGTGGAGTTAAGTGATTCTACGATTCAGAAACCGATCTACAACTTGATCTCGATAACATTGCCGATCCGGGAAAGCGAGTTTGGTTACAAGAAGTTCGGATAGATTGGCTAAGAAACATGCTTCAAGAAATACTACTTTAGATCTTAAGGTGATGAATCTACATTTATTGATGTTGGATCTATTGAAGCTTTTCTGAAGGTACTCATGTGGTTTTGGTTAATTGGACGGTGGAAAGTTTAACACTTTGTTTATAGGTCGGATAAACTGTTCTTGAGTTTAACTTCTTAAAGGATATTCTTCATTTGGTGAATAGACATGATTTGAAAATGCCAGTATGAGCATGTCATTCATATTACAAGTTTCATTCAAAGAATCGGTTCGGTTTATATTTGTTGGGTGATCTTGAGTTATGTTTGATTCGATTCTCCACATGGTAAAGGGTATTCTATTTGGAAGAATTCTCATAAATGGGAGATTGAGAGTTGGCGATTTTATCCTCTGCTTGTGTTCATGTAGTTCGAGACTACATGTGGGATGATTTTGTGTATGCTATCGGATAGGCTTTATCCTTTATCCGATACTTTTATGGAAAGGTTCTTTGAGACACAAGTTGAAAGTGCCTCTAATCCGGTTGGCAATGATGACCGCATGCTACTCAATGTGTTGGTTTGATTAAGAATCAACTTCTATCACATAAAGGTTCATCTTGATTGTAATATTTTGTAATATTTGTTTTCTTTCTTTATTTTCTTAGTTAAAAAAAAAAAAAAAAAAAAAAAAAAAATGATTTTGGTTTTATCTAACTTTTCTTGCGGGTTTGTTGTATATTTTTGGTTTTTGACTCACCGATATACTTTGGGTATGTCAAAGAGTTAGCTAGTCCAAAGGGTACAGACTTTGGTAAAGACAAATCAAATCATTGATAATGTAATGATTTGCTCAAAATCATAGGGTATGCAACCACCTCTGCTTTATTCTTTGAGTGTTGTATGGTTTTCAATTCACCATGGTTTATTCCTGTTTGGAATCCAAGAATTGGCTAGCCCACTTGTATATGGCTTGTGGTAAAGGCAAGGCATTCCATATTTGGTTCTCAATTCACCAATTCTAAGAATTGACTAGTCCCGAGCAAACGGCTACGGTAAAGACATTTCAAATCCGTTTATATGGTTCTTTGGTTTGCCCATAAATCGATGGTTATCGGTGTACCATAGTTTACGAATCGAAACATATGGCTACTCCGGTAGTGATGGCTATTGGTAAAGAGACATCAAATCCATTTATTTTCAATGATTCACCTCTCACAGAGTTAACACACCGGATGTGATGAGAATAGTATGAAACTAATCTGCTTTGATGTACCTTTTGTCATTTGTTGCTTTGCAAAGATATGGAGTTTCGAGTTTCTTCATCATAGAGATGTTCTTTGGATTCTTTCTTTGTTGATGTTGTTCATGTCCAATCCTCCGGTGTCTTGTAAGATCTATCAAGAACCGAACTTAACAAGTCAAATTCCGGTTTAGGGAGGATTGTTGGGAATTATGTGAAAGTCCGGATTATGCCGATATTAATGCCGAAGTGTTTCTCTTTGAAGTGAAGTGGATTCTCGCCAAGACTTATTCTCTCAAGTATAATAGTGATTAGTTTGTTTCTGGAAGTGTCTATTCCGTATTTAGTTTATTTAGTGTGGATATACATGAGCTTTATTAGGAAGTGATTGTGTATATCTTATTTAGTTTTATGATTATCGTTTCTTGGAAAACGGTTTAGCGATATTGTTTAGGGTTCCTTATCTATAAAAGGAACACATTAGAAAGGTTTATGTACCGATTGGAAAAACTCGCTTTAGTTAATATAAAGATCCATAGAGGATCAAGAAGTTCTTAGTTATTTGTTACTTATGTTTATATTCACGATAAACATTAGTAGTAGAGATTGTCTTTTATTGTGCTTGTGATTACACAGCATACATAACGATCCACGAGCTCAAGATCTATCAAGGTCTTTGTTTGTTTTCAACAGTGATGCTGCTAAACGGATAGGTGATGATGGTGGTCGCACGGACATGCGGGCCGTGCTATAAGCAAGCCTAGGAGTCTTTGCTCTCGCTAAAACCTGATGTAAAGTGAGCTGCCTAGACGAGCTAGGGCGATCGGATGATGAACTAGAGTGACGGGCGATCTCATAGGGATCACCCTGCGCAACCGTCATGAGAGTCGATCCTGGCGAAGTAGCAACAGCAAGGACTTCCTCAAACACATCAAAAGCTAGTGAAGGCATAGTCTGTGACAACGGCATAGGGTAGGTATAAGTGTTCGAAACAACTAGTTTTAATAAGCGCAACAACTTAACCAAAACACATCTCAAATAATGTAAGCTTTAAAAGTAGAGGTACCGCATTACTCAAAACATGCCTTTAAATAAAACACACAAGTTCCATTCCATCACATAATCCCATATCAAATCAATCGAGTTTAAAACTCCCAAAATCATAATATACCGTTTTATTAAATCACATTCCGCAATATCTCGATAATCACATCTCATTTTCCCAAAACCAATAATCATGTCTCATTTCCAAAACCAATAATCGTATCTCCCAGTAATAACATTTCCATAAACAGTTCACAATATCCCTTAACAAATCATCTCATAATTCAAATCGTAGTTCATACCATAATCAAGTAAGAAGCTTCGGCTTGGCAAGCGGGCATGCGTCGGTCGAGGATCAATTTTCCTTAAAAGCGGTTATAGTTTAGGGTTTATAAAATACCTAATTCTCTATAACCTGGCTCTGATACCAATCTGTAACACCCCCAAATCTCGGTACAGCGGAAAACTTAATCAAGTTTTCGGGGCGTTACTATTGGATTGGTATCGCACACAAGTATAATAAACCATAACCATTTAACCATTCAAAACCAATCCCAAATCAAATATTCAAACATTAAACCCGAAAGTATAAATTTTAGGCCCAAAACATAGTTTAATAAAATAGGTCCCCATTGTTTATCAGAGTCAGAAAATGATCCTTTAACCACGCCTCCATGCCAAGCTTCTACACATCAAGTAATCCAAACATCTCGCAAATACCTGAGAAATCATGCTAAAAGGGTCAGCTTACGCTGGTGAGTTCATAGGTTTAAGTTCAACAAAATCATAGTGGACCAATAAGAGTTGATTTGTTATGCAAGACCTAAGATAGATAAACACCGTTTTCACACCGATCCATGTCGGATCACTAAATCATACCACATGTCCCGCATCCAGGGACAAGGTCCAGCACTGTCGTGGAAAAATCTAAAACAATTTCCAACCCCCGACTAGGTCGATGTAGAAGTCTATTCTTAGTTAAGCACGGCTAACCTAAACTAAGGCAACAACTACCACACATCTATCTAAACAGTCAAGCATATAAGCAAATCCAAAATAGTTTTCACGGTCCAAAAACAACAGCATGATTCTCACCCAAAAATAGTTCAAAATGTAGTTAAAGCATATATAAAAGAGGGGCTATGAAACTCACCTCAAGCAATCAACGCACAAATATCACTAGCAGAAGATAACAGAATCACAAAGACAAAGAACTATCGACTCGGCACAACCTATTAATGTAGACCAACTTTAATACACATATTCCTCAAAATCAACGTTATCTACCCCACTATATTCCATTTATTTATTTCCAAAAATGTCTCGTTTAACCATTTAATCCTAGTGTTTGGTATCCTCATGTGGGTGTATCGACTCAATATGATGCCATGAATGCACTCAAACAACCAATCTATAACTCAATGCCACACAATGAGACCTCTAAACGATAAGCTCCATAGTTCAATAAGTTTCGGAATAAATAGTAGACCTTATCAAATTCGTCAACTCGATAAACTCATTCATTTATTTGTGTCGCTTATTATCCCATAAATCAATCGTATCCTAAAGAGTCATAAGGATAAGTCACCCATTAATAGGGTTACCCAATGTACCTAGTGGGCTCTTATTAGATTCATCAACCTAATAAGTCCGCTACCCACGTGGATCAACACTATTAATGCTAGGTTATCCGTAACCCATGCACACATAACGCCAATACATAATTACTTATCCAATATTAAATGTCCACAATTGACATTTATTGATAATCGTGTACTCGAAACATTAATTACTTATTTATTAAAAAATCTTTCCAATTTAGTCGTTAGTTTCCGTTTAAAACTAGTAAATAACAAGATAAATCTTGTTATTGATATTTTCGGTACAAAAGCCCATTATTATTTATATTTCATAGTTTTATTATCATGTTCATATATAATATATATTTCGTCAAAATCCAATATAAATCTCATATCGTTATTTGTTTCGAGTCCACAAGCACGAGTCATAACTTCTCGGCTTTTAATCAATCAATTGTCCAAATTATACTAAAGTCCATGTTACGGCTTTGTCGGGGTCAACTATTGACTAAAAAGTCAAAGTGACGCCGACGTAGATCAAAGTCAACAATATATACCAAGTCCATAATTAAAGTCATAGCGTCGCAATTCAATCCCAAACCAACTCAAAAAAATCTCGCCAACGAATCAATCAACCAATTATACTCGAAACCAATGTTATGACCCTAATGGTCATGACACGGTCGCGGTCAAGACCACGTGAACCAAACAAGTCTCTAAAAGCTTTTCGGCTCCACGCGTCTCATTCTAACCTCAACTAAACCAATCAATAAGCTACCAAGTCGACCCGACTCAACCCATGACCAATCATAGGCCACGTAAGACACCAACCAAGACCCCAACGTGGGCTTCTTGGTGAGTACGCCCCATATGTCACAACCAAACACAACCAATTCAATTCTACAACACTCCAATACAATCATTCAAGCTCCAAACACTAACTAAACACAAAACCCATCAACTATTTTTAATCAAGAACATGCAACTAAATCTAAAATGCAAAACCCATCAAATTAATGCACCACACATGTACCAAACACTAATTACTTGTTTATTTCAACACTAATTAGCTTTAATTTCATGTTCCACCCAAAAGCCCCAAAAATTGTTCATGGGTCGAAACCCTAGAATCCAATTCGTGGCTTTTTATATCCTAATCAAGCTCAATACATGTTCCCTTTACCTTATCTAATCACCAATTGCAAAAGCCCTTTGAAATTTTTTGAAACCTTAAAAGTACAAATTTTAATTCTTGAATTTGGAGGTGTTAATGAAGTCCAAATTGAGTGTATGATATATGGTTGGAAAGAGTAGAAAGAGATCTTGCTTTTGGTGGTGGAGGTGGTGGTGGACGCGCCTTGGTGGCGGCGGTGGTGGCCGAAATATGGTCGGTGGCCACTTAGTGGTGGTTTAAGGTTTTTAGTGAGAGAAAACTAGAGAGATAAAGTGGTGTGCGTGTTTTCTAGAGAGAGAAACAAATGAGGGGAAATGAGGCTTGAGTGTGGTATTTATATTCATGAGCTAGGGACCTCAAAATAAATAAAATTGGAAGGGGGGCGTCGGCTACAAATAAAAAGGGAGGGTTCGGGTTGTAATTTTTCGTATCTATCTCGTTTACCCATTCCCGAGCTCACATATCGTCCCCCGAGTATCCCACTACATTTATTTAACTTTCCAACATCGTTACTTACGTTTTTCCACGAGTTTTAACTATTTATTTGTGAATTTTTGAGTTACGGTCTAAAAGTTACAATAACTCTTGTTTTAGGCTTTTCTAGTGCCGAATCGAATAGTGCCTACCAACCAGAGTTAAAACGCATACGATAACTCATTTAATAATAAAATAAACCGTAAAACCCAATCGACGATATAAAATCAAGTCACGGTTTATTAGAATAGTGATAAAGGCAAATCTCCGTTTAATTTAACGTAATGCGGTTACCTAAAATAGACTCCCTAAATTGCCAGTTGTCACATTGGTCTAGGATGATATTTGATGGTTTTCAAGAACATTGATGCGGGTTTCTTGACGTGTTTTACATTTATAGTAACTCGTCTACCTATGGCTACCTAATGCACTAACGGATGATGTGCCCGGTCGCATGTAGTGAGGGAATGGTAAGACCGAGGTCGTCCCAAGAACGGATGATTCCTAACTATCTAATTAATAAAATTAGTCAAATAAATAAGTTTTAATGAAAGGATTGATAAGGTGTCACGTGATCAATTGGGCTGGTTCTCTAGTTAACAAGCTAATGGCAACGATAGTGATGCAATTCTTAAACCGAGTTCATCCACAAGTGGAAAAGTCGATAGACTCCTTTGGTCAATTCGCCTACCCTATGGTTCTTAGAATCCTCACCAAGATGAACAGGTCACACGGGATCATTTGGCAATCTAACAGCAGTCATTAAGTGCCAGCGTTTACTATCGCATTACATGGGTTCTAAATGTCACTAGATTCCTTTCAGGTGGGGTCAAAGTCGAGAGGATAACATTTGGTCAATTCGCCTAACCTATCGCAAAGATGCCACCACCGGAGAAGTCGGTGTCCCTCATAAGTCCAGTTGTTCACGGTACCCTAAGCCGAGTCATTAAGTTCCGCTAGATGCTAGACTTATAATAGTGAGTGCCCTGCGTTAGCAACTTAAACACTACCCCATAATTCTTAAGTTCATCCAAGCGGTAGGTGATCGGTTGGTCAAATCGCAAAAGCGAAAGGGTCGTCATTGGTCATATCTTACCCTTCCGTCTCACCACTCACTAAGGGTCATTGGTCATATCTTCTAAGCAACTAGCCTCTACCGCCATTCAAAACTACCTAAACAAGGGTAGCTACCAATAAACTATGCATGCATACACTAGAAACAATTAATAACGCAAAAGCATTAATAATAAAAAGAATTAAACTAGGCCAAAACCTAATTTTCACATCTCAATAATGCCCTAGTTGAATGACAAATATAATTACCATATAAAATAATAAACAAACAAAGTCATAACATCAAATAATTAATTGACTAATAATAAATTAATGATCAATTAAATAGAACACAATAAAAATTAATTCGCCAACAATTATATTGAGAATCAAGATTATAATAAACAATAATGAAATCAAAATAATATTATGAATGAGAAAATATTTACATATTATGCTAAAGATAATGCTATCGATCCTCTAGTTGAGTACCGAGGCAAACCCGCCCATAAAAACCTGCGCCTCTTTTTTGCTTTGTTGCTTCTCTCGTACAGTACCAAAAGGGCACACACCAATTGATGTTTTATTCCATGTGTAGTACCATCTATATATATAACAAGCAGGTTTGCCAGCGTTCATTGAGGCATCAGATTTATGTTTATGTACTCAAAGACCCATATATTATAGACAATGACGTGTTTGTGGTATAATGTCAACCAATAAAAACTTTGAGAAATTAGATGAAAGCTACCTACACATAACTTGTATAAATTTCACCGCCAATCTTTTGTTTTTGTCTCTATAAGAAGCCCTCTACTTATATCCATAAATACCAAGCAATTCCTTTGGATACCATCAAGATATGCTTCTTTAAATGCTTTCTTTAAGTAGTTTCAACGTGTCTGTTCAAATCGTCAATGAAACGTTGTTAGTGTGAAGGTATGTATATTAACCATGCATAATATATGGTACCAAAGAAATTTTCTAACACCCACATTATCATGATAAGCAACCGGTTTTCTGGGCAAGCGAATAGGTTGGTCATCTAATTGTTAAAATGTTTACTTACTAAATATAATCACTCCTACTAAAAATCACAATCTTTATAAAGGTGGTAAGTCTTGTCTGATTAAACAAAGTTGTTAGTTATATCAATTAAATAAGCAAAAAAAAACACAGTAAGCACAAAATAAAAAATACAAAACACCATACTTAACACATAAACATATCAAAAGGACTTACCAATTACCAGAAATGCCATCAACCAACCTATTAATCCTCTGACCAGTAATACAAACAACTTTCATAACCTCATCAGCAACATCTAAATCAATAGCTTCCAAAGCAGCCAAAGCATTACTTTGTATCTGAATAGGACCTCTATACTAACCTTCACCTTTAATAGCACTCAAATCTTTTTCAAACACCACAACTTCAAATCCTTTTCTTTTAGCACTAGAGCAAAAACCAACCCACCAATCCCACCACCTACCACCAATACTCTTATCTTCTTATCTTTCGACCGTCACTTTGCTCCATTTTGGCGGTGTGGTTTCATCACTAAAGCTTTGATCTTTCCAAAATTAGTAAGTTTCTTAAATGACCCATTTTCTTTACTTTTAAGATGATGGTGTTTATAATGTATTGAGCTAAAGAATTCAACTGGCAAGTTTGTTTTAGAGTGAAGTGTAATTGTTGGGTTGCAATATACATGTGAAGTTGCCATTATTAGAAGGTTTCAAGAACACTTAAATTTTTTTTTTCTCTTCCTTTTTTGTGTTTGTGAATTGAAGGTGTTGTGATGAGTTAAACTGATGGAGGTTTAGGCTAAAGGTCAGCCCACTTATAAACGTAAGATATCATCCTACCCAAACACCTATTTAAAAAAGTGCAATATGTGGCAGACCAGACACCATTCAGAAGGTGGAAGAAATAATAACGATAAATTAAAATGGCAGTTTTGTAGCAACCTGAATACCACTTGAATGTTAACACGACATTCATTAAAAAAACAGACTTACAGCAGCCCCAAAATACCACTAAATCAACCCAAACACTGCTCTAAAACTTAGAAACCACAAAGGCTTACCATACTTATTCAACAACCTAAACAACCCAAACAACCCATTAAATATTGGAAACAAACACCTCAATAGGCTTAGCTGCAGAGATCATCAGCAAGGCAACTTGGAAAACATTAAACACAATAAATCACCACATAATGAAACGATATCCGTAATCATTCTAATTAACTAAATTCAATCAATTTAGCTTCATAAACTCGCCATCACTTAAACCAAACACATAAAAAACCAAACTTCACCTAGAAAAACACAAAAACAACATCGAAAACACATCCCACAACCCGAACCCATATCACAAATCATTCAAATCAACTAAATCAACAATCTGTATACCTTAAACAGTTAACCAAACACATAAAAATCCAAATTTTACCTAAAAAACACGAAAACCAACATCGTAAACACATCGCATAACCCGAATCATTCAAATCAAGAATCTATAAAGATTATAAAACACCTTCAATGAAAAATGATACAGAAGGCCAAGACCCCTTAACCTTACCAGCCTTCCCACCACCCAAAACCTCACCATCATCATCATCACTTGCCACCATCAAAGGTTTACCATACTTACTCAACAACCTAAACAACCCATTATTGGCCTGATGAATATGATGGTGATGACGTGGTGGGACCCAGTAAGATGACCCAAGTGAAAAAGGAAGCCATTCATGAGCAGATTGTTTGACGACGATGCTGTGGATTGCGTCTTCGAGTTTATGGATGCCCAAGACCTCGTCTAATTCGTTGTTGAGATCTAATTCGATTATTTGGGGTTCTGGGGAGGAGTGGTTTGCGTATAGTCAGTGATTGGTTTTATTGGTGATTTTGTTTACCTTTTTTTCTCAAGAAGCTTCTTATGCAAGTTCTGAATCTCACGTGTAGTTCCTTTTTTTTTGGTTTTTTTTTTGTCTCTGATCTTTTCTTTTTGTTTTCTCTTAATGGGTTTTGGTTGCTTTATCTCTGTATGGTTGACTCATGAAGGTAGAATGAGAAACCAAGTTTGATCAAGAAAGTTCTAATACAGATTTCAAATGCAATAGTACAGTTTTTGTATACGCTTGGACGGTTGATGTTGCATAGTACAACAATGGATGTTGAGTAGTACAAACAGTAGGTCTCCGTGTGGTCAATAATCACATGAGAAGTTGTATTACAGCGTAATTAGGCTACAATTTGCGTGTACAGTAAAAATGCAAACTACTATGGACCAATCAAATTATGCCAATGTTGAACTTTGTCAATTGTTGGCCCAGTTAACAACACAAAAAACATGAAATGCCCCAATAGTATTAGAGATTAACACCTAACGGAGAGGTTAAGAATTAGTTAATTGTGAGAAGCAATTTCCATCTTTATAATATATCATAATATAAGTACTTTAGCTAATTGCCGTTTTAGTCCTTGTTCTTTTGCCATCTTTCAGATAGAGACTTGTCTTCTTTATCCCTTTATTTACACATATAAATGTGTAGTAACTTTGGTAACTTCAGTCCCTGGCTTTCAAGACTTCTTATAAACTATCCGCATTTAATTAAATATAATTACGCCGTATCCTTCAAAACTTTGCGCCCAAGTAATAAATTACGGCGTAACTAAACATCGGGTTACGCCGTTAGCCTTCGTCATCCTATACTTATCCGATCCGAAATAATCTATACGGCGTAACTAATTCCAAGTTACGCCGTAACCTTCAAAAAAATAATTACAACGTAACCATAAGAAATGATTAAGCCGTATCCTTCAAAGCACCAAATTTACGCCGTAACATTATTAATGAGTTACGGCGTAATCTTCACAAATAATTCATAGGCCCTCGTAAATCAATCTTCAGAACATATATTTGGCCTTATATCACATCTTTTCTGCTCCAACGCCTCATTTAACCTGAAATGCAATTATGAACGAATATGAACGAATTAAGTACCATATTAATACAAATGAGGTAAAAAACACAGGAATTTGATATATAAAAGATCAGGCTAATTTGATGTTATCAAATATCCCCCAGTTGAATCCTACTTGTCCTCAAGTAGACTCTTTAAATAATTTTTTAAAAGATATCTCCGATGATTAATTGGAGGATATGAGTTTAGAAATCACCTAAGCTAGAAAATTCCAAACCGAGCACCTCACGAAAAGGGAATTGAAATCACAATCTCTCTCATAATTCACGTGTTTATTTTTGGCTGATCAATCAACTGCTCAGTCATTGCGAGTATTCTATCATAGGCTTGGCAAAGATACTAATCTCCACCACTAGAGTCAATAGATGCAGCTATTCTAAAAGGCAATAGGTTGACACAACATAAGGGCTTATGGGGTTATTTTGTCATTACTAACGAGTTACGGCGAAGGGGACAAAACTAATGATACTTGACCAAATCTATGGCCAAGACACCAATGATTGCTCGCTTCCTCACCTCAACTCGATTCATTACTAACGGTAGGATAAGACATGGGAATACATTTAATAGGGGTAAACAAAAAGACACGAAACAAACTGATTCCTAAGTCCATAGTCGCCCCACCACTAGTCGCATTCAATCCCATAGCAAAAATCAAGGGTCAAGAGTTAAAGGGGTCTTCAACAATACACGAGTCAATGCATATAAAATATAACGTAGTGGCTCATAAACTCCATAAACTTAGGAAATAAGATGCATTAACTCGGCCTTCATTATCAATGAAAAAAACTATGTGCTACAAACAAATTTAAAATTTAGGTCATTTTAGCACATATTTCAACCAAAAACAATATAATCAACCATTTCTATCTACCATCCCCCCACTTGAAATGTACAATGCCCCCATTGTATGAATATTGATTAAAATTTGAAAGGCGAGATAGAAATGTTCGGGTTTCTAATTTTATCCGTAAGACAAAACGGATTTGTAAAAATTTGTGCCTAATTGAACAAGGCGAGAATACTTAACACAATACGACACATAAGCTGATTTATAGTACCAGCTATAAACTAACAAACTCTTGCTTGCATTCTCATCATTTTTTTTATTTTTTTATGCAAGACAAGGTATACATGGATAAAAATAAAAACAATACAAACATATAAAGCATTCCCCCACTTGAGATCAACTATCATCTAAACCTGACTTTCTTCTAAAACCCTTTATTCAAAACCCGCGACTATGGACATAAGGAAACTACAGGGTAGGCTAGGCGATAGGTGTAACTAAGAAACATATATTGGGGATCAAAATGAAAGGAAAGGCTCTGAAGGGTGTATCTAGGGGTATCTTGCACTAATGGTGAGTGCAACAAAGAGGGTTTAACAGGGGGATTGACTGATCGATGTGAAAAGTCAACAAACACAATACATATATGGGCTATTTGGGTTTAATCCTAAAATTGTCTTATATCCTAGTTGCACCGATCACACCAAGTTACCTCAGTGTAATGCACATGATAATGGTCTCGAAAAGATATACAAGGCCAAGTTTTAAAGTCTACTACATAGCAGCACACTCATTTTATGGAATTATGTATAAGGGGAAAGCGGAAAGGCTTATCCTCACAATGGAAATCTGAGTTAGGTGTGCTCGATCTAGATCAATCCGGTTAAGTAATGAAAAACATGTCAAAATTTACTAATGAAACACTTTTCATCAAAAACTAGAAAAATAAAGGCAAGAAGAATCAAGCAGGTGTCTATGTCTAATCCCTTCCCCCCCACTTGGGTCACACTAAGCATACAAATGAAAAATATGAAGGGTTAGAGATGGAACGAAAAACTCCCCTGGATTTGGTCGGTATGAATAATAATGCATGTTCAAAAACATGCTCCAATTGTGCCTCCATGAGCAACATCCAACTTCTCATCAACTCTCCTTGTAAACACCAAGTCACTCAACCAGGACGGATAAATAGTGTTCTCTTGCAGCCAATTATAGCTCCATAATTCTTCCATCTGTATTGCTGCAAGAAAAACTAATACCAAAAACCATAATTCGGATAAAAAGCAAAAATAGCAAGAAATGTAAAAAATAAAAATAAATTTAAAACCTAACTCACTTTTGTAGGAATCACGGTTGCATTTAGCACATGTAACAAGCCTTTTAAACCCTTCGGTGTCCCGAGTGGACGAGTGAAGTCTCGTGAGGGTTTACAGGCAACACACCCAAAAAGTTCATTTAATCACTAATACAAGGTTATGAAAATTTTTTGAAACTGTTTTTATTAAAAAAATTTCATATCAGAAGATAGTTACGGCGTAACTGGATCGGCCCAGTTACATCGTAGGTGAGTTGACTTAATAGAATGTGTACCATGAAAGGGGTTACGGTAGAATCGATCGCCAAGTTACGGCGTAATAAGAAATCCCAAGAAAGAAAATACCTGGAACAAGGGAGTTACGACGCGACTAGATCGGCATATTTACGCCGTAGTTATGATGAAGTGGGCAGATGGCCTTACTAATCGCCAGTTACAGCGTAAATGGATCGGCCCATTATGCCATAATTACTCACTGATATTGTAATGCCCAAAATTTCAACTTCTTCCTACGTGTTCAAAAGGAGTTATCGGAACTCCTATCATCTATCATTGGTCTTTATACCTGTAAACGAGAAAAACAAAACATGCCAAACCAACAACAAAACTTAAAAACCAAAAAATATCCAAAAAGGTCTACGAAATAAAATCAAAAACTAAATCTAGGATAGGGACGGGTAGTCTCCCGACGAGCATTTTCTTTAACTTCCTTGAGTCTTTAAGTTAGACTCCAGCAATAGCCATCAATCGGACGTCTCCAATCATGTCCATTGCTCAACTAATCTCGGCTTATTATCTTGTCGAGATTTCCTCCACTTGTTCTTCCTGCTCAATCTGCACACTATCACAACCTCGTGCATTAAATGTTTAAAAATAATAAACATGAGCAACAAGTGAGATATAACACATCATTTATAATTTTAAGATGTCTCAGACTTGGTTACGGCGTAAGTCCTATAAATAACTACGCCGTAACTTTAGCCTGAAAGAAACCTGTTATAATATAAGAATAGATTACCATGGCCAAGGTTACGCCGTAATCTCAAGACAGAACACATAATTGTAGAAAAATATCAATCAAACAGCCAAAAATACGAAGACCGTTCCCTGACAGCGGCGCCAAAACTTGATTCAGGTTTTACTGACCAGGTTTTACATTTATAGTAACTCGTCTACCTATGGCTCACACGATGCACTAACGGCAAGCGGTGTGCCGGTCGCATGTTGTGAGGAATAGTAAGACCGAGGTCATCCCAAGAACGGTTGATTCCTAACTGTCTAATTAATTAAATTAGTCAAATAAATAAGTTTCAATGAAAGGATTGATAATATTTAAGGTGTCACGTGATCAAATGGGCTGGTTCTCAGGTAAACAAGCTAATGGCAACGATAGTGATGCAATTCTTAAACCGAGTTCTTCCACAAGTGGAAAATTCGATAGACTCCTTTGGTCAATTCGCCTACCCTATGGTTCTTAGAATCCTCACCAAGATGAACAGGTGAACTGGGATCATTCGGCAATCTAATAGCGGTGATTAAGTGCGGCGTTTACTATCGCATTACATAGGTTCTAAATGTCACTAGATTCTGTTTGGTGGGGTCAAAGTCGAGAGGACGACATTTGGTCAATTCGCCTAACCTATCGGCAAAGATGCCACCACCGAGAAGTCGGTGTCCCTCATAAGTACAGAGTTGTTCCCGGTCCCTGCCGAGTCATTAAGTTCCGCTACATGCTAGACTTATAATAGTGAGTGCCGGGCGTTAGCAACTTAAACACTCACCCCCTAATTCTTAAATTCATCCAAAAGGTAGGTGAGCAGTTGGTCAAATCGCACAAGTAGAAAGGGACGTCAGTTGGTCATATCTTACCCTTCCTGTCTCAGTCTACTCACTTAGGGTCAGTTGCTCATATCTCCTAAGCAACTAGCCTCTACCGTCATTAAAAACTACCGAAACAAGGGTAGCTACCAATAAACTATGCATGCATGCACTAGAAACAATTAATAACGCAAAAGCATTAATAATAAAAAGAATCAAAACTAGGCAATACCTAATTTCCACATCTCAATAATACCCTAGTGGAATGACAAATATAATTAACATATAAAACAATAAATAAACAAAGACATAACATCAAATAATTAATTGACTAATAATAAATTTATAATCAATTAAATAGAACTCAATAAGAACTAATTCGCCAACAATTATATTGAGAATCAAGATTATAATAAACAATAATGCAACCAAAGTAATATTAAGAGTTAAAAAATAATTGCATGTCGTGCCAAGGATAATGCTATCGATCCCCTAGTTGAGTATCGGGGCAAACCCTTTTGGCCCATAAAAACCTGCGCCTCTTTTTTGCTATGTTGCTTCTGTCGTACAGTACCAAAAGGTCACACACCAATTGATGTTTTATTCCATGTGCATTACCATCTATATATAATATAAGTACTTTAGCTAATTGCCATTTTAGTCCTTGTTCTTTTGCCATCTTTCACATAGAGACTTGTCTTCTTTTTCCCTTTATTTACACATATAAATGTGTAGTAACTTTGGCAACTTCAGTCCCTGGCTTTCAAGACTTCTTATAAAATATCCGCATTTAATTAATTCCGGCGTAATTAAATTATAATTACGCCGTATCCTTCAAAACTTTGCGCCCAAGTAATAAATTACGGCGTAACTAAACATCGGGTTTGGCCGTAAGCCTTCGTCATCTTATACTAATCCGATTCGAAATAATCTCTACGGCGTAACTAATTCCAAGTTACGCCGTAACCTTCATAAAAATAATTACGACGTAACCATAAAAAATGGTTACGCCGTATCCTTCAAAGCACCATATTTACACCGTAACATTATTAATGAGTTACGGCGTAATATTCACAAATAATTCATAGGCCCCCGTAAATCAATCTTCTGAACATATATTTGGCCTTATATCACATCTTTTCTGCTCCAACGCCTCATTTAACCTGAAATGCAATTATGGACGAATATGAACGAATTAAGTACCATGTTAATACAAATGAGGCCATAAACACTCGAATTTGATATATAAAAGATCAGGCTAATTTGATGTTATCAAACATTAAGGAAAAGGTCAAGTATTACTTATATCCTAGGTTGGTTTAATTGATAGTAGAAAGTCAAATCACCGATCCCATTCCTCATAAAAGGAAGTATGATGTACTTAATATGCTTCCTAAGGTGTTTGCACATATGAAGAAGCAGAGTCCAAATTTTTCAGGGACCATTACACCTTTGTTTCCTCACATGCTTAACTTGCCAGATATTGTAGAGGAGGAGAATCCACATCCCAACCCATCAACTGCTGAACCCACTGCTAACCCATCTGAACACACTACTGAACCCTTACTCTTACCAACAGAACCCAAAAGGATCTTAGTTCAAAGAAGGAGGAAGAAGGGCACCAAGCTACCTCAGACTGGTGTTAGTAGCGTAGTTAATGAGGCTGTCACACGAGGGGAAGGTGACATGATTGGAAGGGCTTCCACTACTGACTCAGGCTTAGATGATGAGCAGGGCAGTGGAATCATAAGTAAGTCCCAACCTTTGCAACTCCTAATGTGGAGAGTTCTCTTGAGCTCGGCCACGGTGGAGGAATCCCACCAACCTGGCTAATATGGGGGCATGGATGATCGTGCCAGGTCTTATGCCATGTTTACTCAATCCCATGATTCACCTCTCGGAGGCGGTTACATTTCAAGTGATGAGGATAGTTTGGGACCATATACTGAATTGACGGGTACTGATCATGTACATGATGACTTTTCCAGAGATCCACCTCTCGGACCAGTCAACACAGGTCGAAGTGGTGAGGATATACTTGAAATCTTAAATGAGGGCTAAATGTACCAAAATGGAGTCAACAATCATTGGTCTTCAAGAACTGACAACCTCTCAAGCTGGCACTATTCAGAGGTTGAAGCACAGGGTATCTGTATTGGAAAGACAAAGGAGACCAGGGGTTCATGTTTTTAGGAGAGTTAAGAAGGTGGGCAAGCAGGCACGCTCCTCAATGGATCAAAGTTTGGAGGATGCATCCAAAAAGGGGAGGAATAGAAGCAAGGATTCAGGGGAGGATTTAAATTTGGATATGGATATGGATTTGGATAGTGGAGAGCATGGTAATGATTATGTGGTAATTAACAAGGAGGGAAAAGCTGCAGTAATTGAAGAAACCTTAAAAGCTGTTGTGGAAGAGAAGAAGTGGTGAAGACTACAACCACTGCTAATGTGGCTGCATCCACTACTAGTACAAAGGAAATCACTGCTGTATCCACTGCTGCAACCACTTCTGAGGTAAATCAAACCACTGTTACTTCAGATATTCCTTTTGCTATTTCAACCACTGACACAATAATCACAACCACTGTTACACCACCACCTAAGTCAAGAGAAGCTGAGAAAGAGGTTGCTAGTACTTTGTTAAATCTAACTAAAACCTTACCAATTACTGAACCCACTATTGTGCCTGTTCCTATTATCCTAAGAGGTTGCATGCCGAAGAATTAGAAGCTAGAGAGAAGCAAAGACGATAGGAAGAGGAAGCTTATTTGAGATTGATTGAAGAATGGAACAATGAACAACCATTATTTCAAGCTGATGAAAGCATAAGGACGGAGTGGACTGATCTTGAATGGGGACAATTAGACATTGATACAAGGTCTAAGGTTTTGGCTGAAAAGATGAGAAAAATGAAACAGGAGAGAGCATTTAGAGATTATCAAGCAAAGAAGAATAAACCTCGAATTAAGCAGGAAAAGAGAAATCAAATGATGAAGTTTATCAGGCATATGGGGATAAATGTTTCTATTAATCTGAGAAATTGCTCCTATGAGCAGGTTGAGGAGATTTATAGTACTTGCAAAAGAAGATGTGATGACTTCATCCCTATGAATTCTGAAAGAGAAGAGTGGATAAGGAACAGACAACAGAAGAGGAAAGGAACTAATCAGAAAGAGTTTAGTTCCAAGAAACAGAAGTTGGATGGACAGATGGAGAAGGAGGAAAGACTGAATCAGTATCTTATGGTGTGTGATAAACCAGAACCTATTAATCCTACACCAGTAACAGCTATACATCCAATTATGGATAGGCAGATAGTCACAGCTAATAATAGAGAAATGATTGAGATCACAAGAGCTGATGGATGGAAAAGTACATATTTCAATTTTGGATGTTTGTTGTTTTGTATGTCTAAAGTTGATCTGGAACAACTGTGGAAGATCATGGAGTTTAGATATGGTAAGTTTGGACCAACTGGAAATTTAGCAAGGTTTGTGTGGAATGTTGTAAAGAACATGTGTCAACCCAACTAGATGATAAATTTTGGGAAGACTGTGAAGTAGTTGAATGGATGCTATATCATCCTTGCAGAGTACATGTTGTACAGACTACACAGGAAAAGTTTTTCATGTTCATTGACAAAGACTATCCATTGACCAAGAATGTAGCAAGAAAGATGTTGGAAGCCCAACTAGCACCACAAAGGACTAAACCAACTAATCCAATGATTGATCAGTTATTCTTGAGGATTGAGAAAATTGCTGATATAAAAGGTCCTTTAGCTATAAAAGCAAAGTCTCAAGGAAGATTGAAAAGGAATGCAGTAGATCAAAAGCTGTGGATTATACTTCTGAGTCAGAGACTGAAGAGGACATTAAAGTAAACAAGAAAAGACTGCTGGTTCTTACAAAATTATCTAAAGAGAAGGAGCCAGAGGTTAGTAATGTAGTGCCTCTTACAGTTAATCATCAAATTGTCTCCTATACATTTGAAATTAACGGAAGTGAAGGGTGTTGGAAGTTTAAGAGAATCAATGGTGAGATTTATGGTTTTGTTAAATTTTCACAAATGCTTTACTACATGGATAGAGATGATTTGATGACCATCTGGAAGCTATACAAAGACAAATTTGGTGATTTATGTCCAGATGATTATCTGAGAGGATTGTGTATCATAATTTGAAGATCTTGTTTGAACCCACTCATGATGAATCAGAATGGAAATGACTCTTTAATGGCAAGGTTAAAAGCTGGTTTCTATATTATTCTTGTGGAGTCCATGTGTTAACCATTTCTGGAGAGATTATTCATATGTTTGTAGAAAGTGATTATCCTAAACTGAATAATCATCCAGGTGATGTTACAGCCTGGTAGTTTAAAGTTGCAAAAACCCTTTAATGATCAAGCTTACAGGTTGCTGAGGAAGTATGAGAAGATACTTAATCCTGATAAGTGTTTGGAAGCATCCTCCAAGTAAGATATTTTGTGCTTAAGAAGAAACTTTATGATTTTGGTTGTAAATAACAAGTTTAGGGGAGGATTTTTGGGTTTTTGGTTCTGCAAACAAGATTTACTCTAAGTATGGAACCACTGCCAGCACAAAGGTAACCACGGCTAGAAGACTGGAACCACTGCTCAAGACATACCACGGCTAGTAGAAACATGGATCCACTGCTAATGTAATCAAAGCAGTGCTAGTTAGTTGTGTCGGTTTAACTTTTAATATTCTAGAAGGTCTTGAGTAGGTCGAATTGTATTTAGATAAGTATGGTGATCATATTTATCTTGTAGAATACGTTATGTAGATTGTACAGGACTCCTTAGCCTATAAAAGGAGGTCCTAGGTTAGATTTAGATATACGTATTAGTTATATCTAAAGTCGATACACTTCAAGGTTGTAAAACCCTAATACTATTCAGAGTATTCGTAGTAATAAAATATTGAGGTGTTGAGTGATAATCAAAGTATTCTTCTTAAGATTAAACATTAAATTCCGCGTAGTGTTTAATAGTTTGTTTTAGTTTAAGTCAGCTTCTATAAAGGATCGTTTGCTCAACTGGGATCAACACAATTAGTCCTCAGGGGTTAGAGGCAGCTGAAATCTAGGTAAAGAATTTAAGCCAAAAGAAAAGGAAATCAAGTTCTGATGTTAAGTCTGCTAGCGATGATGCAGTTAAGTCTGGCTTTGAATCCAATATTAAGTCTAGTGGTGATACCGAGGTTAAGTCTGCCAATGTTTCTATTAAGTCTGGTGAGGAGTTTACTCAAAGAAAAGGTAAGGGGATAATGGAAGAGTCTTCAGAGCCCAAGAGAACCAAAAGAAAAATTAAAGAAGATGAAGCAAGCATGGCAGAGATTTGCAGATTCAAAGCAGAAGAGGAAGCTGCAGCAGTGAAGCTTGCAAGGCAAAAGATGGATGATGAGCTCATGGCTAGAAACTTCAAGAGTCCACCAGAATTAACTGAGGAGCAAAGCAAAAGACAAGCCGAAGTTTTGGAATCTGCCAAGTACTATACTGATGAATACTGGGATACCATCAGAGCCAAAATTGAAGTGAATAGGGACATTCTACCAGATATTGGAGCTGAGGATTTTGCCAGAAAGATGGTAGAAATGATAAATGAGAATAAAAGGCTGCTGAGGGAACAAAGGCAAAGAGAAAGGATGCACAGACCTCTGACCAAGGGAGAGCAGAGAGAATACATGATCAATTATATCAAGAGTCAAGGTCATCCTAGCTGGAATATAACTCAATTAAGGAAGTTAAAGTCTGATGAGCTTAAAGTAGAGTTTGAAACGGTAATGGAGCAGGTTAAAAGATTTGCTCCCATGGACTCAGAATTGGAAGCTTCCAAATTTAAAAGAAAAGGTTTTAATCTTCAATCAGAGAAGGCTAAGAAGCAGAAAGTTGAAGAAGGTGTTGAGACTGAGAAAGGTACTGATAAGCCTAGCATTATAAAGAATGAGGAAGAAGTTGAAGTAATAAAGCCTATCATCAAGTAGATCAGAAAGAAGTCTAAAGGAAAGAAGCTTATAAAGAAAGATAATTCTGAGCTGTAAAAGGAGGTGGATGCTTATATGGGGGACAAGGTTGAAGAACCTCCATCTGAAGATTTCACTATGGGCACTATTCCTGAAGGTCCAGTAGCTGCAAAGATATAAAAGATCTAGATCATAAAAACTGGGAGGAAGGCAGCTTATCAGGTGGTAAGGGAAAGTTATGTTAACACTGTATATGTGAATTTTCCTGGCCTGTTAAGTGATTTGTCTAGGGATGATCTGAAGACATTATATGAATTGATGATGGAAAATCATGGTGAGCAAAGACCTGAGGAGGAGTTTGAAAGAGTCCTCTGGGGAGATCTAAAGACAATGTTTGAGCCACCAGATGCTGACAATGAAATGTGGAAGCTGGCAGGTCAAGAACAAATAATCAGATGGAGATACTTCCATACATGTCAGGTTCACTGTTTAGAGTTAGAAAATTTGATTATTTATATGCTAACAGAAGTTGACTATCCACTTTCAAGTAAGACTTGCAGGGAAATGCTTGATAAGAAGTTGTTGGGTGAGATAAAAGATAATGCATGTTATCAGCTTTTGAAACTAATTGAATCAAAAGCTCAACAGCAATAAATTTTTAAAATGTTTGGAAGAATTTTCTTAAGCTGTTGAGTGTTACGTTTATAAGTTTGTTAATACAAATAAACCGTAAAAACGTTTATTAATATTTTGCGATCTCTTTGTGTTTTGTTGATAACAAATATAATGTTGTCTTAAGTATAATTATAAGGATACATGTTATTTTTATAAAGCATTTACATATAGCCACTTAAATACAAAAAAGTAGTAATAAAGCATTTATTGTAATAGTTTATTAGGATGGGTAAAAACCATAACCCATGTATCTTAACCCATACCCAAGAAGACTAGATACAATGTATACTTAGATACATTGAATCTAAACAAAACCCATGGACCAACCCATAACCCATGACCCATAACCAAAATACCTATGGGCAAAGAGGAGGGTTCCACGGATCCCTAGTTTTACACTAGATGGATCCCAAGTGGAAGGGATCCGTGGGATCCGGGGAATAGTGAAGAATTTTTCCTATAAATAGAGAGCCATTTCTTCATTCTAACTCACCCCTCTTCTTACTAAATCTCTCATACACTCTCATTCTCTTCTAACATATAGATCACTTGATCTAGAGAGTTGTTCTTCTTTCTTTCTATTTGTGATCCTTATATAGGTCCTTCTCTAAGGCGAGATCACGAGCATTCTAAAATTCATCCAAGCAAGGGGTCCTTGATTGATTTGTCCCTCCACAAGATTTCTGTAGCGAAGATCTTGTATTTGATATTTCACATATTTGTTGTGTAATAGTTGTGTTGGTTTGGTCCACCGTGCTACGGACTCGGTATCTAGCTTTGTACAGGAAAAAGTGTAAGCAACGTTGTGAAGGCTTCTCCGCCAAGTGAAGGAGTTTGTTGACATAGTGCTTGAACTCTCGAGTAGGTGACTCGGGGAGTCGAGTAGGGCAAGGAAGGTGTCCTTGTAGCCGAACCACTATAAATCGGTCGTGTCATTTGTATCCCTTAACTATATTTATTTGCTTGCATTATCATTAGGTCTATACGTTCTCAACATCCATACGATTTCACATAATATCGAATCTAAAGTTTTTGAAATCAACTTAAAATCGGCAAAACTATTCAACCCCCCCCCCCCTTCTAGTTTTCCACAATTGGCATCAAGATCTAAGTTTATAAAAGTTTTAAAGTAAAATTGTATTTTAAAAACTTTTCGATCACTATGGGTTCTGAAAATTATGAGGAAGGGGAATCTATGCAACGACCACCACTACTTGAAACTAATGGTTTTATGTATTGGAAAAATAGATTTGAAACATATGTGAAATCTAAAGATATTGATCTTTGGTACATTATTGTTGAAGGAGATTTTGAGGCTACCTCAAAAGATGATAAATGGAATGTAGTTAACATACCTCATGATAAACTAAATGATGATTTGAAGAAAAAGCTTTCTAAAAATAGTGAAGCAAAAATGGTTTTATATAATGCTTTACCGAAAAAGGAATTCGAAAGAATTTCTTTGCTCAAAACCTCTAGAGAAATTTGGAATTCTTTAGTTGTAACTCATCAAGGCAACGAACAAGTTAAAAATAATAAAATTGATTTATTTGTTCAACAATATGAACAATTTTCAATATCGGATGAGGAAACTATAGATCATTCGTTTGCTAACTTTAATACTATTATTACATCTTTACAAGCACTTGATGAATCTTTCTCTAGCCGTAACCATGTTAGGAGATATCAAAGGGCACTTCCATCGAAGTGGAGATCTAAGGTGACGGCGATTGAAGAGTCAAAAGATTTGACAACTCTCACCCTCGATGAACTCATAGGCAATCTAAAAGTCTACGAGCTTGTTCTTGCTAAAGATTCCGAAGTCTCAAAGGTAAAAGAGAAACACAAATCTCTTGCCTCAAAAGCCAAAAAGGCTTTAAGCGATGAAGAGAACTCTTCCTCGGGTAGTGACGACGAGTAGTACGCTATGGCGATAAGGGACTTTAAAAAGTTCTTTAGAAGAAAGGGAAGATACGTCAAACAACCATATGACGATAAGAAAGGCTTTCGGAAAAGCAAAGAGGAAGAAAAGGCAAAAGGTGATCGTACTTGCTTTAAAAGTGGGGACCCAAACCACTTTATTAGTAAGTGTCCCAAACGGGATGATCAAAAGGCATTCGTGAGCGGCACCTGGGGAATGAGCGACGAGGAGGACGAAGAAATTTGTCTCATGGCAAATGACAAGGTATGTCACGAATACTATAGTAGTTCATCACTTGATGACGACTCATTGCATAATGAATATGACAAACTATGCAATATTAGCCTAAAACTAATTAACAAAAACAAGCTTTTAAAGAGTCAAAATCAACGTTTAGATAAAGAAGTCATAGAATTAAAAGCAAAACTAAAACGTTTAGAAAAGGGTAAAATAGCAAGTGGTGAATGTGAACTTTGTGTTAAACTTCAAACATTAGTTGATCATTTAGATTCTAAAATTGCTAGAATGAGTATGAACACCTTAGATACAATACTCGATGGTGTTAAAACCGGTAACAACCAAAAGGGTCTAGGTATTCAACAACTTGATCCATCAACTAGTGAAAGCAAAGAAACAAAATTTGTTAAAGAACTAGAAAAACCAGCCACTGTTGTGGCGGATCCCATGGATCCCTAAAAGGGAACCGCTAGTGTACGCAGACGAGGATCCGTGGATCTGCTGTGACAACTAGTGGTAATAATGTAGCTTCTTCATCTAGAACTGAGTTCGTTATCGTTAATAGGAAGAAACCAAATCATGTCACCACTAGATATCCACCTCCAAAATATAATCCTACTTTTGCAAGAAACAAAGCACCATCTTTTCCAAAACATAATGCATCTAGGAGACCTAATAACGTTTATCCAAGAAGTAACCATCAAATAGGATGGAACCCTAATATGCAAAACGGTTTTCCATTTCAAAACTTTGCTCCATGGAATGCATACTCATCTTATCCATACATGTCTAACATGATTGGAATTTTTAACACTAATGGACCCATGAACAAATGGGGACCAAACTTTTGAGTTTATTATTGTTTTAGGTGTGCTTAAGGTTGACCTAGACCACGATGAATGGGTCAAGGATAGCGGTGCATGAGGCACATGACCGAAATAGGGATCTATTCTCCACATATGAATCAGTAAATGGAGATAATGTGGTGTTTGGAAATAGCAAAGTAGAATCATCGGTAAAGGTACAATTCTAACAAATCTCTAACCATTAACGATGTGTGTCACGTAGAAAACCTAAACTTTAACCTCTTAAGTATAGGACAAATATGTGATAAAAGTGCAATGTACTTTTACCGAAACCGATAGTAAGATACTTAAAATGGCATAACCATAGGAAGAGGAATTAGGAAACATGGGTCTATGTCATTAAAATGGGTAATGAACCTAAAGATAAACTATGTCTTACCTCTATGGATGATACTTTGACCTTATGGCATCGAAGATTGGGTCACGCCAACATGTGACTTCTTCAATCGCTATCATCCAAAGATCTAGTAAGAGATCTACCTAAGTTAAAATATGAACATCATTTTTGTGATGCTTGTAATGTAGGAAAACAAGCTCATTCGAGTCATAAAGCTAAAAACATGGTGTCCACAACTAGGTTTCTAGAGTTACTACATATGGATTTATTTGGTCCATCCGCTATCCAAAGTTATGGAGGCAACTACTACACTTTGGTAATAGTGGATGACTACTCTAGGTATACATGGACAAAATTTTTAAAGAACAAAATGAAAACCTTTAATTATTTTGAAATATTAAGCAAAAAGATCCAAAGACAACTAGGAAGTCCTATAGTGTCCATTAGGACGGATCATGGTAGGGAATTCGATAATGAAGTGCAATTTGGAGCCTTTTGTGACGCTAATGGTATTACTCACAACTTCTCGGCTCCACGAACTCCACAATCGAATGGGGTAGTAGAAAGAAAGAATAGAAACCTTCAAGAAATGAGTCGAACCATGCTTAATGAACAATCCATACCTCAAAAATTTTGGTGTAATGCCGTTGATACTTCAACGTACATACTCAATCGAGTCTTAATTAGACCAATCTTAGGAAAAACTCCATATCAGTTACTCCGAGGCAAAAAGCCTACGTTAAATCACTTTAGAGTCTTTGGAAGCAAATGTTTTATTCTTAACACTAAAAATTACCTTACAAAATTTGATCCTAAATCAACCGAAGGTATCTTTCTAGGTTACTCGCCAAATAGCAAAGCTTACGTCATATTAAACAAAGATACAATGAAGGTAGAAAAGTCATTAAACATAAAATTTGATGAAAGTCAATCATAACGCTACACGCGTCGTTCAGGGTCAAAGGAACTTCCTTTTCTTCGAGGAAGTTTTATAACACCCTAGGCAGTGAACCTAATCGTTGTAGTGTAGTATTAGGGTAAGCCACGGATATTGATATCGTTCTCTAGGGGAATAGGAATGCTAGTAAGAAGTTACTACGCTAAGGTTGGGGTTAAGGAAGATTATTTTTTTTATCTTTTTTATGTTTTTTTAGAAAATGGAAAGGTACGAATCTCGGGGTTTGGATTTGGGGGTTGGTATTTCTACCGATTACTCTACTTATCTAATTTTTTGTGCTCATATGATAGTTTAAAGATGTGTTCACTTAGGTTTTATTACTCCTTAATTATCTCCTATTGATGGTTGAATTGTCACGTCCTTATTCTTAATCGTGTTGTGTGTCTAAAGTCGTAGGGTATGCGTTTATCCCTAACTCTTTGAACTTACCAAAGGGTCTCGTCTACAAAACCCTCTAGGGATTATAAACTCTAACTCTAAGGCACTCTTTGGATGGTTTAGCCTACAACCGCTCTAAGTGCTATAGCCCAAGGTACACAAAGATTAATCAAGCATTAATTACACAATGAATGACCTACCGCATTACTAGATCATTAATCAATTAAGATAAGAGACAACCAATCAATATTTAATAATTAAGTTTCATATTCCCTAAGCAAACACACAAGTAAATTAGCCGGACATAGAGAACATGCAAGTATACACACAAATAATTAAAGACATAATTGAATTAATGAAGTAAAACACTTATCTTGATGTAAGATAGGGTTTGGAACCCTAAAATACTATACAAGACAGCTTTGGTTCGGTTTAGGTTTTTACTCCAAAAGACTACACACTAAAACTTAAAAATTCGGATCCTATATATAATATTACAATCACGACGCGTCACCTTATGATTTGTGACGCCGGGGTCGCCGTCATTAGGGTTTCATCTTGGCCACGTTATTCTTGCGGCGGGCGCACCTTGTGCTTATGGCCGTCCTTCTTGACCGGCGCCGTGCGGATCAAATCTAGGCCGTGCGAGTTGCGGCGGTCTAATTTTTAAAGCCCCACCGTCACTTGAAAATAAGAAATTTGGCTTCTAAGCCGTCATTAAAATGCTCCGACGGCGTCATGACTAAGCGATGATGCCGTCACCTTGTATTCTAGCGACTTGAGTGTCTCGATTCTTGACTTTGGCCATTTTCTTCATATATCCGCGCCTTTTCATCCAAATAAGTGCTATTACGAGAATTTGCCTTCAAGAGACCTATCAAAATAAGGGCTTAAACGACCCTCAAAAGGTACATTTTAAAACCTTATCAAATATCCCTACACTAGGTATTTGCTTGTCCTCAAGCAAATATGCTTTAACCAACTAATTTATAAGTTAAGGGTCATGAAGCATTGGTTTAAAACAGTCCACAACACATATAATCCCATAAAAGTCATAACAAGCACGGAAATTACATACTAGCACCTCACATGGGGTGTTTGGATACTCGCATCTCTCGGGGTGTATATGAAATATAACAAGTTGGAAATGGAAGATAAACACTCATTAACCGGTCCTAGTACATAGATCACCATAGGCTTGAGAATAGATCAAACCTCCATCGCTTTGGCGTAAGCACCTAGGAAAGACTATCAAAGAGGTCTTTAAAGGGTTGTAATGTTAGGCTTATGGTAGGGAAACAAAGGGTTTGGTGGGATAGGCTATTTAGTGGTGGCAAGTCAAAAATCTTTATGTTACAAGCATACGAAGAATGGCGTTGCTAAGCCAAGACTCGACACTCTAAACTCTAGATAACTAAAATAAACAAACATAAATTTAAAGGATAGATGTAGGATGGTAGCCGTTTTTTTTTTTTTTTTTTTTTTTTTTTTTTTTTGAACACTCTATTTTTTCTTTTCTCTTTTCTATTTTTTTTCAATTTTTTTTCATACACTTTTTCTCTACCATCCTCTACGGTAACATTAAAATGATAGGGATTTATAGGCACATCCCTACACTTGAGTTTTATTACTCTAACACTAATTTGACCCGAATTGAAAGATCAAAACACTTGGGGTGCGTTATTACGCAAATAAAGGAATTTAATGTTCCTTCCGGTCATTTCATAAACTTTAACTTTTCCCATGAGTCCCAATCGTCCCAAAACTATGTACAAAGGATATGACTAAACTTAGCAACTCATGCAAGCAACTAGATAATTGAACTAAGGGTTTAGGGTGATAACAATAATGCACTAAAGTGAGTGCATACAAGGTAGGCTAAGGCGATTTGGGTGTATATTTGGGGTGAGGTGTAAACAATGCTCTTCCTTGATATTCGGAAAACCGAAACATCACGAGAACCGCGAAAAGGATAGGCTCGAGGGGTTAAGTAGGGTATCGTGTACTAAAGATGAGTACAAAGCAAAGGTGTGGGAGAATTACTAAACCGATGTGGAAGAAGTAATTATATTACGTATCAAACAAGGGTTATCCTAATGCCTCTTATCATTTAGTTATTCCTAACTACACAAGTGTAGTCTTACTAGCGATCTCGGAATGCATCACAAAACAAGTTCTAGAATCTATTATACTACGGTTCACACTCAAGCATTAAAGATGAATGCTTTAATTCCTACTAATCTAAGGGCGATCCTCACATTTTGGGTGGAATTTAGGTGGTAAAGGGTTTTGTGCTAGTCATGCAACTTCCTATCCGTGAGGCGCTTTTGTTAAGACTAATGGCCCACTCCTATATGTCATGAAAAATTTTAAATTTGGTGCCAAAATTACCCTAACCGACATTTTCTCATGGTTTATTACACAAATACAATTGGACAAAGCAAATAATCAAGAATAAGCATAGTTTCTAAGTTCCGTTTATTTTCCTCCCTACACTTAAACCGAACATTGTCCCAATGTTCCCGAAAATATCAAAGTTATGATAATGGAAGGTAATTTAAAGCGAAAGAAACTAATACTCCACGATTAGCTCGGTAAGATCAGTGTAAAGTGGTGGTTAAATCCTTTCTAAGAAAAATGTATGCGTGAAAAGCTCCTTCCAATCTTTTGTTTCTTCTTCTTGATAAATAAAACCTGCACATTCGAAGAAAACAAACAAAACCTTCACGTAAAATCGGCGGTAATAATATATATAAGACTCTACTAAACTAGGATATAATGCTTGTGGAATGGATGTTTATAGAATTTCTAGAAAATTAAGACACAGAAAATTCCAAAAATTTATAAGTAGTTGAAAACGAGAAAAAAGTAATGTTGTTTTACTCCTTCCCAGACGCCGTCATGTTATCGACACAAAATCGGTCCGCGATTTTCGGAAAAATTCTAGAAAATTTACATCTTTAGAATCTGGAAAAATTTCTGCAAAACATCCATTATGACTCGATACAAGCATTTGACTCGAACAAACACACATATATATCTTTAAATTAATTGCTATTCTCATGTTTACGTTTCTTTGAAAACGTGTGTAATCCTCCCTACCCTTATCCTTTATGTAAAATACCTTTATATGCAATTAAGACGAGGTTAAAAACAAAATAAAGCAATTTTACAAATTCAAACATGAGAATAAACAATTAATAAAAGATATACGACACTAACAAGCAAACAATTAAGCATGGGTTGCCTCCCACAAAGCGCTTTTCTTTATTTAAGAGTCTTGTAGCTAGACTCGTAGTCGTGCCCTTACGTGACTTCATTACCGCCATCTTCTTCCTCATGACGGTCTCTATTGGGGATTCCATGTTGTAGCGAGTGCCTATGATGCACCTCTCTAAGAGTTCGTCCACTCCCACTCGGTCCTATATTTGGGTCCTAGGTTCAAGCAATCCTTATAGAATCCAAAATCTTAGCCATAACATAATCTACTCCTTTTCTTTATCCTCCTCATTCCTATAATAGACCGATAGTTTAAGTTCCTTTTCATTATTAGAGTGATGAAAACTTCTCAATCTTAAGCGGCATTTGGTAAGCTATGTCATCGGTCTCATCTTTGAATCGCACTATTCCTAACGAGGGGTCATAGGTCATCCGGTGCTTTCTATGAAAGGTTTTCCTAGAATAACATGGGACAAGCTAGGATCTATGGCGTACTAATAATATTCACAATTATGAAGTCCGTAGGAAGCGTGAAACTACCTACATAAGCAGGCAATCCTTAACTCTACCAAGAAAATTGCACCTAATCCTAGGATTATCAGGGTCTTGCCTAGTTGGAATAGGCTTCTTCATTACCCAATTGTAGTAGGTGCTAGTCATTAAGTTGATTGGGGATTTGTGATCAATGTAGGCCTTTGCCACGAAAAGGTGTCCTATGCAACATGGTATGTTAAGATTCCAATGGTTCCCAAACTTGATTCTAGGGCTTTTCCTAACATACATGTGACAGAAGTCACGCACTAAGTGAGGGTGGCGAGATAGCTCTTCTTCCGTAGGAAACTTATTGAAATATTCATTGTCTACTTCATCTACTTTCTCGGTTGTTTCATTAGTCTCAAGTGTATGGTCCTCTTCGTCATTTGTTCCATTGGGTTTTACTAAGGTGATGGTATTGACGAATTGTACGTGTTTCGCTAATTTATTTGGGTCCTTAATCTCTACACCATAAGGCTCGGGAGTTGAGATAGCATTAACCTTCCTATCACCATTGGTCATGGCTTTCAAGAGGTTATCTATCTTTCTATCCATCTCGGCTTGTTGTTGGTTAAAACGGTTTGAGAACTTAGCTATTTGAGCTTCTTGGGATGCGACTAGGTGTTGCAACATCCTCTCAATGTTTTGTTGGTTAGGACCGTCAGATGGGGGCCGTGAAAAATCATTGGAAGTGAATTCTTTGGTTTGTCCCCAATAGAAGTCAGGCTTGCCCTTCCATGCTTCTCGGGTTTCATTGAAATTCCTAGGTCCGGGTATTGTAGGAATCTTCCTCCCGTTCCATTAATCGCGCAAGGATGCGTAGTCAGCGAAGCATGTTCGGGGATCGGGTGCAAGTGCTGCGTGTTATGAGGATCACAAAACAGCTCACACGAGGAAGAAACTTTGTTCACATGGCGTGAAGACTTAGGATTTTTGTAGGAACTAATTAGGAATTTAACTTGATCTTCAAGCTCGATCATCCTATGGTCGGAAGATTGTGAGTCAAGTGGAGGCAAGGAGATTTCCTTAACGGTTTTGGGCAACTCACGGGGGTCATTCCAAGTTTCGTTGTCATAGAGAACAAGGTCTTCTATTATACCCCATGATTCTTCCGCGGTGAGATCACTAAGTTTTCCACCGGCCGCTTGGTCAATGGATCTCTTTGTGGGGAAGTTGACATGATCATAAAAGATTTGGACTTGAAGCCAAAGATCAATGCCGTGATGAGGGACTTTGTGAAGTAAGTCCTTGAATCGAGTCCATGCTTTGTAGAGAGATTCACCTTGACATTTTGGAACATCAAGATGTCACTCTAAGTTTAGTGGTTCTCCCGGTGGGAAAAATTGAGCAAGGAAGCGAGGTGAGATCATCCCAACTTGAGATGGAGCCGGCGGAAGTCGCTCAAGCAAATTACTAGCTTGGTCTCGTAGAGAATGGAAGAGCAGCGCGCGTAGTCTCCCGAGTAGTAGCATCAAGGTCGATGGAATCGACAATTTTAAGAAATCCCTTAGATGTCGATTAGGATCTTCGAGCGAAGTCCATGGAATGCACATCCGTTTTGCACCAACCGGATGGTGTCGGATCGCAGGGCCGTAGTTTGGGCTTGGTCGGGAAGCTCAATGGTGTTCCTATAGCCTAGGTGGCTTGGTCTCGAGTATTCGCCAAGTGTACGGGCTCTTGGCGGGTCATTTGGTGGTAGGTTGATGAATGGTGGTTGGTTATCACCTTCCATGACGAAAAGTGATGGGGTTACGAACAAAGGTCACGAAGAAGGGGGATAGACTACGAGAAAGCTAAAAATTGAGAAAAATTTACTTGATAGGAATCAAGCAAAGAAACCTAAAAGATGGTTGAATTGCCACGTCCTTATTCTTAATTGCGTTGTGTGTCTAAAGTCGTAGGGTATGCGTTTATCCCTAACTCTTTGAACTTACCAATGGGTCTCGACTACAAAACCCTCTAGGGATTATAAACTCTAACTCTAAGGCACTTTTTGGATGGTTTAGCCTACAACCGCTCTAAGTGCTATAGCCCAAGGTTCACAAAGATTAATCAAGCGTTAATTACACAACAAATGACCTATCGTATTACTAGATCATTAATCAATTAAGATAAGAGACAACCAATCAATATTTAATAATTAAGTTTCATATTCCCTAAGAAAACACACAAGTAAATTAGCCAGACATGGAGAACATGCAAGCATACACACAAATAATTGAAGACATAATTGAATTAATGAAGTAAAACACTTATCTTGATGTAAGATAGGGTTTGGAACCCTAAAATCTTGTACAAGACAGCCTTGGTTCGGTTTATGTTTTACTCAAAAGACTACACAAAACTCGAAAATTTGGATTTTATATATAATATTACAATCGCGACGGCGTCACCTTATGATTTGTGATTTGTCGGGTCGCGATCATTAGGGTTTTGTCTTGGCACGTTAGTCTTGCGATGGCGTCACCTTGTGCTTGTGGCGCGTCCTCTTCGACTTCGGCGCCGTCTGGATCAAATCTAGGCCGTGCGAGTTGCGACGGCCTCTTTTAAAGCTGACACCGTCACTTGAAAATAAGAAATTTGGCTTCGAGTCATCACAAAATGCTCCGACGGCATCGCGATTAGCGATGACACCATCACCTTGTATTCAGCGACTTGAGTGTCTCGATTCTTGACTTTGGCCATTTTCTTCGTATATCCGCGCCTTTTCGTCCAAATAAGTGCTATTACAACAATTTGCCTTCAAGAGACCTAAAAAGTGAAAAGGAACGATATTAAGTAATAACGGATACAAAAGTGATCAAATAAGAGCTTAAACGACCCCTCAAAAAGGTACATTTTAAAAACTTATCAGTCCACCCAAACCCTCTCCACCTCTTGTCGATGACGAGATCATAGAAAGTGAAGCAATAGTAATAAAGAAAAAGATAAATGAAGAAGAAGAACCTCTAAATGGTGAAATCATAAACATTAAAGATTCCAAAGATCACCCCGTAGATAAGGTCATAGGAAAGCTAAACGAAAGAACATTAAGGTCTCAAGTTCAAAACCAAAGTAGCTTGTTTTGTTTCGTTTCAACCATAGAACCTAAGAACACACAAGAAGCCATAAAAGATGAAAGTTGGGTTATGGCTATGCAAGAAGAACTAAATAAATTCTTTTCTAATGATGTTTGGACACTTGTCCCTCCACCTAGTAATCAAACCATAATAGGAACAAAATGGGTTTATAAAAACAAATTAGATGCAAACGGAGTAGTGTCTAGGAACAAGGCTAGACTCGTTGCCCAAGGGTATAATCAACAAGAAGGAATAGACTTTGATGAGACCTATGCCCCCGTGGCTAGATTAGAGTCTATAAGAATACTTCTTGCTTATACTTGTGCTAATGATCTAAAACTTTATCAAATGGATGTCAAAAGCACTTTTCTAAATGGTTTCATTAATGAAGAAGTATATGTAGCTCAACCTCCAGGCTTCATCGATTTTGAAAAACCCAAACATGTATATAAATTAAAGAAAGCCATTTATGGTCTTAAACAAGCTCCAAAAGCTTGGTATGATACACTCAAGTCCTTTTTAATTAAACACAACTATACCATGGGGTTAGTTGACAACACACTTTTTACTAAGAAAAGAGAGTCACACATAATCATAGTGCAAATATACGTAGATGATATTATATTCGAATCCACTTGTCAAGACATGTGTGATGATTTCTCTAAAATCATGCATGACGAGTTCGAGATGAGTATGATGGGAGAACTTAGTTTCTTTCTTGGTCTACAAATTAAACAAGTAGAAGATGGTATCTTCTTCATCAATCTAAATACATCAAGGAGATGTTAAAGAAATTTGGTCTAAAAGAGTGAAACCAATTAAGACACCAATGTCATCCGACACCAAACTCACAAAGATGAAGATGGAGAATCGTAGATAATACTAAATATCGTGGCATGATAGGTAGTCTTCTCTACCTCACGGCAAGTGGGCCGAATATCATGTTTAGTGTTTGCTTATGTGCTAGGTTTCAAGAAGACCCCAAAACATCACACCTAGAAGGCGTAAAAGAATATTTAGATACATTAAAGTGCAGGGGTAGAAACAATTGTATATGTAGATTACGAACATGCGGTGATTACGTTGATAGAAAAGTACAAGTGGGTGTGTACTTTCATGGGATGTTGTTTAACGTCTTGGTTTTCTAAGAAACAAGCGGCACTAGCAATATCAACAATCGAAGCCGAGTACGTCTCCGTGGCAAAGCATGCCAATAAGCACTATGGATGAAACAAGCGTTAGTAGACTCGACATTCATCTAGCGACATAGCCATCCTATGTGACAACAAAGGTGCCATCGACTTAAGCAAGAATCCGGTATTGCATTCTCGCACAAAGCATATAGAGATTCGTCACCACTTCTTAAGAGACAATGTTCAAAGGGAACATTTACGTTGAGAAGGTAGCATCAAAGATAACATAATAGCGTCCTCACCAAACCATTGAGCGAGAACAATTCAACCTACTTGTCTTGGTCTTGGTCTAATGGAACACGCGTCATAACATATTTGACTCTACAAGGTATGTAAACACTAGCCTTCTTCTATCTGAGTCTAGGATCTCTATTTCACGCACAACTCACAAACAATACGGGAATTTTCAAAACCCAAGATGAGTTTTCCACTTATAGCTTTCTTATATTTTTTTTTTATTTTCAAATAAAACCTACTTTCACAATGTTTTCTAAAAGGATGATACCTTCCCGTATCAATTTCACAAAAGCAATTTCTCACGTCTAGGACAAATCGCTTTTCATTATTAATACAAAGTAAAACCCGTTTTCATTGCATCTCATGTCTTTTGAATGCTAAAGGGACACATAACTAATATGTGTTTTCGGTACATTCATTTAAGCAACAATGAATTAGGAGCATTGATAACACAAAATTACGTACTCATGTACTAAATATGTGTTTGGGTTATCTCAATAGGATGTTTTATACTTCTAGTTTATTTTCCATTTCTTTTTAAGAATTCGAGATAACCGCAACTCAAATAATTTGCATATAGAACACAATAGGCAAAAATGTTTCCAAAAGGAAAATTTTGTCTTTGCCTATCACGGACCCACGGATCCCACCTTCATCTTGGATGGATCCCTAAAGGGAAGGATCCGTGGGATCCGTGAAGCAAACTATTTTACACTCTATTTTTCACTTTGGATGAAAAATCCACATTTGTTTCATTTTTGGGAGTATGCTCTTTAATGCTTGTGTTCTCATGATCACATGCCTTGAATTCATATATAATCATTAGATTTTAATCCACATTTTGGGTCAAGCATTCATTACAATGCTTTGTTTTTCTCTATATATAGAACTCCCAAAATGCTTGCATAATCCATCTCATCCTCACATACACAATACACCATGTCATCCAAAAACCCATTAGATGAATCACCTAGTGCAAACAATCATTATAATGATACACAAACCTTTGTACTACTACCATCCAAAATACCACAATGCAACTCTAGGATATCCGCTCGGATTAGCATACGATCTTGTTGCTTAACAAAACCAACCTCAAATGGTTCATCCTCATCAAATAACTCACCTCAAGATGCTTCCATTATAGCAACCCCCCCCCCTCATCACCAACAAGTACACCAACTTCATCACCACCTAAAATAACTCTTTTGGAACTCCTTAAGACTCCAACAAGATCTAACCAACCTAAAGAAAAGAATTAGTCTTTTCAACACCCCATCTCCAAATACTATATTTCAAGATCTTGAAACATCACCACCATTAGCTCCCATCACATTACAAGAACATCTAGGTTCTTTTCCACCACCATTTACAAACATTCCAGATATTGATCCATATTTTCCTATTTTCCACCACAACTTCCGCATAACTCAAATCAAAACACTTGGAAAACTTCCGCACTCATTACCCACATCATTTACATTGTGAACATTGCCAATCCACTAGGAAAATTGCAATAGAAGTTAGGGAAGACATGCGTTTCATACTCAACCTCATCCTTGATCGCATCAATACCATTACTCATCAAAACCTCCATCCATAACCTTATGCAAGCATGGAAGGAATCACTATTACTATTTTTCACTTTTAGTATTATTTTTCTTTTGAAGTCATTTTGAAGAACAAGTCTTGTTCTTATTTTTACATGCTTGTAAGTGGCATAAATACCACTACAATTTGTTGTTTTATTACAAGGCCTTGTTTACATACCTTGGCTCCCAATCTTGATTCTCGACAATCACAAGATTATTTAAGAATGTTACTAACCTTTATTCTTGTAGGATTTTATTTTCTTCACTTGGCGCCCAAGCTAGGGGAGCTACCGTCGAGGGGTGAAAATACATGGACTACTTTTTCACCGCAAGGTTAAACTTTTGTTTCGACAAAAGGGGAGAAAGTAAAACTTAGGGCTTTCAAAACTTACATCTATTCTTAAGTTTTACGCATCATAACATTATGTTTTGTCATCAACAAAAGGGAGATGGTTAATACAAATAAGCCGTAAAAACATTTATTAATATTTTGCGATCTCTTTGTGTTTTGTTGATAACAAACATAATGTTGTCTTAAGTATAATTATAAGGATACATGTTATTTTTGTAAAGCATTTACATATAGCCATTTAAATACAAAAATGTAGTAATTAAGCATTTGTTGTAATAGTTTATTAGGATGGGTAAAAACCATAACCTATGGACCATAACCCATGGATCTTAACCCATACCCAAGAAGACAAGATACAATGTATACTTAGATACATTGAATCTAAAGAAAACCCATGGACCAACCCATAACCCATGACCCATAACCAAAATACCCATGGGCAAAGAGGAGCATTCCACGGATCCCTAGGTTTACATTAGACGGATCCCAAGTGGAAGGGATCCGTGGGATCCGGGGAACAGTGAAGAATTTTGCCTATAAATAGAGAGCCATTTCTTTATTCTAACTCATCCCTTTTCTTACTAAATCTCTCATACACTCTCATTCTCTTCTAACATATAGATCACTTGATCTAGAGTTGTTCTTCTTTCTTTCTATTTGTGATCCTCATATAGGTCATTCTCTAAGGCGAGATCACGAGCATTCTACAAGTCATCCAAGCAAGGGTCCTTGATTGATTTGTCACTCCATAAGATTTACGTAGCGAAGATCTTGTATTTGATATTTCACATATTTGTTGTGTAATAGTTGTGTTGGTTTGGTCCATAGTGCTACGGACTCGGTATCTAGCTTTGTACCGAAAAAAGTGTAAGCAACGTTGTGAAGGCTTCTCCGCCAAGTGAAGGAGTTTGTTGACATAGTGCTTGAACTCACGAGTAGGTGACTCGGGGAGTGGAATAGGGCAAGGAAGGTGTCCTTGTAGCCAAACCACTATAAATCGGTTGTGTCATTTCTATCTCTTAACTATATTTATTTGATTGCATTATCATTAGATCTATACGTTCTCAACATCCATACGATTTCACATAATATCGAATCTAAAGTTTTTGAAATCAACTTAAAATCGGCAAAACTATTCAACCCCCCTTCTAGTTTTCCACAAAGTTGATAAATGTAATAAATGGATTTTGAGGGGTTTCACTTGGTGAAAGTGTTTTGCACTATCACAACAACTGGTTATCAGTTCACCATGTCTAACCCACACAAGAACTGACTAATCCATAAGCAAACGGATCTGGTAAAGATAAATCAAATCCGTTTATGGCTGACAATTTGTCAAAAATTGTATGGTGCTCAACTCACCATATCTATGTAGATGAAGAGTTGGCTAGCTCACAAGTTCGTGGCTTGTGGTAACGGCAGTGGAAAACTATGACTAGTCCAAAAGGGTACAAATTTTGGTAAAGACTAATCAAATATGTCGATAGCTGCTGGTTTGCTAAAAATCATATGGTTATCAATGTACCATGGTCTTATACACCAAAACATTGGCTACACCAATATTAATGGCGGATTGGTAAAGAGACATCAAATCCATTAAAACTTTCTATGATTCACCTCTCACAGGAATTAACACACTTGGATGTGATGAGAATTGCTTGAAACTTTTATGATTTGATGTACATATAGTCATAGTTGCAGTAAAGACAATGGAGTACTGATAGCCTACTGATATGATGTTGAACAGAACTCATAATGAAGACAACTTCAAGATGCAGCTCCAAGATAATTCCAAGATCCTCAAGAAATACAAAAGAACTTGAAGTTCACAAGTGAAGATCAAGTTAGGAGAGGATTGTAGGGAATTAAATTTTGTAAAACAGATTTAAGTTTGTTTTAGTCTGTTTAGGATTAATTCTGGTAGTGTTAGTGGTTAAGTCTGGTAAGCCAGAATTATGTCTGTTAGTAGTTAGGTCTGCCAGTACTAATGTAGTTAAGTCTTACAGAACAAATAGTCGATAGTTAAGTCTGTTTATGATAAAAATAGATTAGTTTGTTAGAGTTATTGATATGTGCTAAAACACGTATAATTTCTTTATTAAATCAGACCCAAAAATAACCAAGAAAGAGCCGTTTATTGCTAATATTTGTTGTTTTCTTGAGTTTGTGCTTGTGCAGGTACGGATATGTCAAAACGCGCAAATAAAAGCCAAATCAGACGAATACCCGAGCACGAGAGATAGAGAGTGCTAAAGCTGAGCCGGAAGGTCAGAATTGTGCATCTGTGAAGATTTCTATGCATAGAGGATGATTTTTGAAAGATATGATCAAGTTTGAAGAATTATCATAATTAGTCCCTGAACTTTCATCATTTGGCATAATAGATCCTTGAAGATTCAAACTTGGCAAATTCAGTCCCTGGATTATTTGAAGATTAACAAGAAAGGCCCTTGGATCATTTTCAGAATTTACAGCATTGGTCCCTTAAAAATCAGATTATACAAGTTTAGTCCTTATGATTAGCCTTGGATCCATTTCATATCCTTAAGTCGAATCCAAAACAAATAAGCCCACCCAGTAATATCCCATGACCCGTCCACCTCATAAAACCCACGGTCGAACCTCCGGACCGGTCAACCCATCTGAATATCCTTTGCCCGCCATTTTACCCGGGCACTTTTCACTGCGTTCCACATTTACCCAGCTTCCACAAATCAATTACCCAATGATTAAAAAGTTCTAGAAGCCTGACACATGACTGACACGTGCTCAGATGCCAAGTCATCCATCCGTGTGCTCCAAAGATGAGGAAAATGATCAAACGGCTGAGATTGGTGCTTACATATGAAGCTAACATTCAAGGGACGAGATTAAAAGTGGGAATGATTTCTAGAAGCATCTAAAGACCCTCTGAAACCCTAGAGTTCATCTATAAATAGCACCTTCATTCACTTGTTGTATTCACCTTTTATTTTTCAGTAGCTTATTGTAATTTACTTTCAGTTTTAATGTTTTTATGTTATTTCAGCTTTTGTAATATACTTTTGTACTCAGCTTTTAAATCTTAATGAAATTCAGTGTTTCTCTTAAAATCATTGTTTCAGTTCTAAAGTTCTTAATTCCAGCTTATTAATTGAAGTTTGATTCATCTAGTTTGTTTTAGAAATTATTTGCAGCCTGTTTTTATTACTATTCAAAAATACAAAAAAAATAAAAAATAAATAAATAAAAAAAATTAGAAAATAAAAAAATTTTAAAAAATATTTCAATTTTACTTTATAAACTTTATAAAGCTTTACTCTTGTTGTATAAGCCTTGACAAGCTTCCTTATAGCTTTTGAAGGTTTGTCTTTATTTAATTTCATCTCTTCACAAAAAGCTCTAAATCAGTCAACATTAGTTAAACTGCAGTCATCAACATCATTTGGTTCTGAATTGCTACTACAATCATGGAATTGGGTTGAAATTCAGTTTGATTTGGGTTGATATCAGGTGTAGGATAGTGGTTCACTGAATTTAAGAGCAAACCATTGTGGTTGGACATCTTGTGAGTACTTAGTTCTTATCTGTTTCAATTCAGTAGTATAGAATTGGAATTGTTGTTAGTTTATGTTAGTATATTATAGAATTTAATACTTGTTAGTTAATCTGTCCTAAATTAGTTGTTGTCATAAGTTTAGAGTTAAGATTTAATTAGTTTAGATTGCTATTTGGTTTATTAACTAGTGTTTGGATCATAGTAGTGAATCTGAGTTTAAGGTTCAAGCAGGGGTCAAGTTAGGTTGCATTAGCTTTATTTAGCATCATTAAGTAGAGTTCAATCATTAATTTGCATCCTAGAACACTCTAAGAGAAAATTGCATGTTATCTGATTCAATTTCAGTATTAGTTAAGATCAGTTGGTAAAATTTAGCATATAGGTGTAGAATTTATAACTTAGCTTGCATCAGTGATATTTCATTACATAATATCAATTTCATTCAATAGAGTTGATTCAAATCTCCTTTTAGTCAAAATTCTCAAAACTGTCACAAAAGTCAAAAGTGAAAATTGTGGTTTTCACAAAAGTTTGTGGAATTTTCACAGATTTAGTTTTAGTTCAAATCAGTTGAAATTTTGGGAAAATTAAGATCGGTTGGTCAAGTGTTGAAAAAGTATTTTTGTGAAATTTTTCGAAGCTTTTATAAGGTCTAAATCAGCTGCTTCATAAGTTTGTTTTCCCATTCACAATCAACATATATTGATTGTGAGCAGCCTCTGAGACTTGGCACAGGGCTCATTCTAGATAGTTAGAGCCTGAAATTTGGTTTAGCAGTTCTTAGCTTGGTGGTCTTGAGTTCCACATTTCTGGTTATTAGTTTGGTGCATTAGAATAGCTTTTGCATTAGCTTAAAGTAGGAGGGTCATAAGTTGTTTTCATCTTAAAGTCAATTAAGTCAAATCATTATAGATTGCTTCTCATAGGTCTAGAATAGTTGTAATTTGTTGGTTTCAAGTAGGTTTTGCAAAATTTAAGTTCTGAGATCATTTGGTGTTCTATCTTAGCCTTTAGCTTATTTTTAGTGCTTATTTATAAGCACTTTTCACTACAGAACCTAATTATTGCACACCTGTATCACTTTTCTTATTTTTCATATATTTAGAATAATAGTTTAGAATTTTCTGAATTATTCATAATTTTACGCCCTTGTTTACTATTTTTCTTATTTTAAATCGGTTTTAAGACTTTTAAGCACTTTTAATACAAATAAATCGAAAAGCTTCAAAAAAATACGCTTTAAATTTTCTTAGATTAAGATAAATATAAAAAGCAAAAAAATAATTTTTCCAGATTTTTCCTAGTTATATTTGTAATTTTTAGCATTTAAATTAGTTTTAAATAGTTTTTAATTCATAGAAATTAGACAAATCATCAGAAAAATACAAAATCAGTTTTTAAAAGTCTTTGAAGTTATGTTAGATTTCTGAAAAATAGTTTCACAATTTTCCCCTTTATTTTCATAATTTTTAGTATTTCAGATTTGTTTTATAAGTTAAAAATTAGTTTTTAATTCAAATAAATAAAATAAAAATCATAAAAATTATAATTAAGATTTCAATTGCATTTTTAGAGTAAAATTAATTTTAGATCATATTTAGGACTTAGTTTAGACTTAGTTGCATTTTATTTACGTTTCATTTAAATCGTATTAGTTTATTTTTGCGTATTTAGGATTCCCCGTAGTATAATTTCCCTTTTATGCTTCCCCATTTCCCGTAGTTTAGATAAAAACAAAATCAACAATTCAAAACATCGAGCATTTTAATAACAAACCAATAACGACGTTGCCCATTCACACCTCGTTGGGACACGACTCGGATTTCCTAATCCGTATCACTTATCACTCACGAGATTCGATTCACTATCCTTTTTCCTAAAAGGATTTTAAATCATTCCTTGTGGTTATTTTTTATATCGATATTGTAAGTTTTCTCCATACACACCACCCTAAGCCTTTTACAACGAATCAAATTTTGGCGCCGCTGCCGGGGAGGTTGTGTCGCGACAATATCGTTAACGGTTTGACGATTAGTGACTCGAGATCCTTCCCTCGTGAAGTTACTATTTTTATAAAAAAAATAAAAAAGTAAAAAATATTTTCCTTTTTCTTTTGTATATATATATATCATATTAAAAATACAAAAAGATTTTCTCTTTTGTTTTTGAGCTAAAATAGAATACACCAATTATATAACATTCTCAACTGTGGTGTTATCATTAGTAAGTTCCCGAACCAAAGATCAAAAACTTGCCTTTGTGTCGCTTGTGAATCGATTTATTTCTATCGGATAAACAAAGCGTGTGGTGGGTACAAGGACGGCGACATTAAATTGCGGTGAAAAGAGGCGGGTTTTAATAAGCTTCACGTGACCTAATAACTTCTCCGCTCGCTTGCGTTTGTCTTATAAGTGATTTATTCACTTGGGATTATTGGTTTAAGTTCATTGTTGTTTTCGAATACCGTATCATTTTAATTGCCTTGGTTTTTAAAGTGCATGCGCTTCGCTCTCGATCGCGTAATCGCAATCGAAGAATAGGCGTGCAGAGTTACGTACTATCGTTGAAGACGCGTCGTCATGGCGATCTCGAGCGATGAGCGAGTTACTTCAAGCTCCGTGAGCGGCTACGGTGATGCTATCGTACTTCCACCAATTAACACGAAAATTTCGAACTCAAAACTAATTTAATACAATTGGTGTCTAATAAACCTTTTGTGGTTTAGATCATGAGGAGCCCCACGCGCCTCCGTTGGTTTAATCAAGTTGCTTCTACGATAAACTTTGGGCGTTTCTCATGAGTCAATTAAATTGAGATTGTTCCCATTTTCCCTTGAGGGGGCAGCCCGGACTTGGCTAGAAAAAGAACCCCATCACTCGATAACAACATGGGAAGATCTTTCTAAGAAATTTGTGAACCAATTCTTTCCTCCGTCAAAGATAACAATGTTACGAAATCAAATCATAAATTTTCAACAAAAATTTGACGAAAGTTTTGGAGAAGCTTGGGATAGATTTAAAGAATTTTTACGTAAATGCCCAAATCATGGTTTTACCGATCTTCATCAAATTGATACGTTCTACAATGCTCTAACGCCGTCCGATCAAGATTCGCTTAATGCGGCCGCCGGTGGTAATATCTTGAGTCGTATGCCTGCTGACATTAGAACGATTATCGAAAATAAATCAAAAGTTTCTTCGTCTAGAAATAGATCGGTTGTTTCTAAGATCGCTACCAACGACAACTACGTTCTGAAGAGTGAGTTGAATGGGCTGACTGGCCTTACTCATGCTATTAATTCGATGATGAGAGAATTTAAGATTCAAAAATCCGAACCAGTCAAAGCCGTTACCGAAACATGTGTTATTTGTGGTGGTCCTCATCCGTACTATAATTGTCAAGCCACCGATGGCGATCTCAGAAATGCTTCTATAGCTTCTGCTAATCCGGTTCAAAATCAAAACCAAGGATACCGTGCCAACCAAATGGGACCACCCGGTTTTGCACCCGTTCCTCAACAAAACCAAAACTGTTATCAAAACCATTCTTACAATCAAAACCGAGGAGCTAATCTCAATCATGGTAATCAAAACTACCAAGCTCCTCCACCTCAAGTTTATCAACATATCAAGCACCTCCGAACAACGAGTTTCTAACTTACATGAAGAACTCCTATAACACCATTAAAAGTTTACAAACTCAAATCACCAGTATGAGGAATGATTTCAAAAGGGAAATGGAAGCTACGAGTAACAAGCAGATGAGTGAAATGAGGAATATGATGGCTAGTTTCTTTCAAGCCAATCAAGCTTCTACTTCTTATTCTCAACCCTCGGGTTCCGGTTCTCTTCCGAGTAATACGATTCCTAACCCAAGAGGTGACATGAAAGCAATCACTATCCGAAGTGGTGTTGCTTATGATGGACCCACGGCTCCTACCACTATTTCTTCTTCTCCGTCTCGTGTGGTAGACCGTGAGACCGGGGTGACAAAGGACCCGGTGCTTCCTACTAATAAGGGGAGTACCGAGAATGTTCAACCCACGGTTGTCCAAGATTCTGAGCCCAAAGATGCTCCGGTTAGTGCTGAAAAGACTAACCGGAAAACAACACTTCCGTACCCGTCAAGGATGAATGATCAGAAGCAACGTGAACAAGCAAATCTTCAAATGGAAAAATTCTTTCAAATATTTCAAGATCTTCATTTCGAAATTAGCTTCGCGGATGCTCTTCTTCTCATGCCTAAGTTTGTTTCGACACTAAAAGGATTGTTAAGTAACAAAGAGAAAATTGTGGATTTGGCAAAAACGTCTTTGAATGAGAATAGTTCGGCGATTATCCTCAAGAAACATCCCAAAAATTTAGGTGACCCCGGCAAGTTTCTCATTCCGTGCGATTTTCAAGGAATTATTCAATGCTCCGCCTTGGCCGATCTTGGCGCGATTATCAATTTGATGCCAAAATCAATCTATGATAAGCTTTCATTGCCCCCACTTACCCCAACGTGTATGACCCTCGAGCTAGCTGACCGTACTATGAAAAAACCAATCGGTATAGCCGAGGATGTTTTTGTTAAAGTGGGGAAGTTCCATTTCCCCGCGGATTTTGTTGTCGTTGATTTTGATGCCGACCCTCGAGTACCCCTTATTCTCTGAAGATGCTTCTTAAGGACGGGCCATGCGTTGATTGATGTATATGAAGGAGAAATCACTTTAGGAGTTGGAAAAGAAGCCGTCACGTTTAATGTTAATAATACTTCTAAATCTCTAACTAACCAATATGATGTGGCCAAAATTAATGACACCGAGGTGACAAAGGACCCGGTAGTTCCTACTAATAACGGAAGTACTAAAAACGTCCAACCTCCGGTGGTTCAAAAAGTTGGGCCTAAACCATCGAGAATTGATCCAAGCCTTTCACGTTTTACGGTTAAGAGTTTATCGACGATACGTGCTGAGCAAAAGAAGAAATTAGAAAAGGAGACTACAACGGTAGTGGTGGAAAATTCTAGCTCTAAGAGCCCACCACTTGTCCCACCTCCGCTTTATGTTTGTTGTGTTGAACTTAAGAACGTCGAGTTTTCTTTGAGTGGCAATTCCACTCCTTCCTCTAAAATTTTAGAACTTTCTGACTCTTCTCCGTCTCTCACTACGGAAAGTGACCCCATTTGGGAGGAGATCGAGGCTTGTATTAATGATGAATCGATTCTCGTTAAGATTGATAATGCTACCTTTGACCCGGAGGGGGACATCCTTTTACTTGAAAAATTGATATATAATGAACCGTCTTCTTACCTCCCTCCGGATGATGTTTTTGAACCTAAACCGTCTTGAACTGATGATTCTATCATGGAAGAAATTGAGGCTTATTTGAATTCCAATTCAGTTTCACCGGAAATTGATTATGCCGATATTGACATCGATGAAGATATTCGTTTGATTGAGAAAATGCTTTACGGGGACTCTTATATCCCTCCGGAAGAAAAAGTTATTAAAGAAGTCAAGCCTTCTTTTAATCCTTCAAAGCCCGAGAACTATTCTTATATCGATTCACATCTCGAGAAGTTCACCGATGAACTTGCTCCCACCGACTTGATTCTTTCCAAAAATGAAGAAAACGAATACGATGATCCGTTTTTCCCGAAGAAAGAAAAGGAAGTGAAGATTTCGACTAATAAGCTTGTTGATTTTGAGGTCCGACGACATTTTTTATCCGAGAATGATTCCTCTTCTCGTGCGGATTTTTACGTAGATGATACTTTGATTTCGTTCCTTTCTGAGGACAAGATTTTTAACCCTGGGATACTCATCGAAGAAGACATTCATAAAACCAAAGTTAACTCGAAAAAGGATCCTCTCTTGGATGCCTTCATGTTTGAGCCTTTAAGAAACATTTCTCTGTACCATGGACTCCCTTCTTCTATGGAGTTGTTTCTTTTTGATCCGTCATTTCTTCGTCCGCCCGAAAAACCACCTGATGATGGATCATTATTTCTTGATAAACCTTTTGTGAGTTTGGGAGGATTTATCCTCTATGTGCTGAAGCCCAACATTTTCTTTCCCTCCCAACCCACCCATTCTCTTTCCCTCCGTAGTGAGGATACCATCTTTGATCCGGGTATCCTTCCCACTTGTTGCCCCAAGGACAATTGAATTCGGGGACGAGTCAGGCTAGCGACTCGGTGATCAAAAACAGTAGCGCTTCGTGGGAGGCACCCCATGCTTATCTCTATCTTCTTTCTATTTTCTAATAAGTGACATGAAGGGGTTAGCCTCTTCGATTTCTCGTGTTTTGTTGTTTGTGATGTTGTGTGTAGGATTTTCCCGATATGAAGACTCTCGTGCTCGAAGATTGTCTTTTCTCCACTCGAGTTTCATGCTTATGGAAATCCGATATCCTAATCTTATCGACTAACGTTTATCTTTTAGCATACTTAATAAACGGCTTTTAGATTTTCGTTGATACCCTTGCCTTTAAACATTGAGCACAATGTTTCGTTTTAGTCTGGGGTGGGTAATCTTCGATTTGATTTGACCGCAATTGCTTATTTTTTGTCGTGTACTCTCGTAACCTCGTTTTTCCTTAGAAAATAAAAAAATTGTGCAAAAATGACAAAATTTAAATTTTTTTGTAAGCTTTTGCTAGTTTTATGATCAAAAAGTTCTTGCTAGTCTCTTAGAAGTTACTTTAAATATGCGTTTTTCTTGAAATAGACTTTACTAATTGCTTAGACAAGAGGCTATAAAATGCGATTCTAGCTCACGAGGCCAAGAATTTGCAAGTCTCCTAAGTGATTTTAAATATCTGAAGCTTTAACAAGAATTTGCTAGTTTCTAATAAGTGACTTTAAAAATGCGAGACTTGAGATTATTTGTGAAGCATTAGCTAAATTAATATATGTTTTGACACCTTGTTGACTTTCCATTTGGTGAGAGTAGGAATAGAATTACGACTTGACCGGGCGTGTTGAGCCTAGCTTGTTCCTTAACAATAGATAATCTAAAATTATCGGCTAAGCATCCATGGATCTCATTATTTGAGATTTTAAATTTGCGGAGATCGAGGAATGATAGAGTTACTTATGAGTTTGGATGCTAAGCGTGGAGTAGTTGGTTCTTTTTAGAGCCCATCGAAGGTACTTATGGCTTTTTGTTCCCACAAAATTGTTTCAACCCATATTTGTGAAATAAATAATTAGAGATGTTGAGTTTTTGGCGATAGTTAGTTCTTTATCTTCTTAAAAGAATCTTTGTTTTAAAAATTGGGTACACATCAAGGACTCGTAATAAGTAATAAGTAATAAATAAAGTTATGAGTTGCGATTGAGATTGGACCCTTGGATCTCTAGCCGAGGATTGGGTGAGGTTTTGGTCTAACCCACAGGATCCTCATTTCATGAAGCCTAGAGTCTTGAAATTACCCGTGAAGCTTAGTGGTTCATAGCTCATATAAGTAAAAGTATAAGTGTAAAAAAAAAAAAAAAAAAAATGATGATGAAAAAGAAAAAAAAATGAAAAGTCAAAATATAAGTGAATAAAAATTCCTTGATGTGGACCTCATTTTTGAGACAATGGTTCTTGAGAGAAGATGGATAACTAATTAGCGACTTAGCTTCATATCTTTATCGGATTAAACATTATCGAAACGAGAAAATTGAAGAAATTCATTTCTCACAAAAATAAAATAATTAGAGGAAAATAGGAAAATGGGAGCAAAAGGTAATTACACAAGTAACTTCCATGGGTAGTGTTAGCATCTAGAATCATATTTAACAATGATTTCGATTTTACGCTTAGTTTGGGGACTTGTGAAAAATCAGGGACGGTGTATTCTATCCGTACGGTCACTTCACGCTGTGTTGTGTTTCCTATTCCATGATCCTAAGGTGTCGTTTGAAAAATGTTGGAGTTATTGATCGACATGAAAGTTCAACAAACTGTCACTCATAATCGGAAGTGCTTAATCGTAATATCTACATGTGAATTAATAGGTAAACGGGGCGTTTTTAGAATTAAGGGTTCTTAATCTCTTTTGAGGAATCTTTGCTACTTCTTCATAGGTTTAGTAGAAAGAGATTGAAATCTTTGGTTTTAGAAGCGTGAGTTGATTGCATTGCGTGGGGACACGACAATGGTCTCGTCTGGGGTATTTTAATATGTGCTAAAACACGTATAATTTCTTTATCAAATCAGACCCAAAAATAACCAAGAAAGAGCCGTTTATTGCTAATATTTGCTATTTTCTTGAGTTTGTGCTTGTGCAGGTACGAATATGTCAAAACGTGCAAATAAAAGCCAAATCAGACGAATATCCGAGCACGAGAGATAGAGAGTGCTAAAGCTGAGGCGGAAGGTCAGAATTGTGCATCTGTGAAGATTTCTATGCTGAGAGGATGATTTTTGAAAGATATGATCAAGTTTGAAGAATTGTCAGAATTAGTCCCTGAACTTTCATCATTTGACAGAATAGATCCTTGAAGATTCAAACTTGGCAAATTCAGTCGCTGGATTATTTGAAGATTAACAAGAAATGCCCTTGGATCATTTTCAGAATTTACAACATTGGTTCCTTAAAAATCAGATTATACAAGTTTAGTCCTTATGATTAGCCTTGGATCCATTTCATATCCTTAAGTCCAAATCCAAAACAAATAAACCCAACCCAGCCAATATCCCATGACCCGTCCACCTCATAAAACCCACGGTCAAACCTCCAGACTCGGTCAACCCATCTGAATATCCTTTGCCCGCCATTTTTACCCCGGGCACTTTTCACCTGCGTTCCCACATTTACCCAACTTCCACAAATCAATTACCCAATGATTAAAAAGTTCTAGAAGCCTGACACATGACTGACACGTGCTCAGATGCCAAGTCATCCATCCGCGTGCTCCAAAGATGAGGAAAATGATCAAACGGCTGAGATTGGTGCTTACATATGAAGCTAACATTCAAGGGACGAGATTAAAAGTGGGAATGATTTCCAGAAGCATCTGAAGACCCTCTGAAACCCTAGAGTTCATCTATAAATAGCACCTTCATTCACTTGTTATATTCACCTTTTACTTTTCAGTAGCTTATTGTAATTTACTTTCAGTTTTAATGTTTTTATGTTATTTCAGCTTTTGTAATATACTTTTGTACTCAGCTTTTCAATCTTAATGAAATTCAGTGTTTCTTTTAAAATCATTGTTTCAGTTCTAAAGTTCTTAATTCCAGCTTATTAATTGAAGTTTGATTCATCTAGTTTGTTTTAGAAATTATTTGCAGCCTGTTTTTATTACTATTCAAAAATACAAAAAAAATAAAAAAAATAAAGAATCATAAAATTAAAAAAAATTTAAAAATATTTCAATTTTACTTTATAAACTTTATAAAGCTTTGCTACTGTTGTATAAGCCTTCAACAAGCTTCCTTATAGCTTTTTGAAGGTTTGTCTTTGTTTGAATTTCATCTCATCACAAAAAGTTCTAAATCAGTCAACATTAGTTAAACTGCAGTCATCAACATCATTTGGTTCTGAATTGCTGCTACAATCATGGAATTGGGTTGAAATTCAGTTTGATTTGGGTTGATATCAGGTGTAGGATAGTGGTTCACTGAATTCAAGAGCAAACCATTGTGGTAGGACATCTTGTGAGTACTTAATTCTTATCTGTTTCAATTCAGTAGTATAGAATTAGAATTGTTGTTAGTTTATGTTAGTATATTATAGAATTTAATACTTGTTAGTTAATCTGTCCTAAATCAGTTGCTGTCATAAGTTTAGAGTTAAGATTTAATTAGTTTAGATTTTGGGAAAATTAAGATTAGTTGGTCAAGTGTTGAAAACGGATTTTTGTGAAATTTTTGGAAGCTTTTATAAGGTTTAAATCAGCTGCTTCATAAGTTTTTTTTCCCCTGTTCACAATCAGCATATATTGATTGTGAACAGGCCTACTTGCAGACTTGGCACAGGGCTCATTCTAGATAGTTAGAGCCTGAAATTTGGTTTAGCAGTTCTTAGCTTGGTGGTCTTGGGTTCCACATTTCTGGTTTTTAGTTTGGTGCATTAGAATAGCTTTTGCATTAGCTTAAAGTAGGAGGGTCATAAGCTGTTTTCATCTTAAAGTCAATTAAGTCAAATCATTATAGATTGCTTCTCATAGGTCTAGACTAGTTATTTGTTGGTTTCAAGTAGTTTTTGCAAACTTTAAGTTCTGAGATCATTTGGTGTTCTATCTTAGCCTTTAGCATATTTTTAGTGCTTATTTATAAGCACTTTTCACTACAGAACCTAATTCTTGCACACCTGCATCACTTTTATTATTTTTCCTATATTTATAATAATAGTTTAGAATTTTCCTGAATTTTTCATAATTTTCTACCACTGTTTACTATTTTAAATCAGTTTTTAAGCACTTTTTAATACAAATAAATCAGAAAAGCTTCAAAAAAATAAGTTTTAAATTTTCATGGATTAAGATAAAAATTAAAAGCAAAAAAATAATTTTTTCCAGATTTTTCCTAGTTGAATTTGTAATTTTTAGCATTTAAATTAATTTTAAATAGTTTTTAATTCATAGAAATTTGAAACATCATTAGAAAAATACAAAATCAGTTTTGAAAAGTCTTTGGAGTTATTTTAGATTTTTGAAAAATAGTTTCACAATTTTCCCCTTTATTTTCATAATTTTTAGTATTTTAGATTTGTTTTATAAGTTAAAAATTAGTTTTTAATTCAAATAAATAAAATAAAAATCCTAAAAATTAGTTTTAAATCATAATTAAGTTTTCAATTTCATTTGTAGAGTAAAAGTAATTTTAGATCATATTTAGGACTTAGTTTAGATTTAGAGCACAAGGTATCGTGGATACCAATAACACGTTATTGGTATGCCACCTCAACGTCACATCATACACCTCTCAATAACTCACCAATAACTAAAACACTCTCCCTCATAACATACCACTAACATGTTATTGGGTCCCACAAAATACCCAACTAAAAATACACACTCACTCACAATACACAAAAAAAACACCAAACATCACAAATAGCTTGAGCCATTGGAATGGCTCAAATACCTTTGGCTCACCAATGGCACCAAGTGATGGTATGGTTTGGCTTACCAATGGCATGAAAAATAAACCATTGGCATGTTAAAAGCTCTCCATACCTTGTGCTCTTAGTTGCATTTTATTTACGTTTCATTTATATCGTATTAGTTTATTTTTGCGTATTTAGGATTCCCCGTAGTATAATTTCCCTTTTATGCTTCCCCATTTCCTGTAGTTTAGATAAAAACAAAATCAACAATCCAAAACATCGAGCATTTTAATAACAAACCAATAACGACGTTGCCCATTCACACCTCGTTGGGACACGACTCAGATTTCCTAATCCGTATCACTTATCACTCACGGGATTCGATTCACTATCCTTTTTCCTAAAGGGATTTTAAATCATTCCTTGTGGTTATTTTTGATATCGATATTGTAAGTTTTCTCCATACACACCACCCTAAGCCTTTTACAACGAATCAGTTATATTAGGGAAGGATATGTACGCGTAGAGATATCTTAGGAAGATATATCTTTATCCTTCTACACGTTTTGTATTCTAGGGTTTCCTAAGAGTACAAAGGAACCCTAAAGGTATGTGGTTAGTATCAAGTTTTTAGAGATTAAGAGAAAAACATATTTAGTAATTATTGTGTTCTTCTTGCTTGTTGTTATTATTCCGTATTAACATCAAGTACTCATTGTTAAAGAGTTCTTCACATAATTAGTTTGGATTTATCCAAGTTAGTTATTATCTTACAAGGCTGCTTTGATCCATAACCTTTGGACCTACAGTCTTCTTTCCTGTTAGGTGACCTAGGCAAGATGCGTCTTGACCACTTGCTACCTGCGTATTCGGTGCTTGATGACTCGAGTTTTTCCTCAAGTCTCTTCTTCTGTTGGTATTCGACTCGCGATGATGCGAGGCTTTATGGAGATCCACCCGAGTTGTCAGTGCTTTCACCGCTTTGGCTCTTTTTCCCGTTCCCGAACTTTCTCTATCAAAATAGGTACGATCTGATCGAAGTACTTGTCACAATACTTTGGGAGGGCTGAGTCTGGCGCAGTCCTTTTAAGATCCGTCGAAGTTGTACGATTTTCTCCTTCCGCTGTATTCCGTAATGTAGAAACAAGGGCGGGAGTTGGCTCGGACCGAGTGCTCATGGTGAGTATTTTCCGGAACGCAATTGTGTATTGGGTCCCAGGATGGCGCCAACTTGTTAGTACAAAAAGTGTGACGGGTTGTAATGGGTGTTAGTATCGCTTGCTAGATTGGGCTAACAAGCTATTGGTGGGCTGGTCTTTTACTAATCCAAGTAGTTTGATTGAATTCCCTGCACAAGAAGAGTAAACCTTTAGCCTTACCGTGGTGAAGGACCTCACGATTAGACTTTGACGTGAGAGTAAGTACACATTCTTGTCAGAGAAAGTAAGAGTATGTGTGTGTATTTGTGAGAGAGAAATTTGTACCTTATATGGGGATTAGAGCCCCTTTTATAAGCAATGCTTACCATTAGGTTTTCCTAGTTACTCGCATATAGTAGTTAGTTGTCGGAGCCGAACCCTTGTCGGATAAGGTTCCGTGTTAATCGCGGATGCGGACACAGGATACCTTCTGCGACAGGAGGTTCGGTCTGCTGAGTATCCTGCTTGCGTCTTTTAGTCTGTACCGTAGCCAATTTCGCTATTGGTCTTACTGTTGGTCCAGTGTACGTAGTTATTCTCATTGTTGGGCCTGGGCCCAATATGTATATAGTCCGAATTAGGCCCACTGGGCCTGCTATGCATACTATACGTCATCAAGTAAGTAGTAACTAAAAGTAGTTAAAATTGGTAGAAGTACCACCCCCCACTCCTATACCCCGAGATATTTACTTGATTTCAAAAAAGCCAAAAAAAGAGTAAAAAGACTCTCCCTCAACCTTACCTTCTCGTCACACATCTCTTTCTAGCATCTCTATTTCCCTAAAGAACGAATCAACCCCCTAGGCTTACCCCATACTACTACTTCTGACGACTAGGTACCTTTGGCGAGAGGTTGAAAAACTTGCTCGTGAAAAGGAAGTCTTTTAGACCCCGAACCCACGCATCAGAATCTAACCAACTAAGCCACTCTGAAATGTTTTCGCAATAAGGAAAATCAAGATCCCACCAACTAGCAAGCAAAGACCACAAGTTCTTAGCTAACTCGCAAGAGAAAAATAAGTGATTTACCGTCTCCACGTCTTCATTACATATGGGGCAAAGAAGGGAGTCAACATCAACACCTTTCCTATCCAAGTTCATCCTCGATGGAAGCTTATTGAGCATAAGCTTCCATAAGAAAACATTGATTTTAATGGGAACATTTCTATTCCAACGAGTGGCGGCACCCACGACAAGAGTATGGGAATCAATTAAAGAGCGAACCGATGAAACAGAAAACCCTTTAGAATCACCAGGAGACCAATGCCACGAGTCAATGCTATCTGAATATAAACTAACCCAATACTCCTTTTCAGGCCTTCAAATTGCGAGGACTCTATAACCCCTCTCAAGGCCTTTATAAAGACAGAATCCCAATCTTGAAGAGCTAACCGATTTGCCACACTACAACGTTTATCATTGTCAAGCATATATATGCGATGAAATTGATCCTTTAGTGGTTGATTACCGCACCAAACATCATCCCAAAAGCTAACGGAAGCGCCATTACCAATGTTTCTAGAGCACAAAGCAAGGAGGTCGATGCCTATTTTATTAAGAGATTTTACCGAAGAAAGAAAGCCACACCATGGACTAAGGCAAGAACGGTAAAAAGGAGGGTTGAAGATACCTCCATGTTGACCATGAATCTCATTGATAACATTGGCCCATAGATCATTAGGCTGACTAAGAAACCGCCAAAGCCATTTGAAGAGAGCAGACTTGCATTGAGCGCATGCAAGCTACCAATGCCGAGGCCACCTTTATCCTTGCTAGCTAAGCATTTTTTCCAGCTCACCCAAGTCATCTTCTTCTCACTCAGATCAACCCCCTATTCCGCAGCGACTCCAATTTGTTACAAACCGCAACTGGCATCTTGTTAAGCGACATAAAATAAGTAGGTAAACTTCCAAGAACCGCCTTTATTAATGAAAGACGGCCACCGACAGATAGTAATCTAGCATTCCATTACGAAAGCTTGGAAGAAAACTTATGAACAATTGCATCCCAATTGGAACACCTAGCCATGTTGCAACCGACCGGAATACCAAGATGTTTTGAGGGGAGATTAACGACACCACAACCAAGAATGTTAGCCATATACACCATATTTGCGTCAGGAACACAAATACCTGATCTATTACTTTTATGAACGTTTATTTTTAGCCCGGAGACTAAATAAAAACATCGAAGAATGCAAAGAAGATTATGAGCATTTTTGGAAGACCATTCTCCAATGAAGATAACATCATCGGCATACATAAGATGTGAAACACACAAATTATTTTAACCAACAAAGCACCTGTATAGATACCAAGATAAATAGCTTTGCGAATGGGAGCATGCAAACCTTCCATGACCAATATGAAGAGGAGAGGCGATAAATGATCGCCTTGTCTAAGGCCTCTAGAGATCTCAAACTCCACCGTGGGAGAACCGTTTACTAAGATGGAAGTACGAGAATTGCCAAGACATCCTTTCGAGTATAATGATTTATTGCAAGGTTGACATTATGATTTGTTTACATATTTGCGTGTGTGTGTTCAAGGCACGTACGGACGTGTGAATGTGTACATGCACTCACATAATAAGTTTAACATAAAATTTACATGTTCATGGTCGTAGTCGGGTCGATAGTTTGGTTCACTACAAGAAAAAGTGCCTCTAGTGACCAAAATTTAGTGCCGACTTTCTTTTTTGGTTACTATTTTGGCAAAATAGTGACCATATAATACATGGACACTAATTTTTGGTCATCTATAAATAGTTAGTCACCAAGCTCAAAAGTGGTCATTAATTTCGTCACTATAAATAAGTGATATTTTTCGGTATAAAAAGTGACGAACATTAGTGGTCACTAAATTTTTTAAAAGTTAATGGCGAAAAATGTTTGTTTAAGCTTGTATGCAACTTATTAGCTTATTCTTGTTTCTATAAGCCATAATTTTTCAGCTTATTTTGAAACTTGTAGGGCTTATATAAGTTTATTATGATACAATAAACTTATAAACCCATTAGTCTCAAAATAAGTCAAAATTGAGACTTATAAAATATAAGCCAAAGTCAATTAAGCTCGTAAGCCCATATATAAACTTAAACAAACACCCTTTTATATACCAAAATTTCTTTATAATTTGAGACAACCCTTTGAGTTTTTAAAATTTGTTTCTATTCAAAGCCTAATAAACAAAAGGTAAATTTCTTGCTACATATAAAAATTATCACAGTGCCATTAATTTTAAAAGACAATCCTATCACACACAACACTCCTATCAAAATAGTAAAAATACGCGGATCTTTTGACCCGGCCCAACCCAATTCATCTCACAATTATTCAAGCAAATCACACACTCCTATCACTCTCTTTTCAACATATCACACACTCTTTTCAAATCGATCGGATGAGGTGGTTAGGGTTCCGAATTAGGTGGTTTGAGGTGGTTAGGGTTCCTATCACACACTTTTCAAATCGATCGGATGAGGTGGTTTCAAGTGGTTAGGGTTCCGAATTAAGTGGTTTCAGGTGGTTAGCGTTCCGAATCGGTACAAACTTATTCTCTTTGTGATTATTTTTTAATTATTCAAAGTTAAAAATGCAGCTTATTAAAAATGAATACAAGGTGCTCGATGAAATGCTCATGTGAAAAATGAATTTGCTAGTGGCAGTTATGTGTTTATTGTACCACTTGATATTGAATACGCTGTCTCAGTTGTCGAATAGATGTTTCAGTTGGTTTTAATTCATCTCGTAATGATTAATGAATAATACGGATGATATGTTTAGGTATATATTTAATAAACAACGCAGTTTGTTAGGCGAAATGTTTATAGGTTTCAAATCATTAGTTTAGAACTTAAGTAGATTATAAGTTTTCATGCTGAAATAGCGTAGGCTCATAATTTTAAACAGTATGTGGTGTTGTTGTGCTAGTGAGATACGGATGTTAAGTTTTTCACTGAAGCTAGCAGTTAGAGACACTAAAGAAATGAAGCAATTTGGCTATCTAGTAAACATACAATTAGAGATATAGTTAACAGCTTTTGGAATTCGGAGACACTGAAGTTGAAGTTTAGAAATTGTGTGATATGTTTATTTGTAGCGAATTAATTGTTTTAGGTTTTAAGTCAGTTCTGTTATGATGTCTACGTGCTACATATAGTTTTGCGCTGAAGTTTATCTAAGTGTCATGTAAGCCCCCCAAAGGCTTTCCCTGTTGGATATATTCTGCCATATTGTCAACAATAGTTAAGCACTAGATCAGATTATTATACGTAACATTTTCAGTAGCATTCAGAAACCAAAGTTCACTGCTACTAGTTGATGCAGCATGGTTTCTAATCTACTTAGCAATTTTAAATTGAAAATAGAAAAGTTGTTTTATAACCTTTCCTCTATGGCAACTTATAATCCCAGTTATGCAAAAACAATTATATATAAATGACGTGAACAAAACTGTCTTAAGGTTTTAGTTGAGAAAGGTGTATGATGTTGGGTCTGTAATTAGTTATTGGCGCTACGATACCTTCCAGTAGTAGTAATCCTAAATGTTAATGCAATTAACTTGACTTGAAAGTCTGGCGGTGAAGCAAACGTAAAATGGTATAATTTGTTCTAGTTGATGGATGCAGCATTTGTGTCCTAAGTTATAATGTCAGTTAATGTGATGCACATACAGTTTGAGAAAGTTGGTTGGTTGGTTGCGTAACTAGTGCATTTTAATAAACCAAAGTCCCTCTGTCTGAAGAATAATAATACCAAAAGCAGCTAAAGATGATATGCAGAGAAGAAGTGTAAAATATAGTTGATGATATACAGTTGTGCTTGTTCATTTCCTACACTTCCTTTCTCCTCAAAACACACACACAAACACCTTCAACTATGTGTAAACAAGCCCTAGCTTCATAATTGATCTCAATTCATTCAATTTGATTCATCAAAGGTATAATTATTCTACTTATTATCGCATTTTGACCATAATTTATGTTAGGTTTTTGCTAAAAATTATGTGTTGCAACACATCAAATGTTACTTTCTATGCCATATGAGTCTTTTGTGTTTATTGTTTTGCATCCTTTCTTATGTGGCACCTCCTTTATGAGTCTTTGCAGTTTGGAGCTGCTCCATTGTCATATGATGATCCCGAGTTATCTGGTGATGACTTAGCCGATCAGGTTGCTGATGTTCTCGACTATTTTGAATAAGTTTAACATTATAATTGCTCTATTTGCTTCGGATTTCTGGCATTTCCAAAGCATTCGTATAAGATCATTTCATAAACCGTAATTTCCTCTTTGTAAACTCAGTTAATATACCCGTGAATTGCTCTTTCAGGCTTGGTCCAGTAATGTGCTTTAGGGGTAACAACAGGCACTTATGTACTCACCTTATTTGCTGTAAGCAGCTTCTTATGTACCTCACACAATATTTGCTGGCATAATATTAGCTCTAGATTATGAAGTTATTATCATATCTTTTGGTGAACAGATAATATATACACAACAAGTAATTGGTCTCATACTTGTTTCTCCACTATGCAAAACACCTTCTTGAAGCTGTTAATGGGTAAACTTATTTTCCATATCAAAGGCATTATCTGTTTCAATACCAGGCTGAAACAAAATTATAACATGAACTTGTGTTGTTTTGTTTAGATGGCCAGATATCACGGACAGGCTGAAAAGAATGCAGTGTCGTACACTGATTTTCGTGGGCGAGAATTCCCCCTTCCATTCCGAGTCTCTTCGCATGACTTCGAAACTCGATAGAAGATTCAGTGCATTGATAGAGGTATGCTTGAGGCTATCAACACTCCACATTTAATCTTCTAATAGGATAGTCTGAGAGGTCAAACCTTTTATGATACAAGAAGAATAGTTATGAAAGGAATATCGATAGAAACACTTGATATCTGGTCAATAGATGAAAGGGTTTTGATATTTTATTCTGTTCAACTTTACCTAGTTGAAGTGAGATAGTTGCTTACCTTACTATAAGACAATATAAACAAATGAGGATGGGGGTGTGGCATGTCTATTTTCTTTAGCATACTGTTCGCGGTGTTCGCCTTGGCAGGGACCTCCAATGTTTTCTCATGTATGGTTTTTGTTCTACGCATTTATGAGGTGTGGGCTCATTTATGAGTTATGTAAGCTATTTTCCATGTATTAAATATTTAGATAAAACAATTTAGGACATTAAAGTTTAATGACCCTCTCGTTCATTCAACCAGCTTTCATTTTAACTAATTACAGTATTTAGAATCTACCATTTGACCTGTATGAAACAAATTGTTACTCCCACTCAACACATTTACCTAGAATGGGTCACAATGGCTACCCTGTACATGTAGATATTGTGCCCACGTGTCATAATTACATTTAAGCGCGCGCACATGTAGATGTGTGTGTTAAATCCTTACCTAAACAATCTTACATGCATTCTTGTTATTGTTGGGCGATGTAGAAGTATTGGGTTGACAAGGCATCCAATGGCAACTGCTTCTTGGTGTTTGCAAGGGACCTCTTAGTAACATGGGGAGAAGATAGTCATTATTGGCATTGGCCCGACATTAAAGAAACAAGGTGATTATAATCATAAGCGTTATACATCCCTAAATTGCTAGCATAATGAATCTTCTACTATAGTTTCTAAAAAAGGACACTCATTAAATATGGTTCTTCCTGTGTTCACGCAGTGAAGTGGTTTTGGATGTCGCCGAAATGCCAAGTGTTAATTTCGAAGTTAACACCAGGATTTATTATAGTTGAGCCTTCACTCACTTTCAATGTTACTACTTTTTCAGATTTTACCGAATATGGCATCATCTCATGATATTGACACAATTTCTTTTGTCCCAGAGTGACCTGACCCATGAGAACAGTGGTGGATCATACAACAGTTTTGATTTTGGCCTGAGGTATCAAGTGAACAAGTTGCAAAGCAAGGAGTTGAAAAGGCTTGGTATGCGTCTGGCAACAATAGTACAGAGACGCCATTTAGGCTTGCAAGAAATTCTCAAATAAAGCATGGTTTGTCTAATTTTCCGAAAATACGTCCAATGAACAATCTTACAAATAAGGAGTCAGTGAAATAAGTAGGAGCCGGAAGAACTCAGAAGAAGAGGAGTACATGTGGGATGATGTGACTTCAGTTTCGATGAATCCTACCTCATCTACTAGCCCAAAGAGAGACCCTCGGTTGTCCATCGATAAAGACATCAAGTGTCATATCGGTTTCGACTTTAAGGCCAATGTCATTAGGGAGTTCCATCCTTATGTCATCAGTGACCTCATTGATGACCTTCCACATCAATGCAGCAGCATATGTGTGCTAAAGATTTAAACTTCAAGAACTGTTTGTCAGATGGATTAACAACTTCTCTAGTAAGTAATGTGTAGATAATATTACTCTTGCCTTATATAGGTTGATTTTAGGTCATTGGTGTAGAACCTACAAGGAAAGCCTTGTAAGGTTTCTTATAGACAAATTACGCACTAATTGCGATTCTTGTATTTAGTTTTGAGTAAAGAAATATAGATTTTGTGGTATGTAATAAATTCTGGATTTTTGTTTTGAATGAATTCCTTTTCGTTTTGCTTTTTAATAATCGTAATGTAATTGCAAGCATAATTCTTTTTTTTTTTTTTTTTTTTGCCATATTTTACAAATTAGTGACTACTATATTTTTGGTGATTAGTTTTGCTTTAGTGGTCACTATTTTGGTCACTAATTTTGTCAAATAGTGACCACTATTCTATTTAGTGACGGTAATAGTGACGAAATTCTATGTCACAAATTTTAATGACCACTTTTGTGTGGTAACTGTTGACAATATTCATAAGTCATCACTGTTACCTTTTGTGACCGACTTTTAGTGACGACGAGTGACCACTCTCATATAGTCATTAAATCAGCTTAGTGACCAAATATCTACTATTAGTGACAATATTCGTGTGGTCACTAAATCCATTTTTTCTTTGAACCTTCTCTGTGCATTACGTCTCAAGTGTCATGCATGGTCATGGTTGTTTATAATTCGTTCTGTTAGTGTAATTTCCACTTTGGAGCGTTCTTGTTTGGTCCTACAATGGTTATTAGTTTCTATGGTTGATATACTAACCGGTTGACATGTACTAACCCGCATAATGAGCGTGTTAAAGGTCGTTTGAACTTTCTTAGACAATTATATTAAAGAGACAGATTAGAGTCGAGATATATGAGCATGTCAACCTAGTCCGCTTATATATATCATGAACATTACATGAATTGCCACCTCATAAACTTGAAAATTACTACACAAATATACACTACAAGAAAAACTGCTTTTAGTGACAAGCGGTTTTTCGTCACTAACAACAAAAAGTCGTCAAAAATCCTGCTTAGTGACGAAAACTGAGGTCGTCACGTGTCGTCACAATAGGTCCGTCACTGATTTATTTTAGAGACGAAATGCAAAAAGTCGTCATTAAAAAGTGACAAAATCAGAGTCGTCACCAAAACTTTTGACAACATTTTTCGTCACAAATTTTGTCACTAATTGGCGTAAGTCGTCACTATAGTGACTTTTAGTGACGAGAAAAGTTGTCAATAAATACAAATAAATTACAAAAAAAAATTGCCAGTAGATTTAAACTACTTTTTAATTATAATGAAAATCCATAACATTAATTACATATGAATAAAACTTGTAACAAGCATATCACTGTCCGAATTAACACAAAATTCTGTAACTGAAACTTACAACAATTGTATCACTGTCACGTCAATCAAAAGAAAGCTTGCCTAATTTATACTTCTAGCTCAACGGGTCAGTTGTTCTGGCTTGGTTTGGCTTCACGTGGTTTAGGCGCTGATGCAACACCATTCATCCTACGTGCGTTCACAACATTCTCTGTTTCTTCACTCTTGAGTCATGTCTGCTAATGCTGCTATGCTAGAACTTGGTATCACTGTACACATCCTAGTATGCAGTGTTGGATGCAACACCATTCATCCTAGGATGCACTGTTGGATGAAAAGTTCAATTATCAGTTATTGGCATTTGATCATATGAACCAACGAGTATGATATTAGCTAATACGGCACTTGTTTTGCATGAGATTAATAGTATTCATATTTACCAAAAAATGAAAACAGAGATGTCTTTAATTGGTTACCATCTGCTATTATTCAAGCTATGATCATATTTGGTATCACCAGTGAAGACCACACTAGAGGGCAAATGGACGACACAATAATTACTCAATTTTGACCCAAACTAACTCCGACCCTTTACCAAAGAAACAAACCCACTTAATTATCTAGCTATATACAAGTCCCATGTAATTGAACCAACACTTAAGTTAATATAAAAACAATATGAAGCAACTAACAACTCAAGCTTATATATATATTAGAGCAACTAAACAAATATATATATATATATATATATATATATATATATATATATATATATATATATATATATATATATATATATATATATATATATATATATATATATATATATATATATATATATATATATATATATATATAGTTTTGAAAGCTCAAAAAGCCGGGCATGACGTATAATTATTTGTTTGTTGTTTTTGTTAAGCTGAAATACATTTTTAAAATAGTCAAACAATATTATAAAACAATTGTTTCTTTGGTTTTTAGTTGTTGGGTTTACTTTTTTTTTCTTGTTAAAAATTATAAATAATTGTATTGTTTGCGTAGATGGTTAATAACACAACATAAATAATTTTACAACATTATGAAATTTATGTATGTTTGTAAAGTCGTAGATAATGAAAATGTAATAAAGTGATAGAGTTAACTTAAATTATAAACAAAGTTTCTTTGTAGACAACATTTGTTGTTGATTTTGCTTATTTCCCGTCTTCATCACAACATAAAATCTTTAATCCTTTTCTGCTTTACATCCTTGATACGGCTACGTATAGTTGCCCGTCAGAAAAAACCGGCCGTTGTAGAAACAATCCTATTTGTGTTAAGGTTTGTCCCGATATGAACATGCCGTTAAAATCCCAGTGATATGGGCAAACCGTGGTCCATGAAGAAACGGCCTCGTATTTGGAATGAGTTTTGAGACCTTCTGCATCACGCTTAATCTAAGTGAAAGAGCTATGACAATTACGTGATAGCTAGCAACTGTCTGTGATATGAAAGAAAATGAAGAAAGCAAAAAAATCATTGAACACAAATACAACCAACTAACCTCGTCAGGTCTTCCCTCGAGATCGTTCATTAAATCCCTGGCATATTCACTATGCAGAGCTTGACGTAATGCTTGTTTTTCCTTATTCTCATAACAAACGACTGAACAGTTCAAAAGTGGTAAACTGAACCCCAGAAGTTTATATCCAGTAAAATATATACCACCCGCCTATTAGTAATGTCAGAAACCTTCTCATCTTACAGGTCTACATCAAAACTGAAATACTTGTATGTGCACAATTTATATCGTGAAACATAAATAAAGTTTCTTTTGTACTTTGGAATAATATGATTCATTTATCAAAAGAAGTAAAGTATTACCATAACAGGTCATAGATTGGTGATAACATCAACTTCTTCCAACATACAAACCTGAGAAATTCCGCATTATTCACCAAATGATCCACTGCACCCATTCATTCACACAATAAGTATTCTCAAATAATGATATAATGGGCGGGCATGACTTATAATTATTTGTTTGTTGTTTTTCGTTGAAGAAGTGGCTAGAAATTGTACTCGAATTTGTGATACCAGAAACGCCTCCAGTGGATGAGGACGGAACCAAAGTAATGACACCCGCACTAAAATCCAACGTTGTAAAGAGAGTGATGAAGGGAGCTTTTATAAATAAAAATCCTTCTATGTGACAAGATGTCTAAAGAGGTCAACCAAAACAAAACTCAAGTATGTCATACTAATAATCTAAATATTTCTATCAATAACTTTCCATACTTTATCCCTATGAAATCATTAACCTTTTTAGAAATTTGTCAGGTGTCGTCCCTTTTACCCAAAAAAAAGAAAGAAAAAAAAGAAAGAGAGAATCTACCTTCAAATCAGCACCTGAACAGAATACTCTAGGGACTGAGCTACGTATCATCAACGCATTTGCTGTCGAATCAGTACTTATAGCTTCAAAGCTATTGAGTAATACCCTCAACATATCTTTCCCAAGCGCATTCTTTGCTTCGGGCCTATCCATTTTATTTCAACAATTCCTATCATTAAGACCATAGCAAAATTCGAATTCAGACAGGATCAAACAACATCTCTTTAACTAATCCGTTTTCACAACATAGATTAAATACTAACTCAACATACACATTACACAAAAGAATAAGATTTCATTTTCCTTATGTAAAAGGTCTTTTCCACGAACCACCGTAGTTCAAAATTTCAAGCATTATATACATACCTCGGCCATGGATAGATACTTAAGTTATATCAGCACTCTGATGGTACAATGTTTTCTTTAATTAACTTCACAGTATAATAGTAGTAAGGTACTTGCTTGTCTCATAAACATAGAAACATTTGACTTGAGTACTTGTTTAAATTTTAGTTAAATGTCAAGATAGCATTTATAAAGACTACTAAAAAAACTTGGGGATACAGTTTAATATCATTGTTTTCTTATAATGATGTACAAATAGGCAAAAGCCTATTCTTAGCTTATAAGCTTTCAAATTAAAAGGAAAGTGATGAACCTGGTGGGGGTAATTTCGACCGGTTAGCTTATAAATAAGTGATTTGGGTTATCGTCTATCTAAAATGGGTCAAATAAAATAATTAAATACTACGTGTCTGTAAGAGTTACATTTGTCGAAAGTCACCCAAAAGTCGTTTCAAAGCATATTCCTTATATCGTTGTTCAAATCATATTTGGTTGTTCGGTCATAATCAACGCATCAATTATTTGTGAAAATATAAGCGATGGAGAAAGCGGCATACTCGGTCAACCTAATCCTTCATCCCATAATCATAATTTATCTAGCTTGAACGATTACCCAGCGTGTGCGGTGTATACGCCCACCATACCACCTATCGATACTTACTTCCTTAGTTTGATGTCATTTTAGCTCTATAGTTATACTAAACAAACACTTGCTTATACATAGCTAGCTAGAAACCATATTATATATAATTATGATTTAAAAGTACCTTAAAGCGTTTCACATTTTTCGTTCGTTGCTTCGGATGTTCACACTTTATCCCATCTTGGGCAATGTTTGAGTTTGTACTTGAGATATCGATTCGTTGGCCTTTTATTCCTTTTCAAGATCGAGATTAGGTGTATTTTACGTGTCCTTGGTGGCTCCTTCTTTTATGGTGTAAGATGCTTTTGACAAATGACCGAGATCTTACGCACTTGTATATCTCCGATTACATTTGGCTTTACGCATCAACTGTTCAATCCATTTAATATTTAGTTTATGATCAATAATTAAAGCTTATAACAAAATGGATTCTAACTAATGTCGCAGGGGAAGCAAATTGGCATCTACCTTGATTTAGGAGAAGTTGTTTAGATCACCTTGACCGATTTCGACTCGTACCAAAGTCTCATCCAACAATAAATTTTTATCATAACAATTGTAATTGCTAATCAAACACAACTTTTAAGTAACAGGAGGTTCAAAAGAACAAATAATCGCTTAAATAACTGACACAAATAATCACTATGACAAATGGTTTTCGGAATAATGACCTCATGGTGGCTCCTGATGTATCTTCTGGTGACTGCAGGTCAATGAGCTTAAAGCTGCTCTTGGACCACTTACTGGACGTAACTCATTGTACTTTGCTGATGCATGCTTGAGAAGATACATAGAAGCCAAAATTAGCTTAAAGCTGCTCTTGGACCTCTTACTTGACGTAACTTCACTCTTATGTCCATCCTAGCTAATACAAAAACAACAACCATGTTACCAAAAGGGGACCTACTTTTCTACAGCCGGGGCCACAAAGTAAAGAGCAAACCCGACAATAAGAAACACGTACCTCCAGGTCTGCAAGACTGGTGAAAATGCATACATTTAAATTTGTCATATTGAGATTAACAGTGAAGTAGCTTGCAAAAACTATAAATCAAAAAAAAAGAAAGTAGACAATTTATGCCAAGTTTGCCCGTCATCGCAAATCTCGTGAAAGGCTAACAGAAACATAAATACACCTTCTTCAATGGAAATGGATAGAGAATCACCGATCGTGCTATTTTACTTAATGTCCAAAATTCCCTGTCTATACGGTGACATAACGAAACTCCACACCCCATCTTCAGAAGTTCTCCAGTCATTCTTTTCACAATGGCACAACCCGAGTGAAGGACTCCTGCAAACAACTTTTTAAGTGAATCGAAGTCTTCCTTATATAATCGCATGAAACTTTAAGATTATTGTGAATCTGTTTTTTCAAACGGGTTAAATAGGACATATGACAAAATTTAGCCAACAGGAAAAAGGTTGAATGTATACAACCCCCATAATCGATTTATTCATTTTTCAGATTGGTGGTAATAAAGTGGATTATGTAATCAGAATCAATGAATTGATGTAGTAGAACCTAAAAGACAGGAACCTTACTTACCCGTGAAAACAAACTTGGGTCCTCTTATACCACGCATAACTTGACAATGTTGTCGCTTTCAATAAAACACGATAAACTTTAGCAAAACTCCCAAAATTTAGTCGGGATACACCATCGGCAGCTATACGCTCGCAATACTCCCCTGAGCCGTCTAGTGGTGGGGGTGTAACCTCGAGACTGGGATTTCTCAGATTACCACTGCAATTTGAAATGATCAAATCAAGCTGCACTATAATGTTTGGTATGTGCTAAAACACATACCTTTTCTATATCAAAACTGACCCAAAATAACCAAGAAAGAGCCGTTTATTGCTAATATTTGTGGTTTTCTTGAGTTTGTGCTTGTGCAAGCATGGATATGTAAAACACACAAAAGGAACCAAATCGGGGCGTAAATCCGAGCACGAGAGATTAAGAGAGCTTAAGCCGAGTAGGAAGATCAAAATTGAGCATTTATGAAGATTTCTAATCTCGAGGATGATTTGTGAAGATTTGATCAAAGTTTGAAGAAATGTCGAAATAGTCCACGAACTTTCGACGAATGACGAAAACACCCTTGAAGATCAAAAGTTACAAATTGGCCCTTGGTTTATTTGAAGATTGTCAAGAATGATCCTTGGAAGATAATTTCGATTTACATGTTTGGTCCTTGGATTTTCGACCTTTGCATATTTGGTCCCTATGGTGACTCTTGGATCATATACTAGTCCATTAATAATCCAATCCTTAACAAATCCATTATCCAACACAAACAAAGTCTCGGCCCAACATAAATTGCCTCTACCGGTCCAATAACAAAACAACCAAACAACCCATCCAATCCACTTTGATACCGTTATCGGCCCGAGTATCCCATTTACCGTATCTTTACCGGTCAATGCCCCATTTACGGTCGAACAACTTTGAAAAGTAATAAACTATCCCAAACGCGCCCCAACGATTGCTCTTTCTTCCCAATCCCAAACACCCTTTACGGTCATTTACCCACACATTTACCTCACAAACCTCGTGCTTAGGATCTTTCAAACCTTAGAGCCTCGACTTGTCGGATAAGCGCCACGTGGACAAATGGAAGCATTTGATTGGCGCGACGCCTCAATTGGTGAATTGAAGAGCTTTGATTGGCTAAGGTGACAAGGAGTAGAATGAGTGGTGCTATTTGCTTCTAGGCTCTTCCAATGAAGAATCCAAGACACGAATTCGGTATAAAAGGACCTCTTGGCTCATGAAAGGAATTCGTGCAATTCCTAGTTTTCATTTTAGCTTATTGTTATTTTATTTGGTAGTTTCTTAAATGTTTTCTTAAGTTTTATTGTATTCTCAACTTCTTGTAATCCTTCTTGATTTTAATAAAGTTCCAAGATTTTAGATTTTATCTTGCATTTCCTATTTAAAGTAATCAATAAGCTCTATATGGAATAATGGAATAAGCTCATTTCAGCTTATTATAGCTTTGGTGAGCTTACATTGCACCTCACTGTCCTTTTCATTCACTTACACTCACATAAACACTTAGTCAACAAAAGTCAACTGTGGTGACAAATTGGTGCAGAAATGGTTAATGGTTGATTGTGATAATGGATCTGGGTTGATTTGATGTTATATGGGTTAGGTTAGTGGTTCTTTAGTGGTTTGCAAGCCATAGTGGTTTGGACCTCTTGTAAGTGTGCTTATAATCTCAATATTAGCTTAATATAAGTAGCGATTGTTATTTACATTATAGTGTTGATATTTCTTTGTCTTGTTAGCTTTATTTTAAGACATTGGATCATTTTGAGGTGATAATAATCTTGTCTTTGTTATTTGGTTAAAACATTTGCATAACAGTCTATATAGGAGTGTTTGGTTTAAGGCTTAAATACTGTAGGGGTTATTATATTGGAATAGATCATTAATTAAGGCACCGCTAAAGTTGTTTGCATTCATATCATCACACTTTTGCTTGATTTCTCATAAAAGTCAAAATCACAATATGACTGTTCTTAATCTCTAATCTGTTAAAATCAGTCAACCATAATCATTCATATAGTTTTAAAACTTGATAAACTAGCTTGATAAAGTTTCATTTCATCATATTTCATCTATTTCAGTCCCACATGTGCATTTGAATCTCACATAAGTCAAATTACTCAACTGTTTTCAAAAGTCAAACCCATGTCAAAATCAGATTTATGCAGAACTTGCAGCAATTGCACAGGGTTCAATAAAGCTTGTTAGGGTCTCATTTTTGGTCCATTTGTAGTTTCTTTGGGTGGTCTTCAAGACCCATAATGCTTTTTCACACAAGCTTTTACGAGAAGCTTGTGCATAAGCTCAAACTTAAGACCGGTTTTTGTTTCTTTGTCTAAATCGGTTAGCTTAAATCTTGTTGGACTGCTTATTTGAGATTAGGAGTAGCTATATTTAGTTGATTTTAGCTTATGTCAGTATAATCTAGTTTAAGTAGAAGTTTGGTGGCTTAATTTGTTGATTAGCTTATTTAAAAGTCTTATTTAGATTCGATTAACACTACAACTTTCATATCTTACATATAAGCATCATATTTCTTATTTTCATAGAATTAGATTAACTTTTAGAATTTTCCTGAGATTTTCATAAATTTTGGTCCTTGTTTAGTATTTTCTAGATTTAAAGCAGTTTTAATCACTTTTAATTAGCTTTTATTGCAAATAATTAAGAAAAAGTTCAAAAAATAATTTTCAATTTTCTCAGTTTAATAAAAATATAAAAAGCATAAAAAGATTTTTCCTTATTTTCCCCTTTTGTTTGGTATTTTCACAATTTAAATTAGATTAAAATAGTTTTAAATTAGTAGAAATTAGGAAATTAATCAGAAAAATAAAAAAATAGTTTTGAAAAGTCTCTTATAGTATTTTAGATTTTATAAAAATAGTTTCATATTTTTCCCTTTGATTTTTATAGTTTTTAGGATTTTAATTTAGTTTAAAAGGTTAAAAATTCGTTTTTAATTTAAATAAAATCCAGAAAAATCCAAAAAAAATAGTTTTAATTCTAAAATAGTTTTCATATTACATTTCTAGAGTAAAAGTAATTTTAGTCATTTTTAGGTTATAATTTAGACGTAGTTGCATTTTAATTACGTTTTATTAATTACGTTTTAGTATAATTCGCACTTAGGATTTCCGTAAAATAGATTCCTTAATTACTTTCCCCATTTCCGTAGTTTAATAAAATCAAAATCAAACAAATCAAAACATCGAGCATTAAATTCCAAACCAAGAACGGCGTTGTAATTCACGCCTCGTTGGGAAGCGATTCGGGTTGTCTAATCCAGTATACACGATCACACACGGATTTGGTTTATTATTCTTTTCCTAAAAGAATTTGAATCTATCTTCGTGATTATTTTTGATATCGATATTGAGGTTTTTATCCATACATAACCCCTAAGCCTTCATTATCAAAGAATCGATGTCAAAGCCGTTTTAAGTTTCTTACGGTTAGTCATTCATGAGTGGCTAGCTTGTGTGAGTAAACTTGATGGGTTCTCTCACTGTGAATCAAATTTTAGGCGCCACGCGGGAGGTTGTGTCACGACAATATCGTTTGAGGTTTGACGATTAGTGACTCGAGATCCTTCATTCGTGAAGTTACTATTTTCTATAAAATAAAAAAGTAAAAAATATTTTCCTTTTCTTTTGTATATATATATATCGATTAAAAATACAAAAGATTTTCTCTTGTGATTTTGCTAATAAATAGAAGACACCAATTATATAACATTCTCAACGGAGGAGTTATCATTATAAGTTCCCGAACTAAAGATCAAAACTTGCCTTTGTGTCGCTTGTGAATTTATTTATCTCTATCGGATAAAAAGCGTATGGTGGGTATAAGGACGGCGACATTAAATTGCGGTCAGAAAAGCGGGTTTTAATAAGTTTGTGACGACCTACAAAGCTTCTCCGCTCGCATGCGTTTGTCTTGTAGAGTGATTTATTCACTTGGGATTATTGGTTAAGTTCAATGTGTTTCGAATACCGCTCTCTTTAATTGCCTTGGTTTTGAAAGTGCATGCGCACTCGTTCTAATAACTACGAGACCGATACTTGAAACCGCTACAATTCCGAGAAGGCGAAATAGGCGTGGTCCATTAGTCGAACCCGAGATTCGAACTAATCGGATCCGCCCATCATCGAAATGGCGGAGGACAACCGATCCATGCTAGAGCAACTCCGAGCACCCACCGAGGGTTATGGAGAAGCCATCGTCGTCCGGCAATCGTTGCCGATAACTTTGAGCTTAAACATGGCTTGATCAACTTGGTATCATCGAGCGGTTTTACGGTTGAGAGGGCGATCCTCACTCTCATATCCGACGGTTTAACAAGCTCACGTCTACGATCAAGTCACCGTAACGTTAGGAAGAGGCTATCAAGCTACTACTCTTCCGTTTTCACTCGAGGGACCGCCCGGTTTGGCTCGAAAACTACCCCTCGATCGATAACCACATGGGAGAATTTAGTATCAAAATTAGTGAGCGAATTCTTCCACCGTCTAAAACAACAAGCCTTAAAATGAAATAACAAAATTCACACAAAGATTTGATGAATCATTTAGTGAGGCATGGGACCGATTCAAAGATTTGCTTAGGCAATGTCCCCATCATGGTTTTACCGAGTTGCACCAACTTGATACGTTTTATAACGGTTTGAATGAGGCTGATCAAGACTCTCTCAATGCCGCCGGGTGGTAATTTGTTGACCCGATTAACGAGAGATGCCTTGTCGATTATTGAGAACAAATCTAAAGTTCGTACCTCACGTAGCAAATCGGTTCTTTGCCGAGTGAATGGTACACCATCGTCCTCGTCTCACGAAATCGTCTAGCACCGATGCTAAGATTGATAAGCTTACGGATATGATCCGGGCTTTGGTTAAGATTAATTCTTCTCACCCGCTTCAAGTCAAAGCGGTGGAAGCGACTTGTACTACTTGTGGTGGCCCGCATGCCTACTACAATTGTACCGCCACCGATGGCAATCCTTTCGAAGCTAATGCCGTAACGGAGGTAACCAATACCGTCCTCGAGTTGAAACAAACCCTCGTGTTAGTAATCAAATGGGACCTCCGGGATTTTCTCCATCGAACAATCGAATCGTTTCAATCCAGAATCAAGTTCGTGGACCAAATGTTCAAAACCAATTCAAAGCTCCACCAAATCAATACCCAAACCAAGGAGTTAACTACAATCAAGTATATCACAACCCAAGCTATCAAGCTTCACCTTTACCTTCAAATGAATTCACACATTACGTTCAAAACACCAATTCTACCATCAACACTATGCAAAATCAGATTACAAGTTTGAGGAACGAGTTTCAATCTTCGTTAACTAGACAAAGCAATGAGTTTAGGAATGAGATTCGACTTGAACAACAAATTGGAGACTTCACGAATAAACTCGAAAACATGTTGAATCTTTGTTTTGTGTAAGGTCACCAACCCTCATCTTGGGTTCTCTTCGAGTGATACTATTCCCAACCCGAAGGGTGAGTTGAAAGCTATAACCACACGGAGTGTAAGGCTATTGATGGACCTCGTCTCTACTCTGGCGATAAGGAGGAGGAACAAGAAACCGAGGTTATTGAAGAAAATGTGCAACCCGCACCCGTACCACCTCCGGTCGTTCAAACTCCGATTCGGAACCCGATGTTCAAGACTACTCTTAAACCTTCACTTCCTTATCCTTCAAGACTTCATAATCAAAAGCTTCGTGATAAAACCGAAACCAAATGGAGAAATTTCTTTGAAATCGTTCAATCCTTGAATTTTAACATCGGTTTCACCGATGCTTTACTCCTCATGCCAAGTTTCTTTGCTATGATCAAAAATTTAGTGAGTAATAAGGAAAAGTTGGCGAAATAGCAAAAACACCGTTGAATGAGAATTGCTCGGCGGTGCTCCTCAAGAAACTTCCGAAAAGTTAGGAGACCCGACAAATTTCTTATCCCTTGTGAGTTTCGAGAATAGTGAAATGCTCCGCCTTGGCGATCTTGGTGCAGTATTAACTTAATGCCTCTTTCGATTTATAACAAACTTTCTCTCCGGAACTCACTCCCACTAAGATGACTCTTGAACTCGCGGACCGTTCAACCTCTATTCCAAGAGGAATCGTGAGGGCGTCTATGTGAAAGTAGGACCACCGCATTTTCCGCCGACTTCGTTGTCGTTGACTTTGATCTTGACCCCAGTACCTCTTATTCTCGGAGGCCTTTCCTAAGAACGGGTCGTGCGATGATTGGCGTTTATGAAGGAGAAATCACTTTACGAGCTAACAAGGAAACCGTCTCGTTTAATATTAACCATCCTTGAGATACTCCTCCAACTATGATGATGCTTCTATTAATCGAATCGGCGTTCTCGATATTGCTACGAGGAGTATGCTCAAGAGCTTCTTGATTTTACGGGTGGCAATCCCACCATTCCTTCGAAAATGTTGAACCATCTTACGAGCGATTATTGCCGATTCTTCCCCTCTCACTCCGTTCGAGGAGGTGATTTCATTTGGAAGAGATCGATGAGTTTCTTGCGATGATGAATCGATTCCACGGGAATTGATGATGGTGTTTATGATTCGGAGGAGATATCCGTTATCTTGAGCAATTGTTGAATGAAGATCCATTACCGTCACTCCTCCGAAAGAAATTACGATTGAAGAAATCAAAGAAGTACAAGCGTCGATGAAAATCCTCCGGCCCGAGCTCAAGGATTTACCTCCTCATCTTGAATCGCTTTTCTTGAAAAACCGAACAAATTTCCGTCATCATTGCTAAAACTTAAAAGATGAGGAGAAACCGCACTTTTGGATGTCCTGAAAACACAAAATGCAATCGCTTGGCAAATTTCGACATCAAAGGAATCAATCCTCGTTTACACCCACAAAATTCTAATGGAAGATGATTGTAAACCCGTGATTCAACAACAACGAGGTTAACCCAAAGATTCATGATGTTATCAAAAGGAAGTTCTTAAACTCCTCGGCGGAATCATTTATCCAATCTCCGATAGCTCATGGGTTAGCCCTATCCATTGTGTCCCTAAGAAGGAGGAATGACCGTCATTGCTAACGATGAAAATGAGTTGATTTCCACATGCCTCGTCACGGATGGAGGTGTGTATTGATTATCGAAAGTTGAGCGATGCTACTCGTAAGGACCATTTCCGCTACCTTTTATGGATCGGATGCTCGAGCGTTTAGCGGAAATGAGTTCTATTGCTTTCTTGATGGTTTCTACGGTTATTTTCAAATCCGATCGATCCAAAGGATCGGGAGAAAACCACTTCACGTGCCACTTATGGAACTTTTGCTTCACCGACGCATGCCTTTTGGGCTATGCAATGCTCGATGCGTTCAAAGGTGCATGATGGCTATTTTCATGACATGATCGAAAAGTCTATGGAAGTTTTATGGATGATTTCTCGGTTTATGGAGATTCTTTCACTTCTTGCCTCTCATCTTGACCACATGCTCAAAGGTGTGAAGACACCAACTTGGTCTTGAATTGGGAGAAGTGCCATTTCATGGTTCGAGAGGCATTGTCCTCGGCCATAAGATTTCAAAATCGGGATTGAGGTCGACCGAGCTAAAGTCGGCGTTATAGCTAAACTCCCTCATCCCACTACCGTCAAAGGTATTCGGAGTTTTGGGTCATGCGGGTTTCTATCGCCGTTTCATTCAAGATTTCTCTAAGATAGCCCGCCTCGACCCATCTCCTTGAAAAGGATGCTCGTTTATCTTCACCAACGAATGTGTTGAAGCGTTTAATATTCTTAAAAGAAATTAAGCGAGGCACCAATCTTAGTTGCCCCGGTTGGGATTTGCCCTTTGAGCTCATGTGTGATGCAAGTGATTACGCAATTGGGGCAGTCTTGGGGCAACGTAAGTCGAAACATTTTCAACCCATACACTATGCGAGTAAGACATTATCTGAGGCCCAACACAATTACACGACTACTGAAAAGGAATTATTGGCCGTTGTTTATGCTTTTGAGAAATTTCGACCCTACCTTGTCTTGTCAAAGACCATAGTGTATACCGACCATTATGCCTAAAGTATCTTTTGGCAAAGCAAGATGCTAAGCCACGATTACTTGGGTGGGTTCTCCTCCTTCAAGAGTTTGATGTTACTATTCTTGACAAAAAAGGAGCGGAGAACCTTGCTGCCGATCACCTTTCTAGACTTGAGAATCCCCATCAAAGTGTGCTCGAGAAAAGGAGATTACGGAAACATTTCCTCTTGAGACACTTGGGATGATTGCTAAGAAAGACCGAACACCCCATGGTTTGCCGACATTGCAAATTACCATGCGGGCAATTTCATTAATGAAAGGATGCCGTCCCAACAAAGAACAAGTTTTCAAAGATGTTAAGCATTATTTCGGGACGACCCTACTTGTTTAAGATTTGTGCGGATCAAGTAATCCGGCGGTGTGTTCATGGCCAAGAGGCTATTGATATTCTCAATGCTTGCCATAACGGACCCACGGTGGCCATCATGGTGCAAGCTACACCGCTAAGAAGGTTTTTGATTCCGGATTCTATTGGCCTACCATATATCGAGATGCTCATGATTTAGTCAAATCTTGTGATTCTTGCCAACGTCAAGGAAAATTTCACGAAAGGATGAAATGCCACAAAATGCTATTCAAGTCTGTGAGATTTTTGACGTGTGGGGCATCGATTTTATGGGGCCATTTCCATCATCTAGAGGTAATAAGTATATCCTTGTGGCCGTCGACTACTTGTCCAAATGGGTTGAAGCGAAGGCGCTCCCCACCAATGACGCCCGAGTGTTGTTAAGTTCTTGAAGAATTTGTTTTCCCGATTCGGAGCACCTCGTGCTAGCATCTGTAATGAACAATTTGCCAAAGTTATGGCTAAATATGGAGTTACACATCGTCTTTCTACCGCGTATCACCCGCAAACGAGCGGACAAGTTGATGTCTCGAATCGTGGTTTGAAAAGGATTTTAGAAAGGACCGTAGGAGAGAATCGAGCTTCATGGGTGATAAGTTAGATGATGCATTATGGGCTTTCCGCCGCTTACAAGACACCCATCGGGTGCACCCATTAAGTTGGTGTATGGAAAAGCTTGTCACTTGCCCATCGAGCTCGAGCATAAGGCATTACGGGCCTTGAAACATGCTAATTTTGATCTTAAGACCGCGGGTGATCACCGAAAAGTTCAATTGAATGAATTAAGCGAGCTAAGGGATCGGGCCTACGGAATTCTTTGATTTTCAAAGAGAAGACTAAGAGGATTCATGATGCTAAAATCAAAACCGCGTTTTCAACGTTGGTGATCAAGTTCTCCTTTTAACTCTCGATTGAAGATATTCTCGGGCAAACTCAAATCCGTTGGTCGGGACCATTCACCATCGCTCAAGTTTTCCGTATGGAGCGGTGGAGCTTTCTCGGCCGATGGCCCAAATTTCAAGGTGAATGGTCATCGTGTGAAACATTATTTTGGAGGAGACATCCCATCTATGGTTGTCCGGATCTCCAAACTTTCTTCCCCATGGACAAATGAATTCGGGATCGAGTCAAGCTAGCGACTCGGTGATCAAAAACGATGGCGCTTGTGGGAGGCACCCCATGCTTATCCTTCTCTTCTTTCTATTTTCTAATAAGTGGCCTTGAAGGGTGCGCTCTTGATTTCTCGTGTTTGGTTGTTTGTGATATTGTGTTTAGGATGTTCCCGATATGAAGACTCTCGTGCTCGAAGTTTGTCATTTCACCACTCGAGTTTCATGATCGATCTTGATGGAAATCCGATATCCTAATCTTATCGACTAACGTTTATCTTCTAGCATACTTAATAAGCGGCTTTTAGATTTTCGTGATACCTTGCATTAAACATTGAGGACAATGTTTCGTTCTAGTCTGGGGTAGGGTAATCTTGATTTGATTTGACCGCGCTTGCTTATTTACATCGTGTTTCTCTCGTAACCCGTTTTCCTTAGAAAAAGAAAAATTATGCAAAAATGAGCAAAATTTAAAATTTTGTAAGCTTTTGTTAAGTCTTTTTGATTGAAAAGTTTTGCTAGTCTCTTAGACAAGAAGCTATAATATCTAATTCTAGCTCACAATGCCAAGAATTTGCAAGTTTCACAGTGACTTTAAATATGCATAACTTGATTTCATTAGGCGAAGCATTTGCTAAGTTAATATATGTTTTGACACCTTGTTGACTTTCCATTTGGTGAGAGTAGGAATAGAATTACGACTTAACCATAGATAATCTAAAATTATCGGCTAAGCATCCATGGATCTCATTATTTGGGATTTTAAATTTGCGGAGATCGAGAAATGATAGAGTTACTTATGAGTTTAGATGCTAAGCGTGGAGTAGTTGGTTCTCTTTAGAGCCCATCAAGGTACTTATGGCTTTTGTTCCCACAAAATTGTTTCACCCATGTCATCTAATAAATAATTAGAGATGTTGAGTTTTTGGCGATAGTTAGTTCTTTATCTTCTTAAAAGAATCTTTGTTTTAAAAATTGGGTACACATCAAGGATCCGTAATAAATAAGAAATCGATGATAAGTGATAAAGTAATAAGTAAAGTTGTGAGTCATGGTGTCGAGATCGGACCCTTGGATCTTTAAGCGGGATTGAGTGAGGTCTTAGCATAGCCGGTAGGATCCTCATTTCATGAAGCCTATAGTCTTGGAATTTCCCGTGAAGCTCCTTAGTTCATAGCTCATACAAGAAAGTTTAAGTGTTCAAAAAAAAAAAAAAAAAAAAAAAAAAAAAATTGAAAATGATGTTGAAAAATGAAAATGGCAAAATCAAAAGTATAAGTGAATAAAAATTCCTTGATGTGGACCTCATCTTTACGACAATGGTTCTTGAGAGAAGGCGGATAACTAATTATCGACTTAGCTTTGTATCTTTATCGGAATAAAGTTATCGAAACGAGAAATTTGAAGAAATTCATTTCTCACAAAAATAAAAAAATCTAGAGGAAAATAGGAAAATGGGAGCAAAAGGTAATTACATAAGTAACTTCCATGGGTAGTGTTAGCATCTAAAATCATATTTAACAATGATTTCGGTTTTACGCTTAGTTTGGGACTTGTGAAAATCGGGGCGATGTATTCTATCCGTATGGTCACTTCACGCTGTGTTGTGTTTTCTACTCTGTGATCCTAACGTGTCGTTTGAAAAATGTTGGAGTTATTGATCGACATGAAAGTTCAACAAACCGTCATTCATAACCAGAATGTGCTTAATCATGATATCTATATATGAGAATTAAGAGGTAAATGGGGCGTTTTTAGAATTAAGGCTTTCTTAATCTCTTTTGAGGAATCTTTGCTACTTCTTCATAGGTTTAGTAGAAAGAGATTGAAATCCTTGATTTTAGAAGCGTGAGTTGATTGCATTGCGTGAGGACACGACAATGGTTTAAATGCAGGGTATTTTGGTATGTGCTAAAACACATACCTTTTCTATATCAAACCGACCCAAAATAACCAAGAAAGAGCCGTTTATTGCTAATATTTGTGGTTTTCTTGATTTTGTGCTTGTGCGGTATGGATATGTAAAACACACAAAAAGGAACCAAATCGGATGTAAATCCGAGCACGAGAGATTAAGAGAGCTTAAGCCGGTAGGAAGATCAAAATTGAGCATTTATGAAGATTTCTAATCTCGAGGATGATTTGTGAAGATTTGATCAAAGTTTGAAGAAATGTCGAAATAATCCACGAACTTTCGAAGAAATGACGAAAACACCCTTGAAGATCAAAAGTTACAAATTGGCCCTTGGTTTATTTGAAGATTGTCAAGAATGATCCTTGGAAGATAATTTGATTTACATGTTTGGTCCTTGGATTTTCGGCCTTTGCATATTTGGTCCCTATGGTGACTCTTGGATCATATACTAGTCCATTAATAATCCAATCCTTAACAAATCCATTATCCAACACAAACAAAAGTCTCGGCCCAACATAAATTGCCTCTACCCGGTCCAATAACAAAACAACCAAACAACCCATCCAATCCACCCCAATACCCGTTATCCCAACCCGAGTATCCCATTTACCCGTATCTTTACCCAGGTCAATGCCCCATTTACCCGGTCAAACAACTTTGAAAAGTAATAAACTATCCCAAACGCGCTAACGGTGCTCTTTCTTCCCAATCCCAAACACCCTTTTATAGTCATTTACCCACACCATTTACCTCACAAACCTCGTACTTGGGATCTTTCAAACCTTACAGAGCCTCGACTTGTCGATAAGGCGCCACGTGGACAAATGGAAGCATTTGATTGGCGCGACGCCTCAATTGGTGAATTGAAGAGCTTTGATTGGCTAAGGTGACAAGGAGTAGAATGAGTGGTCGCTATTTGCTTCTAGGCTCTTCCAATGAAGAATCCAAGACACAATTCGGTATAAAGGACCTCTTGGCTCACAAAGGAATTCGTGCAATTCCTAGTTTTCATTTTAGCTTATTGTTATTTTATTTCAGTAGTTTCTTAAATGTTTTCTTAAGTTTTTATTGTATTCTCAACTTCTTGTAATCCTTCTTCAGTTTTAATAAAAGTTCCAAGATTTTAGATTTTATCTTGCATTTCCTATTTAAAGTAATCAATAAGCTCTATATGGAATAATGGAATAAGCTCATTTCAGCTTATTATAGCTTTGGTGAGCTTACATTGCACCTCACTGTCCTTTTCATTCACTTACACTCACAAAACATACTTGGTCAACAAAAGTCAACTGTGGTGACAAATTGGTGCGAAATGGTTAATGGTTGATTGTGATAATGGATGCAGGTTGATTTGATGTTATATGGGTTAGGTTAGTGGTTCTTTAGTTGGTTTGCAAGCCATAGTGGTTTGGACCTCTTGTAAGTGTGCTTATAATCTCAATATTAGCTTAATATAAGTAGCAGTTGTTATTTACATTATAGTGTTGATATTTCTTTGTCTTGTTAGCTTTATTTTAAGACATTGGATCATTTTGAGGTGATAATAATCTTGTCTTTGTTATTTGGTTAAAACATTTGCATAACGATCTATATAGGAGTGTTTGGTTTAAGGCTTAAATCGTGTAGGGGTTATTATATTGGAATAGATCAGTTAATTAAGGCTGCTAAAGTTGTTTGCATTCATATCTGTCACTTTTGCTTGAGTTTCTCATAAAAGTCAAAATCACAATATGATCGTTCTTAATCTCTAATCTGTTAAAATCACCAACCATAATCATTCATATAGTTTTAAAACTTGATAAAATAGCTTGATAAAGTTTCATTTCATCATATTTCATCTATTTCAGTCCCATGTGCATTTGAATCTCATAAGTCAAATTACTCAACTGTTTTCAAAAGTCGAACCCATGTCAAAATCGATTTATGCAAAACTTGCGACAATTGCATGAGGGTTCAATAAAGCTTGTTAGGGTCTCATTTTGGTTCATTTGTAGTTTCTTTGGGTGGTCTTCAAGACCCCATAATTTTTTTCATACAAGCTTTTACGAGAAGCTTGTGCATAAGCTCAAACTTAAGACCAGTTTTACATTTTGTTGTCAAATCGGTTAGCTTAAATCTTGTTGGACTGCTTATTTGAGATTAGGAGTAGCTATATTTAGTTGATTTTAGCTTATTTCAGTATAATCTAGTTTAAGTAGAAGTTTGGTGGCTTAATTTGTTGATTAGCTTATTTAAAAGTGCTTATTTAGATTCAGTTAACACTACAACTTTCATATCTTACATATAAGCATCATATTTCTTATTTTTCATAGAATTAGATTAACTTTTTAGAATTTTCCTGAGATTTTCATAAATTTTGGTCACTGTTTAGTATTTTTCTAGATTTAAAGCAGTTTTTAATCACTTTTAATTAGCTTTTATTGCAAATAATTAAGAAAAGTTCAAAAAATAATTTTCAATTTTATCAGTTTAAGAAAAATATAAAAAGCATAAAAAGATTTTTCCTTATTTTTCCCTTTTATTAGGTATTTTTCACAATTTAAATTAGATTAAAATAGTTTTAAATTAGTAGAAAATAGGAAATTAATCAGAAAAATAAAAAAATAGTTTTGAAAATTCTCTTATAGTATTTTAGATTTTATAAAAATAGTTTCATATTTTTCCCTTTGATTTTTATAATTCTTAGGATTTTAATTTAGTTTAAAAGGTTAAAAATTAGTTTTTAATTTAAATAAAATCCAGAAAAATCCAAAAAAAATAGTTTTAATTCTAAAATAGTTTTCATATTACATTTCTAGAGTAAAAGTAATTTTAGGCATTTTTAGGTTATAATTTAGACGTAGTTGCATTTTAATTACGTTTTATTAATTACGTTTTAGTATAATTCGCACTTAGGATTTCCCGTAAAATAGATTCCCTTAATTACTTTCCCCATTTCCGTAGTTTAATAAAATCAAAATCAAACAAATCAAAACATCGAGCATTAAATTCCAAACCAAGAACGACGTTGGCAATTCACGCCTCGTTGGGAAACGATTCGGGTTGTCTAATCCGTATACACGATCACACACGGGATTTGGTTTATTATTCTTTTTCCTAAAAGAATTTGAATCTATCTTCGTGATTATTTTTGATATCGATATTGAGGTTTTTATCCATACACATAACCCTAAGCCTTCATTATCAAAGAATCGATGTCCGAGCCGTTTTAAGTTTCTTACGGTTAGTCATTCATGATGGCTAAACATGTGAGTAAACTGACGGGTTCTCTCACTGTGAATCAATGTTCCACCATACTCAAATCTAAGGCAGCGTAAATAAAGGTAGTTATCATTTTAGTAGCTTGATGCCATTTTAGGCTCGCTTCTTGGGGTTGTCTGGGATTGCTAAATTTTCCTGCTTATGCTTATAAATATAGACTTATAAGCTCCTTACGATAAGCACTTCAAGAAATATGTTTTGACAGATGGATCTATGAGACAGATTGCATAAGCATCAAACATAGTCAAACTTCTTTTCATGCTTGAACATAAATTAAGTGGATGACTTTTCAAACTCAATACCATCACGGCTTTTGTATAGATAATCACCGTAGTAAGCACCAACCGGTTGTAAAACCTTTTGAAAAAAAAGATTCGGTTTACCTTAATCTCTTAGCTCATAAGTGTACACGATATCCATAATCACAAATTTATCATTAGGGTTTTGATAAAAAGGAGGAAATATACCTTAGCGGCGGAAACTCTTGTAAACTGCACAAATCAAAGAACAAACACAAAATCGATAAAGTTTATACCATCATTATCCGTATAGATGAAGAATGGAGAATAAAGATGATACATATGAGAAAAGCGTGATATTAGGGTTTGAAGAAAAAGTATATTATGAATGTGGAGTTTTTTTTTACGTGATATTAGCATTAATACTTATCTCATTAAATTAAAATAGTCAATAATAGGCTGTATTGGTTTATAAATTTGGATTTGCAAGATATAATCAAAAAAATAAGTTGCTCTAGTGGTTAGCATGTGTATTAATGGTACAAACACCCCAAGTTCGAATCTCTCTCGTAATTTTTAACTAATTAATCCGAATTTAATACATGAATATTAAAAGCGAAAATTAATAAAATTATTAATAATACATGAATATTAAAACGAAATTTAATAAAATTATTAATAGCTTAGGTGGACTAATGTGATAAGGTGGCGTTGAGGTGGCGTTAGTCTAAATCTCCTCCTTATATATATATATATATATATATATATATATATATATATATATATATATATATATATATATATATATATATATATATATATATATATATATTGGTTTTATTCGAGTTAACACCTCTAAATTCTAATTGTCATTGTCAGAACTGATATTTAATTCTCCAAAAGGATTGACGCAAGAAAATTCTATCGCAAAAAAATACGAAACACTCTAAAAAAATTAGAGAAAATTATAAAAAATAGCCAAAAATCCAACCTTGATCCATTATATAGTCATTTTCAACAATTTTTTTCAAAATATTCATCTCAACCGATCAACAATTTGAACTTCATTTAAATTTTAATGGCATGTCATTCCTTTTAGTTGCTTCGATTTTCGTTTCATTTCTTTCATTCATGATTTTTGACACGTGTCATTCTTTTGTATTTTATCGAAAAAGTCTGAAGGAATGACGTGTGTCAAAATTTAGGTGGAGTCGGCGGTTGTTCATTTGAGCATGATCAAAATGAGAAAAATATGTTAAAATGACTAAATAATGAATAAAGGTTGAATTTTTGCCTCTTTAATAATTTTCTCAAAAATTATGAGTTTAAAACGTTATTAGCTGTCTCGGACTCATTGATAACTATTACTCCTCCGTCTCAAAATTATTGTCGAGACAAAATCACACTGTTTAATAAAAGTGGACCACTACTATTCTCAACCACTCAATAGAATATTATCCCACTAAATTACCTTTTATTACTAAACATAGAAAGTGGACTATTAATTTGAGACATCCCAAAATGGAAATGTGGACCATTATTTTGAGACGGAGGGAGTAATTAACAAGCTAGTCAACATCTGGATTATTATCAAACATTTAAAGCTATTGATTAAACTAAGCATTGGATATTATTTTCTAGCTTCCAAACACGTAAACCTCAACATCACGTATTTGCTTTTTTTGTTTATGGCCAATATACTTTAGGTATTGGAAAGTACGTACACTTGACTTTATGGGTTTGGTGGTTTTATTTGTTTACTTTAGTAAAATTATTTCAAAAACTATACAATGTATCTCCGAATTATATCTTTCCGTTATGGGTTGCTCGTTATTAAATTGTTTATAAAAAAATAGATCAGTTACATACGTGAATTTCCCATTTCGATTGAAACTACTTTGTTCTTCAGTTTTTATTTGGAGAGAAAAAAAAGAAGGTCGGGAGAGGAAATGAAAAAATATTCATGTTCTCGAGTTATTTTAGAGGAGAAAAGAAAGGAAATTATGTCAAATTCTCTCATAATCTTCATCCTAAATTAGGTGATTTGTAGAAGATAATTTTGTGCATTATTTGATTTCATCCCCATTCTTTTCTTTTCGACATACAAACAGAAAATAAAAAAATCAACTTTCTTTCTCTTCTTTTTTCTTTTGATTTTACCTTTTCCATTGTTCTTCTTTCCATTTTACATTCGGGAAGAATGTGTAAAGTATGAGTATGGATGTGTGGTATATGCATATCGAAGAAATTATCGATGTACAAACATGAATTAATTGTCTCGGAAATTTTGAAACCGAGTTACTTTGTGTATGGTCGATTTCGAAACATATACATAGTAAACTGATATTGAGACATCAACTAATTATGTTGCAAATTTGAAAACTAAGTTTGCGTATGGTGATCGATTTTTAAACATATGTAGTAATTTGATAATGAGATATCGACTAAATTATGTCAGAAATTTTGAAACCAAATTACTTTGTGTATGGTCTATTTTGAAACATATATAGTAAACTGACATTGACAAATCAGCCAATTATGTTGGAAATTTGGAACTAAGCTATACTTACTTTAATTCAGATTAGAGAACACGATAAGATTAAGATGTTTTACCATTCGATATATTGCTTATTGTCACAACGACGTCTTTAAAGCTAAATTAGTTTGGCTATGTTTAATTGGTGCGACAAGCAGCATTCCTCAATTTAGTTATGCTTTGTGTATGGTCGATTTTGAAACATATATAGTAAACTGATATTGAGAAATCAGCCAATTATGTTGGAAATTTGGAACTAAGCTATACTTATTTTAATTCAGTTTAGAGAACACGATAAGATTAAGATGTTTTACCATTCGATATATGACTTATTGTCACAACGACGTGTAGTTGAGCGTCTTTAAGCTAAACTAGTTTGGCTATGTTTGATTGGTGCGACAAGCTGCATTCCTCAATTTAGTTATGCAACCATCAAATCAAATTTACCATTATAACTTATGAGATATAAACTGGTAAGCGAATAGAAATTGCTAACTCGTGTCTAACTTCTTTTAGCAAATGAATTTACATCTGTAAAAAGTAACAACGCAGTTCAATGATAGAATCTCCTACGGATTACATTCTTGATCGAAAATTGTTATAAAACCATTCAAATAATAAATATTTTCTAACGATAACCAAATATGACAATTGTTGCTACGATACTAACACATTGATCTTGTAATAAGTTACAAGATTTATTAGTATCTGAAGATGTATCTGACCTTACCCCTACCTAAGGTAGAGAGCGCTTCCAGGTTCTACAAAGGTAGAAAGGACCTCCGACCTTTTGTAGGAGTGAAGATCAAACCCCGACCTCTCGGTTGAGAGGCAAAAGATTTTCCAACCGATCCAACCCTACTTGTCTTATTAGTATCTGAAACGTTTACATAAATGAAAGAGTATAAACATAAATAATAGACTAAAGTACATTCTTTGTCCCTAAACTTGTCCAGAAAAATCACGTTGAACCAAAACATGTCATTTTCATCGTCAGAGGTCCTTTTTTCAAGTTTTATAGGCTAAACTGGTCCCTTGACCACTTTTCCGTTAGTCAACCACGTTAGTCGGCGTTTGTTTTATCATTAGTCCAAGGGCACAAATGCATTTCCTTATTTCGATTAAAAATGTCTGTATTATTTCTACATGTAATCTAACCCTCTTCCCGCCCCCTAAACACATAGACTGTATTATTTTTCGTTCCCGAACTTTTGTTACAAGAATTATCACAATTCACAAACCCTAATTGCATGTCACAAAACCCTTTTATTATTCGTAAAACCAAAACATGGATTTTACTCTATGGAAAGTAAGAAGACATCCGGTTATCCAGTTGATGATACCGTTCTTTACAACTATGCTAAGAAGAAATACTGATCTTGTTATTATTTTGATTTTAAACATTGGAATTTCGATTGGGGTATTTATTTTTGGCAATTCACTTTTGAGAATGTCCTAAACATATATTGACATGTTCTCGGTAGTAGATATAATATGTTTAGCATGAGGGTTCACCACAATAGTTTCTTTAAATCTTGGCCCGGTAGAATATACGTTGGAGGTATGGAAAATTTAGTTGATTTTGTTGATGTTGATGGTGTGTCGGTTGAAGAGTTGGATGTTCTTATATACTGAATTGGGTTCTGAGCTTGGTTCAAAAATTACTAATACTTTGTTAAGCCCGGTAGTAATTTAGATGATGGTTTGTATAGCATAAGTGAGAGTGCAAATTTAGAAATATTGAAAGATCTTGTTGATGACCATAAGATGATAAACGTTTATCTTTGAAAATGGTAAGACACCACCGGATATTGATGAAATGTCACCAAAGTAAATTAGGATGATTATTGCTAATGTGGATGCAACAAAAAAAGGCGATCTTGCTATTATTCCATTTTGTTCAAACAAATTATTCTTAAAAAAATTGTTAATACGTATGTGGTAGAGGATTTATGTCGTTATTCATCAACCTTTGAAGTCAATACTTTGGTACTTGGTGATCCGGATAGTCTAGAGGAGAGTTACAATTCATAGAACTAGGGAATTAGGCACCCCTTATGACCAAACGAAATACAACACACCAATTAAGATGAGGATCTAACAATTCAACCGACCAATAAGAAATAACTAGGGAGTAAGAACATTCTAAGTAAACACATTTTTAATCATCATACGAGCACACCTACATTAGCATAATCTATCCTTAGTTAATTAGTTAATCAATTAGTAAGTAGTAATTAAAAGTAGTTAAAATTGGTAGAAGTACCAGCCCCCACTCCTATACCCCGAGATATTTACTTGCTTTCAAAAAGCCAAAAAAAGACTAAAAAGAATCTCCCTCAACCTTACCTTCTTGTCATACAGCATCTCTATTACCATAGATAACGAATCAACCTCCTGGGCTTACCCCATACTACACTACAACGATTAGATACACTGCCTAGAGGGTTGAAAAACTTGCTCGTAGAAAAGGAAGTCTTTTCGACCCCGAACCCACGCATCAAGTTTTGGCGCTTCTTTGGGAATAGAATAGCTAGTTAGATTTCTATCGCTTAGGTCTACTAGCTTGATTCCTATCAAGTGAGCTTTTCTCTTTTATCATTAGCTTTCTTTTAGTCTATCCCCTTCTTTGTGTTTTTGTTCATAGCCTCATCACTTTTCATCATGGAAGGTGACAACTCACCCAACAACGGTCCACCAAATCCACCACCACATCAACCACGCCCACTCAATCAACTACCACACGACCCGCCAAGAGGTCATACTCTTGGTGAATACTCTAGACCGAGCCATCAAGGCTATAGGAACACCATTGAGCTCCCACTTCAAGCTCAAACTACGACCCTGCGATCCGACACCATCCGGTTGGTGCAAAACGGATGTGCATTCCATGGACTTCGTTCCGAAGATCCTAATCAGAATCTAAAGGATTTTCTAAAAATCGTTGACTTCATTGACCTTGATGTTACTACACGGGAGACCAGGCGCTTGCGTCTCATCCAATTCTCTCTACGGGACCAAGCTAGTAATTGACTTGAACGACTTCCCGCATGATACATCTCAAGTTGGGATGATCTCACCACTCATTTCCTCGCCCAATTTTTCCCACCGAGGAGAACTACCAAGCTAAGGAATGACATCTTGATGTTCCAACAACGTCAAGGTGAAACTCTCTATGACGCGTGGACTCGATTCAAGGACTTACTCCACCAATTCCCTCATCAAGGCATTGATCTTTGGCTTCAAGTCCAAATCTTTACGATTATGTCAATATCTCCACTAGGCAAACCATCGACCAAGCTGCGCGGTGGTAAGCTTAGTGAACTTACCGCGAAAGAATCGTAAGGTACAATAGAGGACCTTTCCTCTATGACAACGAATGTTGGAATGACCACCGTGAGTTGCCCAAAACCGTAAAGGCAATCTCCTCGCCTCCCATTGACTCACAACCGTCCAACCCTGGGATGCTTGAACTAGAAGATCAAGTCAAATTCCTAATGAGTTCATAAGAAGCTCCTAAACCTTCACGCCAAGTGACCAAAATCACTTTACATTGTGAATTATGTAGTGGTCCCATGACACTCGTGATTGCACAAAACTCCCGAACAAGATTTTGCATGCTGCGTCTGATGAAGCGAGAGAAAAGCGGTACACTTTCAAGCCTCGATCAAAACAATCTAGGAAATTTGTAATACACGGAATTTCTAAAGTTCACAAAAGACCAAAATACCCCTACAATCAAAAAGTATGAATAACTAATTTAAAGAATACCAAATAAGCTATGTAAATTCGTAAAATTATTAAGAAATATCACACATGATCTAAATAAATATTAAACACTTTGTAAAGGTAATTTTTATAGTTTATGATTTTATAAAATTGTTTTGTATTTTACTTAATTAATAGAATATATTTATTTAGATTTATAAAAGAATTTAATTAATAAAAGCCCAATATAAATTTATATCATTAAGAGTCCATTTATATTAAGTACAATACATTATAAAGCCCACAAGAAAAATTGTAAATCATATAAAAACACATTATACGGTTTATCTAAATCCCTAATTGCCGATTAAACCCAAACCGACTCCCAAAACCCTCCATAATTCGACTTCCAGTTTTCAAGGCTTAAGGCTATTTTTCTTGGACAAGTTTGAAGGTAAAGAAGGTGTTAAAAATATAGTTCGAGGCTCTAAGGTGCTGGATCGATCGTGTTTAGTTTTTGGGTCAATTAGGGTTTCGCCGATTGGAAGTTTTGGTTTCTTTTATTCTAATGACCAAAGCTCATAAAGGGTATGTTCCTAATATTGTTTTCAGTCCTACAAGTCATATAGAACACGTAAAAATTAGCCATGCATGTTAAATAAGTCGTATGGAATTATTTGGATTTAAAACCCTAGAAGCGTATAAAAATAACGAATGAGCATATGATAATTTTTGGGACCATGATATTAATTTTCTAAGGACCCTTATATGATATACGACCTGTATAAAATACATGTTCATGAATTGAAGCTTGTGTGATTTGTTTGGGGTTTTATTATTAGATCGCGTATGAAAAGGAAAGGTTTTAAAAGGGACGATTAGGGTTTATAAAATTAGGGTTTGCTCGTTATGATTAAGGGTCATTAATACAGTAGTAATGATGAATTAATGATGGGTTACATCTAGGTTTAGGGCTTGTACTTGAATTATGCCCTAACCGGTTCTACATAAAAGTTTTGGGTTGGTTTTGTAAATTATGAAACTTAAAGGTTATTTTGTGAACAGAAAATAAAGGTACTAAACGATAAAAATAAGTATGGGGTTAAACGTGTAATTTTGGATATTTAGAGGCCATTCGAATTGTATTTAACTTAAAGGGTATGTTTTGTAAATTCTAAAACCTTTGGGCTAAAAGTGTAAAATCGATAATATAAGGTTAGGTCGTATAATTAAAGATGTTAAGGGTGTAATATGTAATTACGAGTAATTATGGGTCAACATGCGTAAATAAATTACGTAAGGACATGCATGAGTTTTGAGGTAACTTCGGTTTGTTTTCATATCGTTCTAGGTCAAAGTGGAAATCATTAAAAGAGGTAACATGTAAATTAAATGCGTAATAAATGATATTAAAAGTATGGAAACCCTAGAACCTAAATAGGAAGTTGATTAGGGTTAAAAGCTAAGTGTGTAATTTCGTTATTTCATGTAAGTTATAGAAGTTGTGTAAACTATTTCGAAAGAGAATCCTAAAATCCGTTCTTGACATTTGTAAACCCTATACTTTGAAAGATGATCATATAAGTCCTCAAATAAGATACGTATGCCATATTAAACCCTTAAGTTTACCGTTGTCATTTGCAACCCATAAGTTTGGCTAATTAATGACTAATACTCTAAAATGTTGGAAATTCCGTCCGTCATTAAAAATAAGAATAATCGACAACTCTAAAAGTATTAATGAGATTAATCCGTTATGACATTAATGATACTAATAAGTATTAAATAAATCATAATCCGTGTAGATTCGTTGGAGGAGACGACGTTACATCTTCGTATTCTACATTCGTTTGCTTTTCTCTCATTTGCTTTAAGGTACGGATATTCGTCTTACTTTAAGACACTTGTGCTATCATACGAGATATTCGACCTTTTAGTAAAGGTTCGTATGATGTTCTTTCCGTTAGCTTTTCTATTGTACTTATTAGGATTCCCAATGCCATTGCTATGAACCCTTTTTCACGAATGTTTGATCATTGCTTATATGAACTTATGTTCTAGTGAACTATGAAATATCGATGTGAACTTATGTTAGGAAGATTTTGATATGCACAATCATTGAACCTTGCTATGGTTGATTATGAACTTCGATTATGAACTTCGCTTATGAATGTAAGATATGCCACCGTGATATGACTTGACTTCGAATATCCGAATATGAACCTTATGATATGATGTTATCGATAAGTTATCATGACCTTTATGATGAATTATGATCCGTGTCATTTATGACAATCTGTTTGACCGAGTTAGTTTGACACCGAGCCAAATATTTCACTAGTCATGGGGTTCCATGTCCGTATCGTTGATGCACTCGATATGACTCTAGGGCGAGAGTGATGTTCGCCACGTCTCGGATGGTGAAGCATATTTTGAATATGTAGGAAGGGCGTATGGATGCATCCTAGATCGATCTGTTATCCGATATGTTTTCGGTGAATGATGTCGGTATGCAATACGCGTCTTCACAAAATTCGGGAGCTAGCTACTCCATTGGTTACTTGAGGTCTCCCTCATATTATGTAAGGTATTCCGAGGTCACCTCCGAATACAATGGTTACTTATGATATGTTATGATCCGATATGTTTCGGGCTCGTGGTAGTTGACTAAATCTTTATCATTATACGTGTTAAGTATTCGTATGATTTGGTATTTCAGTGTTTATATTATGTATTTCGATATGATATGTTAGTGAATGTGCTTCGACGTATTTGTTTAAGTGATTATTAGTTGCCATGCTAGGATAGAATTAATATGTTTAAAACATGATTTGTATATCCGATATTATGATTTGTTATCATTACGTGAATGCGTTGATCTGCGAGGTGAATGTGCTAGTGTATGATTGAGTGTTTGAAGGTTAATTATCTGTGCGTATATGTGACTGCCATGTTTAAACTCGCTAAGGTTAGGATTTGATATGAGAACTGGTTTAGCTATTATGTCCGCCATGACTTGTCGCCATTTCATTGCTATAATATTGAATTAAGTGTGTTAAATGTTGATTACTTGATGTGTATGAATGCCATGTTTATTTTCTAGGAACTGTTTCCGTTAGCTTTTAGACTCTCCGTTTGGCTTATACGTAATCTGTTATTTTGATATGCTATGTGTTTGGTTGTTCTGATATGTTTGTGTTTGTGTCATTAAAGTGCTATGTGATGTCTAAACTGTTATGTGGTTGTTTGGATTTCTGTATATTTGTGCTTCCACAGAATCCTAAAAGATCCTCGTCATTATTTCATTTTATTTTCGTTATTCGTATATTTGTTTTGTTTTAGTTTTTGTTTCGTTATATCTGCTCACCTGGGCTTTGTAAGCTCAAAGACTTTTCTTTTCTGCGGCGGTATTAAGCATTCAAGATGAGCTTATGGGATAGGCGATCCGGGTTTGAGAGTAGAGGCGAGCAAGATTTGACCATAGAGATCTTAGATTTATTTGAATATTAAGATATTTATACTATCTTTTGTAAGTTTTGTAAAGGCTTCCGCTTTTGTACATTAGTTAAAGTTCGATATGAAACCAGACAGATATCTTTACCCTTGTCGGGTCGGGTGTTACAAAATTCCTACAACCCTCGTGGAAAAATCACCCTAACCTTAGGTGGAGCCAAAGCTCAAACCCACCCCAAAACAGCTCCTCTAGTCTACCTAATAGGTCCCAACCAAACCATACCTCCTACAACAACCTTGAAACACGAACTTCCACTAATCTTGAGGAATGGTATCCAAGTTCATGTCATCTCAAGAAGCAACGAAAAATCGAGATGACAAACAAGCTTGATACCCTCTTTCAATGACCGGGATGTAGGAGCACTCCGAGTGACACTATTAAGAACCCGAAAGTGATTTCGATTTCATCGACTCCATGTTCTTGCTCACCAAAGGAGAGTGCATATCCTTGCCCTCGCACCCACAAGTACATTCGGTCAACACCATCGAGACGTGTTTCAAACAAACCATTCCAAAAGACCAAAACCCAAGTTGATGGTCCATCCAACTCTTGAAACACCAACTAATCAAGAACCTAAATCTACTCTAGAAGAGGAATTTAAGGAGCTTTACCAAGAAAAACCGGTTCTAGAAGTCTTGACTCATGCGCCTTACTATAATGCTTTGAAAGATAAATATGAGCAAGGACTCAAATTAGGAGAACGTGGGTCCACATTTGTGCAAACAAAATTACCTAAGAAGTTAGATGATCCCGGGCTATTCATTCTTCCGTGTAGCATTGAATTCCAAAGCTTTCGACACATTAGCCAATCTAGGGTCAAGCATCAACCTTCTTCCGTTGTCCCTTCATAAAATCCTTAACCTAGGTAAGATAGAACCAACGGAAACAATCATAGGTTTAGTGGACGGTAGTGTTGCGTATCCGGTAGGAATAATGAAGGACATGGTAGTACACGTAGGTCGATTAACTCTTTTGGCAGATTTCCATGTGTTAGACATGAATAGGGACACTACATGCCCATTGTTAGTGTGAAGAGGATTCTTAGCTACCACTAGTACCATAATAGATTATAAGATGTCTAAGATAGTGGTAGGATAAGGGAGTGCTAGGTCAATTTATTATGTCAAGAAGCACTCCTATTATAATGTGGGTGAACAAATACCTCATTTGATCATATTGGACAGGAAAGTATCTAGATATGGACCTTAGACCAATAGAGACTTTGTATGCCCTCAACGACCTTTCTATCTAGAAGAGACCTACCTGAATAACTCAACTTTCCAAGAACATCAATTGGCTATGGACATTGAAGTGAACCCATTCGAGGATACTTTAGTATTTAGGAATATAACCGAATTCCTAGGAACCTTGCCCATTAATCTTTGCATGAATGGGTGGAAAGTTGAAAGTAAAAAGCCTAAGTACAATTGGAATTGGTATAAGCCATCTAGTGATGGAAAAGGAGAGTGGCACATTAGGATGAAAATCTATGATCCCAATGGTGAGAAGTTTGAAAAGGCATACATGACTAAGCGTACTAAGAGAAAATTAAAAGATAAGTTTGATCCCACCGATATCCTGGAGGATAAAGTCACTCACCTAGGTACGTAGGGGCACGACCTCGAGTCAGCTACAAGACTTATACATAAAGAAAAGCGCTTCGTGGGAGGCAACCCATGCTTAATTGTTTGCTTGTTTCGTTTTTCAATTTTGTTTGTGTGTTTATATATCTTTTTCATTGTTGTTTATTCTCATGTTAGTCTTTGTGAAAATACTTTATTTTGTTTTTAACTTCGTCTTAATTGCATATAAAGGTATTTTACAAAAAGATAAGTGTAGGGAATATCACATATGCTTTTAAGAGCATGAACATGAGATTATCAACAATTGAAATTGTATATATTTGTGTATTTGTTAGAGTCAAATGCTTGTATCGAGTCAAAATGAATGTTTTGCAAGAATATTTCGTGTTTTAATGAGGTAAATTTTCCGAAAAACGATCGGACCACTTTCGCGGGACAACTGACGGCAATAGGATCAACACCGACAACATCAAGCAATGTAGAAAAAGAATGTCGGTTTCATTTTCGTGTAACTTGTAATTTTGGAAATTCCCAATTCTTAATTTTCGAGAAAAATAGCAAACACCCATTCCACAAGCATTATATCTTACTCGCTTTCTAGTTTAGTTTTTTTTCAGATATATTTTTACCTCCGAGTTTACGCGAGGTTTCGTTTCATTTTTTATAAGTGTGCGGTTATATTAGACAAGAAGAAGAAACACGTATTGAAGCAACACTTAGTACTTATTCATTCTTCTTGGAGGAGGATTTAACCACAAATTCATACATATCCTACCGAGCTAATCGGGGAGTATTAGCTTCTTTGTCTTTTACTTGTCTTCCTTTATCATAACTTTGATACTTTCGGGAACATTGGGGACAATGTTGAGTTTAAGTGTAGGGAGGAGAATAAACGGGAACTTAGAAACAATTCACTCACTTGATTTTTGTCTTGTCCTTAGTAAATTGTGTAATAAACTATGAGAAATATTTGTTAGGAAATTTTAGCACCAAATTTAAATTTTTATGGCATTTACTGAGTTAAACTTTAGTCTTAATAAAGCGTCCTCATGGATAGGAATTATATGACTAGCACAAAACCGTCTACCACTCAAATTCCACCCCAAAATGTGAGGTTCACCCTAGATCTTTAGGAATAAAAGCATTCATTTTAATGCTTAGTGAGTGTACCAATAGTATAATAGATTCTAGAACTTGTTTTGTGATACATTCCGAGATTGCTAGTGAGACTACATTCGTGTAGTTAGGATTAACCAAATGATAAGAGGCATTAGGATAACACAGTAATATAATTACCTCTTCCACATCGGTTGAGTAATTTCTCCCACACCCTGCGATGTACTCATCTTTAATACACGATACCCTAGTTAACCCCTCGAGCCTATCCTTTTGGTGGTTCTCGTGATGTTTTGATTTTCCAAAATATCATGAAGAACATTGTTTACAATCCTAAATGTTACACCCAAATCGCCTTAGCCTACCTTGTATGAACTCATCTTTAGTGAATTATTGTCATCATTATTAAACGCTCAGTTCAATTATCTAGTTACTTGCATGGTTGCTAAGTTGAGTCATATCATTTGTATACAGTTTTAGGGCGATTGGGACTCATGGGTTAAAGTAATATTTTATGGAGTAACAGGAATGAAAGATAAATTCAAATTCCCTTTGTCTACGTAATTAAGTACTCCAAGTGTTTTGATCTTTTCAAATCGGGTCAATTAGTGTTAGTTAAATAAAAACTTAAGTGTAGGGATGCTCATATAAATCCCTTTATTTTGATGTTATCGTAGAGGATGGTAGAGTAAACAGGTATGAAAAAAAAAGAGAAAAAAAAATGAGAAAAAGAGTTGTTGAAAAAAATGAGAAAAACATACGGGGTACCATGCTACATCTATATTTATGTTTATGTTCTGTAAGTTTATGTTCATGTTTTGTTTCAAGTTGTTTAGTGTTAGTTTGTCAAGTCTTGGCTTAGCAACGCCACGCTTTACATGCTTGCAACATAAAATTTTTGACTTGCCATCACTAAATATCCCTATCCAACAAAACCCTTTACTTCCCTACCCTAAGCCTAATGTTACAACCCTTTGTAAAGACCTCTTAGATAGTCATTCCTAGGTGCTTACGCCAAAGCGATGGAGGTTTGATTTATTATCAAGCTTATGGTAATCCGTCTACTATGCCAGGTGTTGGGATATTAAAGTGCTGAAAGGTTAAAGTCTTGAAGATTTACAAAGTCTTGCAGATTGGCAAAAGAGTGGAGAAAGTCAACAAGTCAAAGTCTTGCTAAAGATAAAGTCAAAGTCTTGCACATAAAGGTCAAAATCTTGCAAGAGCTAAATAACTGTTTATTTGTTTATGGAAAGTATTAGATTAGATTACTTGTCGTACAAGGATACAATTGTAAACCGACTAGGGTTATCCTTGAGCCTATAAAAGGACCCTAGATTGGCATTAGAGTGCAATTCACAAGTCTTAGAGTTTACGATTACAAAGTTGTTTAGAATTTAGAGTTCGATATTATTAGTGTTGTTGAAGTATCTGCATAAGAAGCAGATTTAGAGTTAATAAAAGTTATTCTTCTTAGATTTATTGAGTAAATTCCGCGTACTTAATAAAGATTGTTCAGTGTTTCATTGTTAATAACTTAGGATTTATCCGAGGTTATTAAACCTTAAACAAGCTAGTTAAGTTAGTTTGGTTAGAGTACATCGATCCAACAAGTGGTATCAGAGCTTGTGTGGAAACTCTGACTAAGAAGAAACCCTACTACAACAAACTTAAAGATGTCATTGAAGTCGCTCCACCACCATCAATCACCTCACTAAGGATTCCAATCATCAAGAAGGAGAATATGACTTATGGTGTATGAAGATGAGGCGATACATTGCCATTACAAACCATGCTTTATGGAATGTAATTGTCAATGGTAATGAAGTTGTTCCAAACCTATAGTCGTGAAGGACAACCTAAACCACCCAAAGTTTGTTTTACCGTTTCTACCATAAGAAATCAAGAGAAGGCTCTTAATATTCTCTTATCTGCTATACCGATGGCCATCTCTTGAAGTTTCATGATGCTAAAGATGCAAAGCAACTCGGGTGCTCTCAAGACAAGATTTGGAGGAATGAAGCCTCTAAGAAGATGCAGAAATCTTCTTAAGCAACAGTTTGAAACTTTCACGGTTGGTGAAAGAGAGTCTTGATCTTGCATATGATAGGTTTCGAATCTTCTCAACATCTTGGAGCTATACAAGGCGAAGTATCGATTGAGGATGCTAATCTGAAGTTTCTAAGGAGTTTGCCATCTTCATGGCATGTTATTGCTACAATGATCGAGGACAACTGGTTTAGATGTCATGGACTTTGATGATCTCTACAATCATCTAAAGTTTATGAACATGAGATGAATGGTCAAACGAGTTCTAAGTCTCACAAGATTGCTTTTCTATCATCCGAAAAGAGGCGATTACTTCAACCAAAAGTATTGCTTCTCATACTCAAAGTCTTGTGACTCAATCTTGTTTCATATCTTGCTCCCACTCATGCTCGTAAGCGCTACCATCTACTACTATGCACTCGGATGAAGTTGTGTGTTCCTTCTTTGCACAACAGGCCTCTTTACACATCACCTATGAAGAAGATCTCTCACAGTTGAAGAGGATGCGTTGGAAGAAATTGATATCAGGTGGCAAGTAGCAATGATTACTGTAAGGATTAAGAAGTACATGAAGAAAACAGGGAAGAACATTGATTTCAAGCCAAAACAGGGAATCACTTTTGACAAATTAAAGATTGAATGCTTCAATTGTCAAAAGATGGACACTTTGCAAGGGAGTGCAGATTTGCTAAGTATCAAGCAAATAGGATGACCGAAAACCAAAGCCGGAACTTAAAGAAATACCTATTCTCGAAACCAAGGCTTTGGTTGCTCAAGAAAGTCTATCGAGGTTGACTGAGTCTTGAGTTCGATGATGAACCAAGGTAACCTCTTGTATGGTTGCTATGGAGGAAGAAGTTAAAGATTACGTGGAAGAACTGGATTGAGCACTGCTTTTGATGAGGAACCCGAACATCTTGCTTTGGAACCCGGTATCTAGGAGGATTTAATTGGAGCTTGGAGTCCGAAGATGATCCTGTACTACTTGCTATGGTAGCTACATCACCAAGTTCATCTCCTATCTCGAGGTATGCTCAAATTGTCATGATTTCTATCAAAACTATTAAGTAGTTATGTGATTGAAAGAGATAATTGCATTAGGGCTAGGTCTGAGGTAGCTGGTTATCAAATCACTTTAGAGTCTATGGAAGCCAAAATACTAACCCATGAAAATAATGAAATGGCTTGGGCTGAAAAATATGAACAACAAGATTACCAGTTAAAACTTAGTGAATGGAAGCTAAACTGTAAAATTGCTGAAATTGAGAAACTCACTAAGGAAAGAGATACACTGTTAGCTAAGTTTGATGCCTGGAATGAATCTGGCCTGTCACATGTTTCTTATGTTGAAAAACAGAGAAGGGCTTACATTAGAACTGGCTTAGGTTTTGGTATGGACTTTACTAACATGGAAGATAACACAACTAGTGATCAGGATGACTTAGAAGACATAACCACTAGTGATGATGAACTCATTAATTATGTAGACACATCTAGTAACGAGGATTCAATTAGTGATTTACCTCCTGAGCCTAAGAAAGATACTGGTTATCATGCAGTTCCCCATCCCACTGGTATTCATCAACCCCTTAGACCTGATGTTTCTAGATTTGGTGTAGATAGTCTTAAGTTTAGAAAAAAGCTAATTGGTCAATCTAGGTCTGATATCCCAAAAGAAACTGTAAAAACCAATGTTCAAAGTCAAGCAGTACCTTCAACTCATAGTACTGCTCCACAAGTAGTACCTTCAGAAAAACCTTTTCAAAACAGTACTGCTAAACCTTTTTGGGATAACTTTGGTCAAAACAGGTCCAACCATTCACCTAGAAGGCACAATAGTTTTGGTCATAGACATAGGAGTAGACACTTTGGAACTATGGGTGAAAAATTGTGTTTTGTGTGTTATAGTCCTCATCACTTAATCAAAGATTGTGACCGACACTCAGAATACCTTAGCAACTTTACAAAGAATAGGTCTACCAATCAGAAACCTAGAGAGAACAAACCAGTCTGGAATAATTCAAATAGGATTAATCATAGTAATTTCTCACCAGACCATAGGTACCCTCACCAGAGAAGACCTTTTTCTAGGCAACCAGTACCTTCACAAGCGGTACCTTCTCAAAGTCTTGCTCGGTCCCCACAGGTCTTGCTCACACTACTTGGAATAGGTACTTTAGGAGATCACACTATTATCAACCTAGAAGGTATTCCAATTCACATAGAGGATCTAGATCACAGGAACCATGTGTTAAAACTGAATGGGTTAAAAGGGAAAGTACTGCAAAGGGACAAACAGTACGTTCAACACAAAGTGAATCAGATGTTTTTGTGATACAAGATAATTTGAATGATTTTGCAAAAGAGAGTTTTGATAAACATCCAGAAAGTGTTGAAAATCCACATATGAAAAACCAAAAGATAATTACGGATCATGTTTTAAAATATAGTGGAAATTACATACTCAAGGAATTTGAGTTTGTAACTCCATAAGGGAACACAAGTCGAGAATGGCTTGGGTTCCTAAAAGACTAACTCTCTATATCTTTGTGCAGGGCAACCCAGAGGAGGAGCTTAAAGATCATCTGATTGTAGATAGTGGTTGCTCTGGAAGTATGACAGGAGACAAAGAGATTTTGTCTGATTTTAGATCTATTAGTGGAGGAAGAGTTGCTTTTGGGAATGATCCCAATGGAGGAAGGATTATTGGGAAAGGAACAATCAAAGCTGGTAGAATTGATTTTGAGAATGTTAGATATGTGAAAGAGCTCAAGTTCAACTTGTTGTCAGTCTCTCAAATCGTGATAAAAGCATCATGTGTTATTCAACGACACGAATGTCTCATTCTTTCATCGACTTCAAACACATTGATGAAGACTTGGTAGTACTTAGAGTACCAAGGACAAATGATGTGTATAATCTGGACATGAAGAGTCTTCACTCTTATGGAAGAGCTACTTGTCTAGTGGCTAAAGCAACAACTGAAGAAGCACATCAGTGGCATAGAATACTGGGCCATGTAAATTTCAAGAATATCAACAAACTGGTCAAAGGCAATTTAGTTAGAGGTTTACCTTCAAAGACTTACAAGAATGATCACTCATGTTTGGCATGCAAGAAGGGTAAACAACATAAAGCTTCATGCAAGAAGCTTGAGGAGAGAACTATTAGAGAACCATTGGAGCTGTTGCATATGGATCTTTTTGGACCTGTCTATGTGGAAAGTCTAAACAAGAAGAAGTACTGCTTGGTGGTTCTGAGATGATTGCGATGAGATTCGATTGGGTATTTTTCTTGGGATTTAAGGATGACACTTTTGATGCTATTCAGACACTAATCATAGCACTGGAAAACCAATTGAGACTCAAGGTTAGAGGTATTAGATGCGACAATGGGACTGAATTCAAGAACAAGCTTATGGATGACTTTTGTGCTAACAAAGGAATTAAGAGGGAGTTCGAGATAGCAAGAACACCACAACAAAATGGCATTGCGAGAAAGGAAGAATAGGACTTTGAATGAAGCGGCCGAACTATGCTTGCGGACTCACAACTACCTATTCAATTAAAATTTGAAGTCATAAGTCTTGCTTGTTATGTACTTAAAAGAGTATCAGTCACCAAACCACAAATGAAGACACCTTATGAGTTGTTGATGGGAAACAAACCCAACATTTGATTTTTGAAGCCTTTTGGATGCCCTCTCACTGTTTTAAACACAATTGATAACTTGGGTAAGTTTGATGGCAAGTCTGAAGAAGGTTATTTATTGGGTTATTGTACCAATAGCAAAGGCTTTAGAGTCTACAACAAAGTTACTAAGAAGGTTCAAGATTGTCTTCATGTTGAGTTTTTAGAAGATCAAGAGAATCAGAAGGGTAAAGGACACGATTGGATATTTGATCTTGAAGTTTTGACTCCATCCATGAACTATGTACACATTAGAGAAGAGAACAAACACATGTATCATGGAGAAGATTCACAATATGTTGTTCATGGAGTTTATATTAGACACGATGATGTTCACGATGAAGAACCTAAGAAAAGTACTGATACTCCAAAGCAAAGTACTTGTGCTACACCAAAGCAAAGTACTGATGAACCTAAATCCTCACTATCTGCTGAGGATCAAGCTATTCAAGAGACACTTAATCAGATGCTTTATCAAGATGTTATGGCACAATCTTACACTGATGAACAAAGAAAAGCTTATGAGGAAGCAAATAAAAGAGCAAGAATGCGAGTTACCTCACGATGCTGGACGGATGCTTTCGAACAAAATCTTGATGCACCGATGAAACGATACTTTGAAAGATTTGGATGATCCTACCATGCACGGATTAGAAGATCTTGATGATGAGTGGGATAATGAAGGTATTTTCTCGATTCTAATGAAGATCCTGATTTCACTAACTTGAATGATACTTATGAAGTTCCACAGTCTCCAATCTCAAGAATTCATAAGAATCATCCAACTGATCAAATCATTGGTCCTTCAACTTCTGGAGTTATGACAAGACACAAAGCTAAGAGTTATACTAATCCTCACAATGCTTTACTTAGCTTTGTGTACAAGCAAAACAGGCTAAATCATAAGGATCATCAAACCTGCTTATTTACATGTTTCATCTCTCAAGAGGAACCCAAGAATATTGCTCAGGCATTGACTAAGGAAAGTTGGGTTGAAGCTATGCGGAAGAACTTCTTCAATTTAAACTTCAAGAAGTTTGGGTTTTATGTGATCTTCCAGATGGGAAGAGAGTTATTGGAACGGATGGGTTTTAGAGTAAAAGAGATGAAAGAGGCAATGTTATCAAGAATAAAGCAAGGTCAGTAGCTCAAGGTTACAGACAAGAAGAAGGGGTAGATTATGATGAAGTATTTGCCCCTGTGGCAAGGATTGAGGCAATTAGAATATTTCTTGCCTTTGCCTCATATATGAGTTTTTAGGTTTACCAGATGGATGTCAAGAGTGCCTTTCTTTATGGCACTATTTCAGAAGAGGTGTATGTTAAGCAACCTCCAGGTTTTGAAGATCCTACTCATCCTAACAAAGTCTACAAGGTGGTTAAGGCTCTTTATGGTCTACATCAGGCACCTAGAGCTTGGTATGAGAGGCTCTCCACTTTCTTACTACAACATGGTTAAAGAAGGGGGGCTATTGACAAGACTTTGTTTATCAAGAGAGACAAGAAGGATATCATGTTAGTTCAAGTGTATGTTGATGATATTATCTTTGGAGCTACCAAACAGTCCATGGTCAAGGAGTTTGGGCGGTGATGCGAAGGAATTTCAAATGAGTTCAATGGGTGAGTTAACTTTCTTTTGGGACTTCAAGTTAAGCGATCAAAGGAAGGTATTTTTATAAGTCAAGACAAGTATGTATCGACATACTTAAGAAGTTCGATTTGATGCTATGAAGCACGTAACTACACCTATTAAATCAATCAACTCATTAGGCAAGGATGAAGATGGACAACCTGTTGAAGTCAAGTTATACAGATCTATGATTGGTTGTCTCATGTATCTTACTGCATCAAGGCCTGATATCATGTTTGCAGTTTGTTTATGTGCAAGACATCAAGTCACACCCAAGGTCTCTCATATGAATGCAGTAAAGAGGATTTTTAGTTATTTGAAGCAACAACCCAAGTTGGGGTTGTGGTATCCTAAGGATTCACCTTTTCACTTAGAAGCTTTTTCAGATAGTGACTATGCAGGTGATAACTATGATAGAAGATCAAACACATGTGGATGCTAATATCTTGGAAGAAGATTAGTCTCTTGGCAATGCAAGAAATAGACAATTGCAGCAACATCATCTACTGAAGCTGAATATGTGGCTGCTGCAAGCTGTTGTGGACAAGTGTTGTGGATGCAGAATCAACTCTTGGATTATGGATTTAATTTTAAGAATACTCCTATCAACATTGATAATGAGAGTACCATTTGTATTGTGAAGAATCCAGTTTACCATTCCAAGACTAAGCACATTCAGATTAGGCATCACATCATCAGAGATTGTTATGAGCATAGGCTTATTAATGTGGTCAAGGTTCACACAGATGATAATGTAGCTGATTTACTAACCAAAGGTTTTGATGTTTCACGATTCAATCACTTGGTCGTAAGCATTGGCATGATTAACTACTAGGCTACATTTGAGGGGAGGACTATAAGGTGTTAGTATAGTCCTATGCATTTTTTGAGGGGAGGATATGTTGTATACTTTGTTTGTACAGAGATATTTGGGAAAATCTTGCTTTTGTGTTCATGAAAGTACTCTTGCTTGGAAAATCTCTTGATGTGGAAGTATTGTTTGTCGTTTTAAAATCTTGTTCCAACGGTCATATTGAGGGTAATTCAAATAACGGTAACTTTATTATTATGGGTGTGATTTTCAAATCTCATCCATAAATAACTACTTTCTGAGTTTCCCTCTAATATTGATACTTTCGAATACTTTCCTTACATATCTTACCATTCACCATCTCTTTATTATTCGATAATATCTTTTCATTGTGCTCACTTATTCATCAATGGCTAATCGACTAACTGTTTCAAAGCACAACATGGTGGCGAATTTAGACAAAACTGAGGCGAATGTGGCGTTTCATGACATCATCGATTATCTCACTGGGTCGCCGATCAGTTATGCTCTTTTGGTTGAGCCGGATATCATTGAGCCCTGGATTCAATAATTTTGGGCTAATACTAGAGACAACATGGAAGAGGATGAATATTATATCCGATCTACAGTTGCTGGAAGAACTGTGAAGATTACCGAGTCCACTATTCGTGAAGATTTGCTCTTTGGAGATGATGAAGGGCTGTTAGCTTTGATAAGCAATTGATTTGGGATACGTTTAGAGATATTGGTTATGAAGGGCCTTTGATGAAACAAACATTCAAGAAACCACTTTTACATCCTCAATGGAAGTTTCTCATTCATACATTGCTCCACTGCATCAGTGCTAAAAGTACTTCTTGGGAGCAATTTGGATCAAACATTGCGTCTGCAGTGGTTGGATTAGCTACAAACAGGGTTTTTAATTTTTCAAGGCTAATCTTGGATGGGATGCTATCGCATATATCCTCTGGGTCAAGATGGTTAATGTACCCAAGGTTTGTACAGGTTTTTCTCAACAAGCAATTGGAAGATATACCCAAACCAGCTGCTTTGTTACCTGTTATTGTGCAACAAGCAAAGATATTCACTTTTATGGCTAGGAGAAGTAACTTGTTCCGAGGAGAAGATACTCCATTGACTCCTACTATGATGGAAGTTGTTCAAGCTGTAAGAGCAGAAGCTGGAGAGGATGAAGAAAGTAAAGTTACTGACTCTGCACAAGTCTTGCTTCACAAAGTCTTTGCCACAAAATCTTGCTTCTCAAAGATCTCGCATCACCAAGTGTTGGCACACAAGGAACTCAAGGTCTGCAACCCAGTCTTGCCTCTCGAAAGTCTTGATGCTCAAGAACAAGTTGTTGTTACACCTCCACCATCCATTCAAGAATCTCAACAAGAGGCTCACTCACAAGGAGATCAAGTTTCTATGGAATCTGAGGAAGATGTTCTTAATCAATATGCACTAACCAGGGAATTGACAAGGTTAAAGAAATCTTTTGAAGATCAGGCTTCAGAGATACACAAATTGAAGATTAAGTTTAGGAGACTCAAGAAGTTTGTCTGGCCATTGGTTCAACACCATCGCTTATGGGTCAAATCTCAGAAAAGGCTAGGACGACCTGTTAGGGAGTTTAAGAAGAAGACCAAAGGCAAAAAGGTTCCTAAATCATCTTCTGTCCATTTGGGGAGGAAATTAGAAGAACAGAAATTGAAAGAAGATGATAAGGAGAAAGAAGATGACAAGGAGACTGAATTACAAGGTCTTGGAGGCCGGTCAATATTGAAAGTCTTGATGAAAGGATGCAGAACCTCAAAGCTTGAAGAACTAGTTATTGAAGATCAAGGTCTTGAACATCAAAGTCTTGTCTTTCATGGAACCTCTGAGACAAGACCTAATTACTCCTAGAGTTTTGGATTTTGGAGAAAAAGTGGTCCTTCAACAAGCTGTTATACCGAAAGAGCCTCAAAGGACGACAAGTGATGATGAGCTAATTGCAACTATTCTACATGATTTATCAAGACCAAAACCATTGTTATTCTTGAAGTTGCGAGGAACAAACAAGGCCATCTCAAGTCGCTATTGATCCCAAAGACAAAGGAAAGGGCATTTTGGTAGAAGTGAAAAGAAGAAGCTAACCTTAGCGAGAGATTAGAGCAATGGAAATTGCTAGGAATGAGGAAGTTGCTAAGAAAGTCCAAGAAGAGCTTAATCTTTGAAGTAGAGGTTTGAAGAGGCTTTGGATGAAGAAGTTGCTAGGAAATTACAAGCGGTGAATCTTTGAACCGATCTTGAACCTTCTGATCACCAACTCCTGTTGCCTTTCTACCTAGAAGACCAAATCTTGCAAAGAGAGAAATGCAATGATGGCTTACTTGAAAGCTAGAGGGTATAAGGGTCTACTGAGTGAATTACATTAACATGAAGAAATTGTATGATGCTGAGATTGAAGCTTACAAGAAGAATGTTGAAAGCATCAAAGAGTATAAAGAAGAAGCTGCTTGGACTGAAGCTGAAAGGAAGAAGAATTTGAAAAGAAAAAGAAAAACTGATGATGTGCAGATTTCAAAGAAAGAAAAGATTGAACTAAGGACTGAGACTAAAGATGAACTGAAGAACTATCTCAGAGTAGTAGATTTTGATTACTCAAAAGAAGATGATGATATGAAGATGAATAGATCTCCAATTATCTCTTTTGAAGTTGTGGAAGCTAAAGAAGGAAACTATATGATGTTCCACAGAGATGATAAAAGCTTCAAGGTGTTTAAGAGGCTATGGGATATTCTACATGCAATTGATGAGTGGACTTATTTCGTTTATATCATTTGGTGAAAGGTTATTTTGAACATCATCCTTTGGAAGGAATAGGATTTGTACTACTAGGAGATCTTACTATCGCATGGGAAGCTGAAGAACAAAGTAATGATGATGTTTGGAAAGATCAAGAGAGTTGGGAGATTGTCTGTTGGAGATTTTTTAAATAATCTGGAGTCCATGTTTTAGAGCTGGAAAATGGAACCATGATCCATATGTTTGCAGACGAAGGTATCCTCTCACAGTTGATCTTATGAGAAGAATGTTGGAGCATGGAATGGAAGTAGAAGAAGATAATGAAACCGCTCTAATGGTCATCAATCTCTTTATTAACTGGACTACTATTCTTGAGGATGATCAATAAGCGGTATGAACTTTATTTGAATAAATACTTTTGATAAATCGGTACTTTTATTCAAAGTCTCTTCGATCGACAGTACTTTCATCAAAGTCTTGTTCTTGATATAAGCCAGTTAAATAATTTTTAGAAGAAACCTTTTGCTATGTAATAAATATTTTGAAATAAAGGTTTGATAAATGGTTTTTGAGATGATAACATCTATAGGTTATCAATCTACCATGGTTACAAAAGGATTGACTAATCCATGAGCAAACGGCTCGGGTAAAGATATCTCAAATCCGTTTTTAGTTGACAACTTGCTAATAAGTTGTATGGTAATCAACTCACCATATCTGTTTAAGTGAAGAGTTGGCTAGCCCACAAGAAAATGGCTTGTGGTAAAGGCTGTGGAAAAACCATTATTGGTAATTAGTTCACCTTTAGATAAAAGAACTAACTAGTCCAAAAGGGTACAACTTTTGGTAAAGACAAATCGAATCTATTGATAGTGGTGATTTGCTAAAATCATATGGTTATCAATGTACCATGGTCTTACACAAAAAACATTTGGCTACTCCAAAGTTAATGGCTTTGGTAAAGAGACTAAAATCCATTAATTTTCAATGATTCACCTCTCACAAGAGTTAACACACCTGGAAGTGATGAGAATAGTATGCAACTTAAACTGAATTAATGTACAAAAGGTCATATGTTGCTGTGTTGCTGTAAAGATGGAGCTTGCTGAATGATGCTGTCAATGATTAAAGATACTTTGATAAAGTGCAGGAACTACAATCTAAAGACAAAGACAATCAATATTTGAAGCTGAAACAGTGATACAAATTGATAAGATTGTTATAAGCTCAGCTAAGGATCAATAACCATAAAAGGAACTTGAAGTCAATCAAGTAGAATTCAAGTTAGGGAGGATTGTTGGGATATTAAAGTCTTTGAAAGGTTAACGTCTTGAAGATTTACAAAGTCTGCAGATTGGCAAAGAAGCTGGAGAAAGTCAACAAGCCAAAGTCTTGCTAAAGATAAAGTCAAAGTCTCGCATGAAGGTCAAAGTCTTGCAAGAGCTAAATAAGCTGTTTATTTGTTTATGGAAAGTATTAGATTAGATTACTTGTCGTACAAGGATACAATTGTAAACCGACTAGGGTTATCCTTGAGCCTATAAAAGGACCCCAGATTGGCATTAGAGTGCAATTCACAAGTCTTAGAGTTTACGATTACAAAGTTGTTTAGAATTTAGAGAGTTCGATATTATTAGTGTTGTTGAAGTATCTGCATAAGAAGCAGATTTAGAGTTAATAAAAGTTATTCTTCTTAGATTTATTGAGTAAATTCCGCGTACTTAATAAAGATTGTTCAGTGTTTCATTGTTAATAACTTAGGATTTATCCGAGGTTATTAAACCTTAAACAAGCTAGTTAAGTTAGTTTGGTTAGAGTACTGCACATGAAGGTCAAAGTACTGCACATGAAGGTCAAAGTCAAAGTACTGCTAAAGATAAAGTCAAAGTACTGCACATGAAGGTCAAAGTACTGCAAGAGCTAAAGAACTGTTTATTTGTTTATGGAAAGTATTAGATTAGATTACTTGTCGTACAAGGATACAATTGTAAACCGACTAGGGTTATCCTTGAGCCTATAAAGGACCCTAGATTGGAATTAGAGGTACTAATTCACAAGTCTTAGAGTTTACGATTACAAAGTTGTTTAGAATTTAGAGTTCGATATTATTAGTGTTGTTGAAGTATCCGCATAAGAAGCGATTTAGAGTTAATAAAAGTTATTCTTCTTAGATTTATTGAGTAAATTCCGCTACTTAATAAAGATTGTTCTGTTTCATTGTTAATAACTTAGGATTTATCGAGGTTATTAAACCTTAAACAAGCTAGTTAAGTTAGTTAGGTTAGAGTACATCGATCCAACACCAGGTAATGAGTGTTTATCTTCCATTTCTATTCATATTATATTTTATCAACCCAAGAGATGAGAGAATCCAAACACCAATTGTGATGTGCTAGTATATAATTACCGTGCTTGTTATGACTATTGTGGTGCTTGTACTTGTTGTAGACTATATTAAACCAATGCTTCATGCCCCCTAACTTATAAATTGATTGGCCAAAAGCAAAGTTGCTTGAGGACAAGCAAATTCCAATTGTAGGGATATTTGATAAGGATTTAAAACATACATTTTTAGGAGGTCATTTAAGCCCTAAATGGACACATTTATATCCGTTACTACTTAAAATTTTTCTTTTTCACATTTTTGGTCTTTTGGAAGCAAAATGCTGGAATGAAGCATATTTTATAACACCCTCAAACCGGTCCTAAGCGTTTTATTACAAGAATGCCATTGAAATAGTTGACTATGACTTTTATAAGTTTAAAGGACTTACGGGATTGGTTAGTCAACCTCGATAGTCAAACTATAAATATTAAATGTTATGTAAATGGTTATGGAAAATATGATGTGTCACATTTATAAGGAAAATTGACTTAAGGGACCTAAGTTGCCAAATGCTAACATGTTATAAAGTACATTGTGGCCCAAGTGAAAGAAAAGGAACCTAAGGTACCTAAAGTGCTAATTAGCCAAACTTATCCTCTACTAATGTCTGGATAATTCTCTTATCATCAAAAGAGTTCCAGAATATTGTATGTGTGGGTGTGTATGTCGTGAAATAGAGAGAAGAAAAGAGGGAGACCAAATCTTGATGATCACCTTGTGAAGAAGATTAGGCTTCTAATGTTAAGATGAATCCCTAGCAATGATTTCTAACAAAGTAAGTATCTTAATTAGTGTTTAGTTGATGATTGAAAGGTTGGGGTTTATGAACCCTACATGTGGAAAATGAACAAATGATGTTTATAAACTAATTGAGGAAGTTATGATGAATATGGGTTAAGTATTATTGAGTTAATTGATGAAATTGAATTAGGGTTTATGTAGAATAATTGGGCATTTCATCATATGATCAAGATATAATCATTTGATGGTTAAAGAATAAAATTGGGTAAGTTATGGATTGTATAAACCCTTTATATTGATATTGTTTTCATGTTGAAGTAGGTTTTGATGATGATGATGCTATTGGTTTAATTAGCTTGGATGAGAGGTAAGTAAATTGATTATAACAAGATGTTATATTGAGTTTATCATATTTGTATTATGTGTTATGTGTGTAATGATTGTTTGTGTTAAGGTTATGAATGGCCTAATGACTACTAGGCTTGGCTACGAGGAAGATGTGGCTAGTTGGTTAAACTAGCTAAATGAGTTTAGCATAGTTGATATGCTACGGATGACATTTGGAGTTTAAGAGTTATTGTGTTTTTAGTGATTATGTGTTTAGCAAAGACGTGGTTAGCCTAGTTTTGAAGTTAGCAAGGTATGTAGAATTTTGTGTGTTATGGATGATGGGTTAAGTGAAGCTTATGATGAAAATTATGATTAATGGTTTATAATAACTTGTTATGTATTTTACTTATTAAGCAAAAGCTTATGATTTAGTTGTTTAACCATTTTGTAGGTTCAATTGTGAAGAAGGTAAAGCGATTGTAAAGGGCTTAAGGATTGGAAGAGTGTATGTTAGAAGGTTTGTATGCAAATATGAGCTTAGGTAAAATACCAAGCTCATGACAAGGTTGTCCCCCGAGAGTCATAAAAGGTTTAATGTTTATAGTGTCAAGTCTTTGTATTGGTTAAGAGTCAATTTACTAGTTTTAATGTATGTGTGGAAAACTAGAAGGGGGTTGAATAGTTTTGCCGATTTTAAGTTAGTTTCTAAAAACTTTAGATTCGTTGTTATGTGAAATCGTATGGATGAAGATAAAGTATAGATCTAAGAGTAATGAAAGTAAATAAAGTAAAGCAAGGGAAAGAAATGACACAACCGATTTATAGTGGTTCGGCTACAAGGAAACCTTCTCTGCCATACTCCACTCCCCGAGTCACCTACTCGAGAGTTCAAGCACTATGTAAAAAAACTCCTTCAACTTGGCGGAGAAGCCTTCACAACGTTTCTTACAGCTTTTTCCGGTACAAATCTAAATACCGAGTCCGTAACACGGAGGACCAAACCAACACGACTATTACACAACAACTATGTGAAATATCAATTACAAGATCTTTGCTACATAAATCTTGTGGAGAAACAAATCAATCAAGATCCCTTGCTTGGATGAATTGTAGTAAGCTTGTGATCTCGCCTTAGAGAATGACCTATATGAGAATCACAATAGAAGAAAGAAGAACAACTTTCTAGATCAAGTGATCTTTGGTTAGAAGAGTGTAAGAGTATATGAGAGAGTTAGTAAGAACAGGTGTGAATAGAAATGAAGAAATGGTTCTCTATTTATAGGCAAAATCTTGCCACTGTTCCACGGATCCCTCTCTTAAAGGATTTGTCTAGTGTAAAGCTAGGGATCTATGGGACGCTCCTATATGCCCATGGTTTTTTTGGTTATGGGTCATGGGTTATGGGTTGGTCCATGGGTATTTCATTAGATACAATGTATCTAATATTGAAAACTATTCCACGGATCCCTCTCTTAAGGGATTCGTCTAGTGTAGTAGTTTATTAAATTGCCTATAGGTTCATCAAGGGTGAGGATTGTCAAATCTTTTGACTCTTCGATTGCCGTCACCTTAGATCTCCACTTGGATGGAAGTGCCCTTAGATATCTCCTAACATGCTTACGGCTAGAAAAAGATTTATCAAGTGCTTGTAAAGATGTAATTATAGTATTAAAGTTAGCAAAAGAATGATCTATAGTTTCCTCATCCGATATTGAAAATTGTTCATATTGTTGAACATATATATCTATTTTTTTTCACTTGTTGATTACCTTGATGAGTTACAACTAAAGAGTTCCAAATTTCTTTAGAGATTTTGAGCATGAAGATTCTTACTAATTCCTTTTTGGGTAAAGCATTATACAAAACCATTTTAGCTTCACTATTTTTGGAAAGCTTTTTCTTAATTTCGTCGGTGAGTTTATCATGAGGTATGTTAACTAAAACTCCATTTTCATCTTTTGAGTTGGCTTCAAAATCGCCTTCAACAATGATGTACCAAAGATCAATATCTTTAGACTTCACATACGTTTCGAATCTATTTTTTCAATATATAAAATCATTAGTTTCAAGTAGTGGTGTTCGTTGCATAGATTGCCCTTCCTTGTAGTTTTTAGAACCCATAGTGATCGAAAAGTTTTTAAAATACGGTTTACTTTAAAACTTTTATAAACCTAGCTCTTGATGCCAATTGTGGAAAACTAGAAGGGGGGGGTTGAATAGTTTTGCCGATTTCAAGTTAGTTTCTAAAAACTTTAGATTCGTTGTTATGTGAAATCGTATGGATGAAGATAAAGTATAGATATAAGAGTAACGAAAGTAAATAAAGTAAAGCAAGGGAAAGAAATGACACAACCGATTTATAGTGGTTCGGCTACAAGGACACCTTCCTTGCCCTACTCTACTCCCCGAGTCACCTACTCGAGAGTTCAAGCAATATGTCAAAAAACTCCTTCAACTTGGCGGAGAAGCCTTCACAACATTGCTTTCACCTTTTTCCGGTACAATCTCCCCCGTTTTGTTGATGACAAAACATAATGTTATAATGAGCAAAACTTAAGATTAGATGTATGTTTTGAAAGCCTAAGTTTTACTTCTTCTCCCCTTTTTTGTCGAAACAAAAAGTTAACCCAAGGAAGAAATAAAATGTGAAAAAATAGTCCACGTATCGCTTACTCCCCCTTAACGGTAGCTCCCCTAGATTGGGGCGTCAAGTGAGAAAAATAAAAAGTCCTAAAAAGAAAGGGTTAGTAGTAACATGCATAAATAATCCTGTGATTGACGAGAATCAAGATTGGAGCCACGGTTTGTAAACAAGGCCTTGTAATAAAACAACAAAATGTAGTGGTATTTATGCCACATACAAGCATGTAAAAGTAAGAACAAGACTTGTTCTTAAAAAATGACTAAAAAAAATACTAAAAATAAAAATAGTAATAAAGATTCCTTTCATGCTTGCATAAGGTTATGGATGGAGGTTTTGATGAGTAATGATATTGATGCGATCAAGAATGAGGTTGAGTATGACTCGCATTTCTTCCCTAATTTCTATTGCAATATCCCTAGTGGATTGGAAATGTTCACAATGTAAGTGATGTGGGTAATGAGTGCGGAAGTTTTCCGAAAAACTTTGATTTGTGAGATGCGGAAGTTGTGGTGGAAAAGATTGAAAAAGCCGATCAAAGTCCGGAATGTTTGGAAGTGGTGGTGGAAAAGAACCTAGATGTTCTTGTAACAAAATGGGAGCTAAGGGTGGTGATGTTTCAAGGTCTTTGAAAATTGTGTTTGGAGAAGTGGGAGGTGTTAAAAAGACTATTTCTTTTTGTTTTGATTGTTGAGATCTTGTTGGAGTCTTAAGGAGTTCCAAAAGAGTGACCGTAGGTGGTGAGTTGATGGGTGATGAAGTTGGTGTACTTTTTGGTGATGAAGGAGGTGCTATAATGGAAGCATTTTGTGGTGAAATAGTGGTTGGTGATGAACCATTCGATGATGATTTTGCTAAACAGCAAGGCCGGATGCTAATCCGTGTGGATTTCCTAGATTTTGACTGTGGTATTTTGGAAGGTGGGGAATTTTTGGATTTCTTGAAAGGGATTGTTTGCACTAGGTGATTCATCTAAGTTGGAAGATCTTTTAGATGACATGGTGGTGTTTCTTTGTGAAGATGAGATGAATATGCAAGCATTTTGAGAATCCTATTTATAAAAAAATAATGCATTGTAATGAATACTTGACCCAAAATGTAGATTTAAATCTAATGATTAGATATAAATTTAAGGCATGTGATTATGAGAACACAAGCATTAAAGAACATACTCCAAAAAAAATTAAAAAAAAATAAATGATGAAAAATATTGAAGTTTTCATCCAAAGTGAGAAAAATAGAAAATAAAACTAGCTTCTGTCTCACAGATCCCACAGATCCTTCCCTTGGGGGATCCTTCCAACATTAAGGCTCAGATCCGTGGTACTGGTGATTCAGGCAGATCAAAATTTTCCTTTGGAAACATTTGTGCCTAGTGTGTGCCTATATGCAAACCATTGGTGAGATAATCCGAGTGCTCTTAATTCATTGTGCCTAGTTGCGGTTATCTCGACTCCTAAAAAGAAAAGAAAAAATAAACTAGAAGTGAAAAAGCACACTATTATGTGAGATAATCCGAGTGCTCCTAATTCGTTTTCGCTTAAATGAATGTACCCGAAAACACATATTAGTTATGTGTCCTCTTTAGCATTCAAAAGACATGAGATGCAATGAAAACGGGTTTTTACTTTGTATTAATAATGAAAAAGTGATTTGTCCTAGACGTGAGAAATGGCTTTTGTGAAAGTGATACGGGAAGAGGTATCATTTTAGAAAACATTTTGAAAAGAGGTTTCTATGTGTGAATATGAACATTTATCCTTTGAAAAGAAAATGTGTATGTAATTACGTGTTTGCAACTTGTACTTATCTTGAAAAATAAGAGAAAACTATGAGTTATAAGTGAAAATTTTATCTTGGGTTTTGAAAATTCCCGTATTGCTTGTGAGTTGTGTGTGAAATAGAGATCCTAGACTCAGAAAGAAGAAGGCTAGTGTTTACATACCTTGTAGAGTTAAAAATCAAGTTACGACGATTATTCCATGAGACCAAGACCAAGACGAAGTAGGTTGAATTGTTCCCGCTTCAACGGTTTGGTGAGGACGTCAGCTATGTTGTCTTCGGATGCTAACTTCTCAATAGAGATGTTCCCCTTTTGAACATTGTCTCTTAAGAAGTGATGACGGATATCTATATCCTTTGTGCGAGACTGTAATACCGGATTCTTTCTTAAATCGATGGCACCTTTGTTGTCACATAGAATGGTTATGTCACTTAGATGAATGTCGTAGTCAACTAACGCTTGTTTCATCCATAGTGCTTGTTGGCATGCTTTGCCGGCGGAGACATATTCGGCTTTGGTTGTTGATATTGCTAATACCGTTTCTTTCTTTGAGAAGCAAGATGTTAAACAACATCCCATAAAAGTACATACCCCGCTTGTACTTTTTCGGTCAACATAATCACCTTCATGGTCAGAATCTGTATATACAATTGTTCTACTCCCGTATCCTTACGATACCATAATCCTAATTGAGTCGTACCCTTAATGTATCTAAATATCCTTTTGACGGCTTCTAGATGTAATGTTTTAGGATCTTCTTGAAACCTAGCACATAGACAAACACTAAACATGATATCCGGCCTACTAGCCGTGAGGTAGAGAAGGCTACCAATCATGCCACGATATTTTGTGTTATCAACGGATTCGCCGTCTTCATCTTTTGTGAGTTTAGTGTCGGATGACATTGGTGTCTGGTTTTGACTCTTCTAAACCGAATTTCTTTAACATTTCCTTAATGTATTTAGATTGATTAAAAAAGATATCATCTTCTACTTGTTTGATTTGTAGACCAAGAAAGAAACTAAGTTCTCCCATCATACTCATCTCGAACTCGTCATGCATGATTTTAGAGAAATCATCACACATGTCTTGAAAAGTAGATCCGCATATAATATCATCTACATATATTTGAACAATGATTATATGTGACTTCTTTTTCTTAGTAAAAAGTGTGTTATCAACTAACCCCATGGTGTAGTTGTTTTTTATTAAGAACGACTTGAGTCTATCATACCAAGCTTTTGGAGCTTGTTTAAGACCGTAAAGGGCTTTCTTTAGCAAATACACATGTTTAGGTTTTTCAAAATCGATGAAGCCCGGAGGTTGAGCTACATATACTTCTTCATTAATAAAACCATTTAGAAAAGCACTTTTGACATCCATTTGATAAAGCTTAAGATCATTTGCACAAGCATAAGCAAGAAGTATTCTTATAGACTCTAATCTAGCCACGGGGGCATAGGTCTCATCAAAGTCTATTCCTTCTTGTTGATTATACCCTTGGGCAACGAGTCTAGCTTTGTTTCTAGACACTACACCGTTTGCATCTAACTTGTTTTTATAAACCCATTTGGTTCCTATTATGGTTTGATTACTAGGTGGAGGGACAAGTGTCCAAACATCATTAGAAACAAATTGATTTAACTCTTCTTGCATGGCCATTACCCAACTTTCATATTTTATGGCTTTTTGTGTATTCTTAGGTTCTATGGTTGAGCAAAACAAAACAAGCTACTTCGGTTTTGAACTTGAGACCTTAAAGTTCTTTCATTTAGCTTTCCATGACCTTATCTATGGGGTGATCTTTGGACTCTTTAATATTTATGATTTCATCATTTAGAGGTTCTTCTTCTTCGTTTATATTTTTGTTTATTACAATAGCTTCACTTTTGACAATCTCGTCATTGACAAGAAGTAGAGAGGGTTTGGGTGTACTTTCATCAAATTTAACATTTAATGAATCTTCAACCTTCATTGTTTCTTTATTTAATATGACATAAGCTTTGCTATTAGGAGAATAACCTAAAAAGATACCTTCGGTTGATTTAGGATAAATTTTTGTAAGGTAATCTTTAGTGTTGAGTAGAAAACATTTGCTACCAAAGACTCTAAAGTGATCTAATGTAGGCTTTTTGCCTTTAAGTAACTCGTATGGAGTTTTACCTAAAATTGGTCTAATTAAGACTCGATTAAGTATGTATGTTGAGGTATCAACGACATTGCACCAAAACTTTTAAGGTATGGATTGCTCATTTAGCATGGTGCGACTCATTTCTTGTAGGGTTCTATTCTTTCTTTCAACTACCCCATTCGATTGTGGAGTGCGAGGAGCTAAGAAGTTGCGAGTAATACCATTAGCGTCACAAAAAGCTCCAAATTGCACTTCATTATCAAATTCCCTACCATGATCCGTTCTAATAGACACTATAGGACTTCCTAGTTTTCTTTGGATTTTCTTACATAATATTTCAAAATAATTGAATGTTTCAGTTTTGTTCTTTAAGAATTAGTCCGTATGTACCTAGAATAATCATCCACTATAACCAAAGTGTAGTAGTTGCCTCCATAACTTTGGATAGCGGATGGACCAAATAAATCCATGTGTAGTAACTCTAGACACTTAGTTGTAGACACCATGTTTTTGGCTTTGTGACTAGAATGGACTTGTTTTCCTATGTTACAAGCATCACAAAAGTGATGTTCATATTTTATTTTGGTAGATCTCTTACTAGATCTTTGGATGATAGCGATTGAAGAAGTCGCATATTGGCATGACCCAATCTTCGATGCCATAAGGTCGAAGTATCATCCATAGAGGTAAGACAAATTATGTCTTTAGGTTCATTACCAATTTTAATGACGTAGACTCCATGTTTCCTAATTCCTCTACCTATGGTGATGCCGATTTTTATATCTTACTACCGGTTTCGGTAAAAAGTACATTGCACTTTATATCACATATTTGTCCTATACTTAAGATGTTAACGTTTAGGTTTTATATGTGACACACATCGTTAATGTTTAGAGATTTGTTAGAAATCGTACCATTACCGATGATTTTGCTTTTGCTATTTCCATACACCACATTTCCTCCATTGAAGGATTCATATGTGGAGAATAGATCTTTATTGCCGGTCATGTGCCTCGTGCATCCGCTATCCTTGACCCATTCATCCGGATCTAGGTCAACCTTTAAGCACACCTAAGAAAACAATTAACTCAAAAGTTTGGTTCCCATTTGTTCATGGGTCCATTAGTGTTAAACATTCCATTCATGTTAGACATGTATGGATAAGGTGAATATGCATTCCATGGTGCAAAGTTTTGAAATGGAAAACCATTTTGCATATTTGGGTTCCATCCCATTTGATGGTTACTTCTCGGGTAAACATTATTAGGTCTCCTAGATGTGTTTGGTTTTGAAAATGATGGACCTTTGTTTCTTAAAAACTTTGATTATATCTTGGGGTGGTTGTCTAATGGTAATATGAGTTGGTTTCTTACATTAACGATGAAAAAATCGGTTCTAGAAGGAAGCTATGTTACTACCATCGCTTGCTTCAATGAGACCCACGGATCCTCAATCGTACACTAGCGGTTCCTTTTTGTGGGATCCAGTGGGATCCGCCACAATGATGGCTTGTTTTTCTATTGCTTTTATGAATTATGTTTCTTCGTTCTCACTAGTTGACGCATTGAGTTGCTGAATACCTAAACCTTTTTGGTTGTTTCCTGTTTTAACACTATCTAATTCATATCTAGAGTATTAGTACTAATTCTAGCAATCTTAGAATCTAGTTGATCAACTAGTGTCTGAAGTTGAACGCAAAGTTCACATTCGCCACTTGCTATCTTGCCCTTTTCTACACGTTTCAATTTTGCCCATGACTCTATGACTTCCTTATCTAAACGTTGGTTTTGATTTTTCAAAAACTTATTTTTGTTGATTACTTTTAAACTAATTTTGCAAAGTTTATCATATTCATTATGCAATGAGTCATCATCTATTGATGAGCTACTATAGTATTCGTGACATACCTCGTCATTTGTCATGAGACAAATTTCTTCGTCCTCCTCCTCGCTCATTCCCCACGAGCCGCTCATGAATGCCTTTTGATCTTCACGTTTGGGACACTTACTAATAAAGTGGTTTGGGTCCCCACATTTAAAGCAAGAACGATCATCCCTTGGCTTCTCGCCCTCTTTGCTTTTCCGGAATCCTTTCTTGTCGTCATACGGTTGTTTGACGTATCTTCCCTTCCTTCTAAAGAACTTTTTGAAGTCCCTAACCGCCATGGCATACTCCTTGTCATCACTATCCGAAGAGGAGTTCTCTTCATCAATTGAGGCCTTCTTGGCTTTAAGGGCAAGAGATTTGTGCTTCTCTTTCACTTTTGAGGCTTCGGAATCCTTAGCAAGGACAAGCTCATAGACCTTTAAATTGCCTATAGGTTCATCAAGGGTGAGGATTGTCAAATCTTTTGACTCTTCGATTGCCGTCATATTGTTGAACATATAGATCTATTTTTTTTCACTTGTTGATTACCTTGATGAGTTACAACTAAAGAGTTCCAAATTTCTTTAGAGATTTTGAGCATGAAGATTCTTACTAATTCCTTTTTGGGTAAAGCATTATACAAAACCATTTTAGCTTCACTATTTTTGGAAAGCTTTTTCTTAATTTCATCGGTGAGTTTATCATGAGGTATGTTAACTAAAACTCCATTTTCATCTTTTGAGTTGGCTTCAAAATCGCCTTCAACAATGATGTACCAAAGATCAATATCTTTAGACTTCACATACGTTTCGAATCTATCTTTTCAATATATAAAATCATTAGTTTCAAGTAGTGGTAGTCGTTGCATAGATTTCCCTTCCTTGTAGTTTTTAGAACCCATAGTGATCGAAAAGTTTTTAAAATACGGTTTACTTTAAAACTTTTATAAACTTAGCTCTTGATGCCAATTGTGGAAAACTAGAGGGGGGGTTGAATAGTTTTGCCGATTTTAAGTTAGTTTCTAAAAACTTTGGATTCGTTGTTATGTGAAATCGTATGGATGAAGATAAAGTATAGATATAAGAGTAACGAAAGTAAATAAAGTAAAGCAAGGGAAAGAAATGACACAACCGATTTATAGTGGTTCGGCTACAAGGACACCTTCCTTGCCCTACTCTACTCCCCGAGTCACCTACTCGAGAGTTCAAGCACTATGTCAAAAAACTCCTTCAACTTGGCGGAGAATCCTTCACAACGTTGCTTTCACCTTTTTCCGGTACAAAGCTAAATATCAAGTCAAATGGATATGGGTCAATACTATGGGTTATGGATATGCTCCATGGGTTGTGATTTTTACCTATCCTAATAAACTACTACAACAAATGATTTATTACAACAATTTGTATTAAATGACTATATGTAAATGCTTTACAAAAATACTATGTATCCTTATTATTTTACTTATGATAACATTATACTTGTTATAAAAAAAACACAAAGAGATCGCTAAATATTAATAAACGTTTTTACGATTTATTTGTATTAACAGAATGTAAAAGGTTATGTTAAAGTTACATTGAAAATGGGTCAAAACAGGTGTTTTGGCAAAGACACCCGTATACTTGTAGAGTACATGTTCGTGGTTCATTGAGACCACGAGTACTATGAAGATGAAGTTTTTTGGATGTGTAAATGATTTCTGGAAGCCTTCATGTAGAGTCGTGTTGAGGAAGTTAGTTTTCCGAAAATTTTAAGATCTACGCTCAATCCAGAAATTTTAAGTTCAAGAGTTTCTTTCCTGGGCATAGATCTTAAGATCTATGCTCAGCCCATAAAGTTGATTTCAAAGAGTTTCTTTCCTGAGCATAGATCTTAATATCTATGCTCAGATCGTTTTGATGTTTTGCATATTTTTTTTTGTAATTTTGTTTATTTTGTATAAAATAAGCCGTAAGTCGTTAGAGGTCGTGCCACCCGTTGTTTCGAAGGTAATTGAGTCTAGTTTCATGTAAAATACTTTCAAGGGTTAATTTGTTACAGAATCAAATCAGTTTAATGATTTGTAATAGCGTGTCAGTTTTAAGTCAAGTCATTTCCACGTTAAAGTTTTTAATTTTTGATTATTTTAAGTCGTGTCGTTCACGGGGTGTAACATATTTGGACAAAAAGGAGCGAAAACATGAAGAAAATAGCAAAGTCAAGATAAAAGGCCATTCAGCAATCCTAGCGGCTTCCTAATCAAAGGGCAACGCCAACCCTTATAAAGAGTTTTGATCAAATTACCCGCGATGACTCAGAACAAATTCTGGTTCTACAACCTGACGGTGTCACGCATAAACTCTGGAAGGCATCTCCCTCATTTTCCACACAAGACGCCCAAGAACCAATCTCAGACGACGTCCTTCATGAAGAATAACGGCGTCACACATAGCAACTGACGCCGTCCCAACGATGACTTGGACCAAACGAAACCCTAATGTCTGCGTCACTATCAAAGGGTGACGACGTCGCATTTGTAAATCTATTTATAGAATTCGATTTTTCTATATTTTGGGAAGTAGAACTTTAGAGAGCAAACCCCAATTTAGTTGTAGTCTGACTTGGATAGTATTTAAGGTTTCCATACCCTTCTTTACATCATAAGATAAGTTTGTTAATCCATATTATCATTATGTCTACCCCATGTTTAATTGTATGTGTATGCTTTTTTGTTCACTATGAGTAGCTAAATTGTCCTAGTGTTTGCTTAGATCTATGAAACCTAGTTGTTAATTATTGTTAGGTTGTCTCTTGTCTTAATTGGTAGATGCTAGAGTAAGTAAAACTGGCTTCTTCTTTAATTGTTGCGAGCTTGAACGTCCTAAATAGCATAAAAGCTTAGGAGTGCACCTAGGCCATTCGTTGTGTTTATTGCGTGAGTTGTAGCTTGTTAATAGTATAGTATTCGGGGGAGATACTTATGATCCCGGATAGTCTAGAGGAGAGTTACAATTTATAAAACTAGGGAATTAGGCACCCCTTATGACCAAACAGCATACAACGCACCAATTTAGATGATGATCTGACAATTCAACGGACCAAAAGAGATAACTAAAGAGTAAGAACATCTAAGTAAACACATTTTTAATCATCATATACATTAGCATAATCTATCCTTAGTTAATTAGTTAATCAATTAGTAAGTAGAAATTAAAAGTAGTTAAAATTTGTAGAAGTACCACCCCCCACTCCTATACCCCGAGATATTTACTTGCTTTCAAAAAAGCCAAAAAAAGACTAGAAATAATCTCTCTCAACCTTACCTTCTCATCATACATCTCTTTCTAGCATCTCTATTCCCCTAGAGAATGAATCAACCCCCTAGGCTTACCCCATACTACACTACAATGATTAGGTACACTGCCTAGAGGGTTGAAAAACCAAAAAAAAAGCCAAAAAAAGACTAGAAGGAATCTCCCTAAACCATACCTTCTCATCATACATCTCTTTCTAGCATATCTATTCACCTAGAGAATGAATCAACCCCTGGGCTTACCCCATACTACACTACAACGATTAGGTACACTGCCTAGAGGGTTGAAAAACTTGCATGTAGAAAAGGAATTATTTTCGACCCCGAACCCACGCATCAGTGATCATAAACAGCAATACACCCTTTTAAGAGACTATGTTGAAGAGTTGCAGAAAACAAACCCAAATACAAAAGTTAGGATAAGTGTACAAAGCGCAGATCCAAAAGTCAACCGAGTTTTCAAGAGAATGTATGTATGCTTAGGTTCTTTGAAGGAAGGATATAAAGCTTGTCAAAGAGAGTTATTGGGGTTAGATGGTGCTTTTATGATGGTCATTTTCACAGTCGACTTCTTCACGATCGGTATAGATAGCAACAATGGAATATACCTTTTAGCTTATGATGATGCAGAAGCTGAAAGCAAGGAGTCATGGATATGGTTTCTTGAATTTCTAGGAGATGATCTTGACTTGTAACCAAACTCAAACTACACTTTTATCAGCGATAGGCAAAAGGTGATGTTACCTTTTAGTTGATTATATTCACTTGTATTTTCGATAAATGCTACTTTCATTAGTAATGAATTGATGTTTCTTTGTTTAGGGTATCATTCCAGCATTAGCAGCAGTATTCCCTAGTGTTGAACAAAGATATTGTTTGAGGCACATCCATGATAATATGAAATTGCAATGGAATGCTAAAGCATACAAGAAATATTTGTGAAGATGTGCAGCAGCAACAACCATCCAACAATTTGAGGCGGCCATGGTGGCATTCAAGAGTTTTAGCGAACCTGCCTATGCTTGGTAAAGTAAGATACCATCAACCCATTGGCCAAGGTCGCATTTTTCAGGTACTAACCAAATCTATGTCTAAGTATACATCTTTTGTTCTACGACATGTTCAACACTGTTGTTTGTATAACTCAAACATGTTGTATAACTATGTAGGGAGGGCTCATTCTGATGCGTTACTTAATAACATGTGTGAGGTGTTCAATGGGAAACTAGTGGGAGGTAGGCACCAACTTAAAATTACTGCTTTGGAATACATTAGACACTACTGTATGAAAAGAATAGTGAATGTTGTGAATGTAATTGACAAGTGTGTCGGACCATTAACACCAAAGGCAACACTCATGTTAGACTTGATAAAGAAAGAGGCTTATAAGTACACCATTTTACGGGTTGAATGAGATAACTATCATGTCAGTGGATGGAGAGATATGTGTTTTGTGAATGTTGAAGTTAGGGCTTGTAAATGTAGAAGATGGGAGCTTACAGGTATGCCATGTAAACTTGTTGTTGCTACCCATCGGTATATGAGCTTCAATGGAATGCAAGTAGGATCTGTTGAGTCATGGGTTCATCCATGTTACTTGCTTAAGACTTGGGAAGAAAATTACAAACACCAAATCCAGCCAATAAATGGTTATCAATATTGGAAAAAGTCACAAGTGCCTACAATCATTCTTCCACCTAAACATCATAAACCACAAGGCAGGCCACGGAAGAAAAGAACTAGGACTTTACTTAAAATGATGATAGTGATAAGACCAGTAAGCTGTCACAATCTAGTAGGAGTGTAGTTTGTGGTATATATGGCAACGCAGGACATAACAAGAAAACATGTCTTGGACAAGGAGGTGTAGCAGGAAGTCAAGGCTACACAACAGTCTCAAAAAACAGATTCATCCCTGCCAAAAGTTACAACAAAAAATAAGGCAAATGTTACAGGTCACAACTTTGAAGCAAAAGATTGTTGTTTACTACATAAACATGTGTTCAATGCTTATTGAAAATATCCTATGGATGAAAGGTTACTATGTTATTCAAATGAAACATTTTCTCAATGTTTAGTGGGATCGAGCGTTTGCATAAAAGTATAGTATCAAAATCGCGTTGAATAAATCGCCTTGAATAGAAGTTTAGTGGCTGAACTGGTTAGGTTGACCCGAGTTTAAAATATTGGTAAATATCATCACCCCATATGTTATGCGGTATTATACAATTTGTTTATAAATCGTACAAAATATTGTATGTATGAGATTTAAAACCCAAAGCACTAATTTTATCTAATATATGATTGATGTTGAATGTTATCATGCCTAATTCATACCTAATCACCCACCAATAATATTCTTCCATGTCATCTCATACCTATCTCATACCTAACCATAGATTTATAATGGCAACCATGCCTAACACATACCTCATCTAATTTTATTTTTATTTTATAATTATGTCAAGCATGGTACATGCATAGATTCTTGTCCCTGTCCCACACCAATTCGGTGAACTTTGCCGATTTGAAGCACACCCACACCACACCGAATAGGTGGCATTGGTGTTACCGATAAGTTTGGGTCATTCCGATGGCCACCCCGAAGCCACTGCCACCCCGCTTAGTGAATTGTTTTTAAACATCTCACTAAAAGTAAAAAAACAAAAGTGTCACTGAAAGTTACAAAAAATTGGAAGTATATCACAATTAAAACTCGCTCCTTATCTCAAAATTATGCACAAAAATATATAGAAGTAAATTTCTGAGAAAATTGATTATGTTAAAAATCTTTTTTTTTGTTATTTTATGTGAATGAAAAAAAAATTAAAAAAATTAAAAAATAAAAAGTGTTCTTCAAATTGTTATTCTTATTATTTTTTTAATAAATTTATAATTTTTGCATTTATTCACGTTTAGCGATCGCTAACGTAAAGTCACTCCACGTGAAGGTATTTTATCATTTGACACTTCATCTTCTTCTTTTATTTATCTTCATATCCAACTATCATCACCTATCACCATTTTTTCCATTCACCATTATACCCACTCCTCAAATTATTAGGGGCCGTTTGGTTCGAAGGAATTCGATGTAATCTATTGTAATTGTAATCAATTACATTACAATCTGTTTAGTTGGCGGTGATGGATGGAATTGTAATTGATTACATTACATCGGTGTTTGGTTTGCAACGTAATGTAATTGAATTACAACCATTCACGTCCGATGATGTAATTCGATTACATAGCAAACTTGATGGAATGTGTTGTAATTGATTTTACGAGTTAAAAATCGTATCTATCTTTCATCGTTATTATTATTATATTATTTAATTTAAAAATAAATAATAATTATAATAATTATTTTTATATTATATATAAATATCTAAATAAATAATTAATTTTTTAATAATTATTTTATATTAAATTTATGATTTTATTTACTATTTTATTTAAAAATTATTATTATTATTATTATTATTATTATTATTATTATTATTATTATTATTATTATTATTATTATTATTATTATTATTATTATTAATACTATTATTATTATTATTATTAAGTAATATTATTTATTATTATTATTATAATATTATTAAGTAATATTTTATTATTATTATTATAATTATTATTATTATTATTATTATTATTATTATTATTATTTAATATTATTTTACTATTATTATTATTATTATTATAATAATATTATAATTATATCAATATTATCATTATTATTATTATTAATATTATTATTTAATAATAATAATAATAATAATAATAATAATAATAATAATAATATTATTATTATTATCTATTATTTATTATTATTTATTATTATTATTATTATTATTATTATTATTATTATTTAATAATAATATAATAATAATAATTAATATAATAATAATAATAAATAATAAATGAGTTTGTAATCCTATGAGTTTGTAATAAGAGTGTGATTTTATAATAAAAAATATATATATATAATAATAATAATAATAATAATAATAATAATAATAATAATTATTATTATTATTATTATTATTGTCATTTATTATTTATTTTTAATATTATTATTATTAATTATTAAGTATCATTTTTTATTATTACTATTTATTATATTATTATTAATTATTATTATATTTTAATTATTATTATTTTATTATAATAATAATAATTATTATTATTATTATTTTATTATTAATATTATATTTTATTATTTTATTATTATTATTATTATTATTATTATTATTATTATTTTATTATTAATATTATTTTTATTACTATATTATTATTATTATTTATTTTATTATTATTATTATTATTATTATTATCGTTATTATATTAGCTTTTAAGTTTTATAAAAAAATTGAATTACATTCGTTCATGTCAACCAAACACATTGAATGATTTTATCAATTACAATTACAACACATTACAATTAGAACACATTCCAAATCTTTAAATTACAATTACATCAAATTACAATTCCTTCCAAAGATTATATATATATATATATATATATATATATATATATATATATATATATATATATATATATATATATATATATATATATATATATATATATATATATCAAACTCATTATCATCGGGGCTGGTCCCGAGGATTTTAATGCCTAGCAAGACCAAAAGTATTGAATCACTCCTAAACACTAATCAAGTGTTAGTAATTAATATGTAATTGTTAGCTTAATTATGGCCTTTATGTTTGTTTTAGCCTTAAGCTTATGTAGAAGGCCCATGAGCTTAGGCCCAAGCCTAATAAGGAATAGGGAAGGAGAGGAGTGTTGCCTCAGCTCCTTGCTATAAATCTATGTAATAACCCTCACTTGAGGGTTGGTTGTTTAAGTTATTCTTTCTTTTCACACTCTTTGCCTAAACCGTATTATTACGCGTATGTGTGTGTGTGTTTAGCTTGTTCAATCGCCTTATCTCTTTCTCTAAAGCTTGTGTTTGTAAAACTAGTGACCTATCAGTGGTATCAATCGCCTACTAGTTGGGTGAATCGTGTTTGTTTTTGAAGTGGGTTTCGGTCCTACGCCTAAAACGCACCTTGATACTTTGGTTCGCTTAAAAACATATTTTTTACACTTTTGAATCCAAGATTCTTGTCCTTTCAATGTCTTAAGGTGTTAAAATAAGTGTTTTTGGCAAAAAGTTTCAAACTTTATGCGTGGATAGTTGTTTTTTTTCGAGTTTTTGAACGTGGGTATCATCCTACTCGTAATTGTTTTCGAGGCCTTGGTTCATCAAGTTTCACACTTTTGTGTATTTTGGTGTTATTGAAGCTATTTTATCACACAAAAACTGGTTTAGAAACACTTTTGGACGAAATCAAAATTTTGAGTAAAACTACGCGTAGTTAAACCCTAAAATTACGCGTAAGTTTCTCCTTGGTTTGATCTTCATTTTCGTGGTTTATTCCGTGTTTTCTTACTTGGATAAGTCTGAAAATACGTCGAATTTGGAAATCTCTTGCACTGTGATAGTGTAAAAGATCTATTGGGCAAAAACCCTAAACTTACGCATAAGCTTAAGCTTACGCGTAGAAATCCTACGCCTAAGATCTTTCTTACGCCTAAGCCTAGTCTTACGCTTAAGAAAATCCTACGCCTAACTTTCTACGCCTAACTTTTGTTTACGCATAACTTTAGTGCTTTTCCTACTTCACGCGTAAGCTAAATCCTACGTAACTCCTTATTGTTACAGCGTAACTTTGGCGTTTTTACGCATAAGTGCTACTTGGTTCTTGTCTTTTCTACGCCTAAGGACTCTTCATCAACAAAGGTTCATTCGACTACAAAGATCCATTTTTACCAACACAAGTTTTCAACATGTCTCAACCTCCATACTCTAACTATTTCCCTTACACTTATCCTCAACGTCAATAACAACAACAATTAACTCCTCAACATCAACAATGGAATCAACAACAAGCAATCTATCAACAACAATTTAATCAACAACATACGCCACAACTTGGTGCAATTCCACAACCTCAAATGGTTCAACCACCACCTAGTCTTCAAGTTCAACCCTACACAACTAATTTCAATCAACATCCGTCAAGGACCACTATGAAGGAACCCTCTTTGTTTGCAAAGATGTGTGAAGCTTTAAGCAGCCAACAATCAATACATGAAGCTGGATCACTTGATAGACCTCCAATGCTCACTCCAGGAAACTATGATCAATGGGTGATACGGTTCTTTAGGTTTTGTGATCTGAAGAAGCCACATGGAAAGTTCTTAAAGAAGGTTATCTTGGAAGGTCCATTTCAGATGCCTAATGTTGTTGTACCCGGCGATCCGAATGCTAATCCACCAAGAGATGAACAAACCAACATTGTTACTGTTGCAGATTTGAATCCTACAGAACTTCTACACTATGAAGTAGATGAACTTGCAATGGAATATATCCTCTTAGGATTACCAAACCCAATTCTTCGTAGTGTTGATGCTCAAAAGATCGCACAAAGATGTCGGCACATATTCGCTCACTTATAGAGGATCTCAGACTCAATCAAGAGGATTTGGAATCCAAAATCTACTTGGCTTATGAACACTTCATGATTGAACCTCGAGAGACACTAGAGTCTTATCATCATCGTTTTCGAGATATCATCAATGATTTGGATAAACACAACATCATTATGCCAAGAATTGCGGTGAATACTAAGTTCTCGAGTAGTCTTGGTCCCGAATGGGAGAAGTATGTCATTTTTCACGTCTGCGAAGAATATGCATCAATCTACCTATGGGTTGTTGTACGATTACTTGAAGCCTCATGAAAGGAAGTTGATCGTGAAAGGATTCTCCGTGCTCAAATTGCTCCACCGACACATCCGAAAAATCAACAACTTGCCTTATATGCTCAATGAATTATCCTCCTCAATCGACAACTCAACCAAGCGCTTCAAACCCACCACGGACCTTCACAAAGAACAAAATCAACTAGTTCCATACCACAACAACAATGCTCAAGCAAATGTAATCAAGATAATGAGGATATCGATCCGTCAAGCACCGCAACAAGGATTTGTTATGATTGCTAATGCTTTTGGCGTTATACCAACAGATCCAACAATCGCATTCGTTCCTCATCAAACACAAGAAATCAAGTTGTTGTAACAATGGGCGGTTGAAGTTGAGAATCGTGGTTATGGTCGTCGATGATGGCGGTGGTCAAGGGTTTAATGTCAGGACGGAATAACAATGAGCTCCGGTGGTGGAACAGAAATGCTCGAGAATGGGTTAAATGGTCTTCGTTGCTACAACCTGTAATGAGAAGGGACACTGGCTAATGCATGCCCAAAGCCGAGGACTAGGGCGGTGCTTATCACAAAGAGGCTCTTCTTTTGGCTCTTAAGGATGAAGTCGGTGGAACTCTCACGGACAAAGAACGAGCTTTATGGCGGATCTTGACTCGAGATGATGATATGGAGGACTTGCGAGACCAATTCAAGAAGAGTTATGTTGATGGCTAATATGCAAGAGTTACACAGAGTGAAACAGGCCAGATGTATGACATCGATGGCTTGTCTCGTGTACCGAACAAACCATGTTTATCTCGATCTAATAACTCCGCCAACATCCGAATCCGGCAGGGCTCAGAATGTTCAAAATGAGTCTTCTACATCTCATTCCGATGATTTTCAAATAAACCCCGTGGTTACATTTGACGATCAAGATGACCTTATGGTTTCTCTTGATAATCAAATTGACTCTGTGGTTATACTTGAGGATCTAAATAATGATATTGTTGAGACTCACGTTGAACAAGCCGAACTTTTGCCTCATCCAGATTTTGCTCGTTTAATACAAGACCAACAAACCATAGTGGAAGAATGTCGTGCCATTAATGAGGACTTAAAACGCAAAAATGCACTGTTAACCAAGGATTTTGAATGTTTAAACATGCAACTCAATTTTTTCAAAGCTCAAGATAAACGTGAAAAAGGTTTTGAAGCTGCTTTTGCTAAATCCCATCAAAACAAAAAACATTTAGAGACAGATCGTGATCTAACCGCTCAAAAATGCTTTGTTGTCGAAATAGAACAAGCGAAACATGAACATAAAAAGCAAATTAACGCTCTCACCTTGGAAAATCAAAAAGCTAAGGTTTGAGTTGTTAACTTGTCAAAAAACATTCTCTTCATACAAAAAGCATTCAACGAATCGAATAGATGACTATCTGGAAGAAATTGTTGATTTGCAAAACAAGATTAAAGAGTTCAAAACTGTTGTTTATAAACATGGTGAGTCTGTAACAGCTATTGAAAAGTTCACTTTAAAACCAAATCCAAAAGGATATGGACTCAATCTGGCTGATTACAAACCTAAGCTTTCTCTCAAAACATTCAAACCAAACCGGAAGTTTCCGGTCTGAGAATATAAAATTGATGATCTTGTTATAATCATTGTTGAATATAATCGTCAAGAGGAATTAGATGTCAAGACGAGAGTCGATCAAAATTAGAAAAGTTGTTTATAACAAACCTTTACTTCTTCACAAGCGGTCACTTTCGTCCCGTCAAAGGATTCTTCTAACACACCAAGGGTTATCATTAAAACACATGAGTCTTCTTATGTTAATCCCAAACAAGATTTTGAACAAATTTATGGTCCTTTACCTTCCATCAGTGAAGTAAATTCTAAACCTGAAAATCGCAAAATTCTTCGATATTTTGACATTTTCATGGCCGACCTCAAAACATTGGAACATGAGATAGAATATCATTCTGAAATAAAAGTTCAACATTTTCAATCGCCTCGCGCGAGAACAAAGAGACATTTTCGGAAAAATCTTTTACCTAATGTCAAAATTTTGAAAAATTTTGCAATATCTTGGGAAAAGGAATTTCATAAGGAACTTGGGTGATGAAAACGTTTTCGTGAAAAGCAAACATCTATTTCTAATACTAAACGCAAAAGAAAATGTTGAGAAAAGATGTTGATCGACTCTTGGAAGATGTTATCTGTGCTGATATCCATAATGTTGTGTTACTTCATGCTTTTCCATTTGTATCTGATTATATCTCTACTGATATCGTTGATAATGTTGTTACCATTGATAATTCTGATCTTGTGTATCAATTCAAATCTTTAAAAACTGAAAATGAACGATTGAATAACGAGCTTTCAAACGCAAAACGTCATCTTCAATGGTGTCAAAAAGATTGTCAAAATCGTGAACTTGCTTTGCGAAGAAAATCACCCGATTGCAATCTAAATCGTTTAACCCAAAATTGAGCAACTGGATGATCAAAAGCGTGTCTTTGAAAGGTCAAATCTCTAAATATGAACAAGAACTTGTAAAGTTAAACATGAATATGGTATCATATTTGATTTACTCAAAAGACTCATGTTGAAGCATCAAACGAGCTTGATCATTTTCTCAAACACACTAAGGAAGTCATGAATTTTTCGGAAATCTTCGCTCGAAAATCAAGAGTTGGTGCACTATCTTTAAGCTAAGAGAAATGTTAGGAAAGTATGAACATTTGCCCCAACCGTCATTAAGAAGATAGCACCGGTCACACTTAGTAATCATGAACCCGAATTCCTCTTGCCCGAATCACAAGTTGCTAACGTGCTTCCTTCTCATCAAACAGACTAGTTTCGTCTTTCCAAACGTTAGCACTTCACAGCCTAGGAGAACTCAAACAAAGAATAGGAAGTTGCGACCTAAGAAAAGATCAATAAGGACTGCTAAAGTAGAAGAACACCCTAAGACAATGAATAAGACTCACGTTGCTTCCACTATAGAAATTGCGTCTGGCAAATGTAATAGAAATAGTGATGTAACGAATGCTAAACCGTTAAGTACTTTTGATATTATGTCTAATGCACCTTGTGATATTTGTCTTAAAAGTATGAATTCTAATTGTCATGACAAATGTGTTGCTAAAGCTATCATCTCTCGTTTACGGAATCCTAAGATTCGGAATACCTCTAGGCCAACAAATCATTCTAAGTTTGTGCTTGGTAGACCGCCTTCTTTAGATTCTAAGAAACACACTGCTGTCCCTGAAGCTCCAATATCACCTCCTAAGAATGTAGTACCACCTAGTGCATTCACTAAGACTAAAGCAAATAGTAGTTATAGATGGCAGAAATGGATACATAACACATTCGGATTTAAATGGATGCCTAAAATTATTAATGTGTGTATGTCTACTCTAACTCCTCCGGAACCCGCTAACATTTTAGGTTCCACATCTACTTCTATTCCATCTGTGTCGCCTGCATGTGTAATGCGGTGATACTGATCATTCTCGGATTGTTGATAGCGGTTCCCGACACACATGACAGTGCAATCTTAAACGCTAACCAACTTTATTGCAAAGTTCATTGGCACCGTCAGTTCGGAATGATCACTCAGCAGCCTATCATGGGCTACGGAGACTATGTTAATAGGAACATCGAAATAAGCGTGGTTTACTATGTGGAAGGCCTCGGTCACAACTGTTTTCGATGAGGTCAATTTTGTGATGGAGATTTGGAAGTTGCTTTCAGGGAGAAAACTTGTTTCATTCGTGATCTACAAGGAAACAACCTTATGTCAGGCTAGCGTTCTTCTAGTCTTTACACTATCTCAATGCAAGACATGGTTGCTTCTTCTCCCATCTGCTTACTTTCAAAGGCAACATCAACAAAATCCTGGCTATGGCACCGTCGTCGATGAGTGTCTAAATACTCATCATTTTGTACAATCTAAACTGCAAAATCATCTCGAAAACACTCAAAATATATCAAAATGATGAGAATATCACAAATCGGTGTTTTATGTGTTTTAAATGCAAAATATCAAAATCGATGAAAAATGATTCAAGTTTGCAAAATTGGCGCTTTAGTCCCCAAGTTTTAAAAGTTGTCAAAAAGCAGGTCCCTGTAAATCAAAATGTGGAATTTTATCATTCAAGGTCCCCAAATATTCTAAGTTGTTAAAATGGTCCTTGAATGATTCTTTGGTCAAATGGCGTAAAAGGTCCCTAAACTTTGAAAATTGCAAATTTAGTCCTTGGATATTTTAAAATGGAGTTTTATGCAAAAAGGGTCCTTGTACTATCAAAGTTTGTCAAGTTTGGTCCTTTTGATATCTTTGGAAAAGTGTCAGTTTCAGTCCTTTATCTTTGGAAAATTTGCAAATCTAGTCCTTGTGATACTACTTAACCAAACGGATCCAATATCAAAGTCCAGATCCAATCCACAACCAGCTGGCCCAACATGTTATATCCAAGCCCAATCCACTTTACCCCTTGAGCCATGACCCTCCACCCTTGGACCCCCGTTTCTAATACTTGGTCAAATCCAACAAACGCGCCAAAACCAAAGACTGCTCATCTCCTACAATATCATCGAATTCCAAAACCGGGTGGTTTTCCATCTTTTTCAAACTCACCACTTGCCTCACCTCACCCTCTCCTTACCTTGTCCCCCCTCCACTTCCACTAACACCCAAAATCCATTAATGGTCAAAAACCTGCTATGAGACTTTTGGCGCCAAAACTGCCATTTGTCAAAAATGATGAGCTGGATGATTTCAATGGTCAAGATGAAGTGGGATTGTTTCAGAGGTCATCAAAGAGTCTCAAAAGTCTATAAAGAGGGGCATAGAAGCATTGTATCAAAATATCTAGAGTAATTTTAGCTTTTAATTGTCGTTTTTATTAATCTCAAAATTTCAGTGTAATTTAAGCTTTCTTAGCACTTTGTTTAAGTTATTTCAAGTATTTGTGAACTATTTTCAGTTTCAATATCAAGTTTTAAGTTGCAAATTCAATTTATGCAGTTTCATTTCAAAAATCTCATGTGAATCAAATGTTGTTGTAAGTTGTTTGTATGGATGAAATAGGTCACATAAGCTCTAGAAAGCTTCTTCAAGCTTTTAGAAACACTTAAAACCGCTTTAGAAGTTAAAGGAAAAATCACCAAAATACCAAATAATTAGTGAAAATCAAAATCCCATGGAAATGGTGTTCACAATGGAGCAGGTAAATTGTGGATGGCCTTGGGTTAGTGGCTTAGTGGTAAGCCTATAGGAGTAATCTTGATCTTTGGTTCTCAGTTTTCAGTTAGATAGCCATTTGTAAGCACTTTTGATCATTTTGGCATTTTACTGTTTGAAGTGTTCATTAGCTTGAATTTCTGTTTCTTTATGTTCATTAGTTATAGTTAAGTGTATTTAAGCATTAAAATCAGTTTGTTGTTCTTTTAAATTTGTAGTTTATAAAAAACTCATTTTAACAGTTTAAATAGCATAAGATCATTATTGAGTTTTATGTTATTATGGTTGTTGTTTAATGCTTATTTAGTGTTAATACATGATATTATAAGGTCCGTAATAAGTTTCATGGTTTTAATCATGATTTACTTTGAAAAGTTCCAAAACAGTCATATAAGGGTGTTTGATTTGCTGTTTAAACCATAGCGGTGTTGTTTGTGTTGTTTGTTTGTGCTTGTTACGTGTTACATACACACCTAATAACTCAAAGAAACCAAGAAAACCGGTGCTTGTTACATCAAAAGTCAAAATTTCATTTTATCACATCCTTGTCTTTCATCGTTGGAATTTTCATGATCCTTGATCATGATTTTGTATTCATAAGTTGTTAACATTGCTCAAATCGGTCTTATTACACCTTAAAACAATATAATCGAAGTAGTAGTGATCAAAAGTTCATAAAAGTCAAACTCATCTAGTTTTTATAAAGTCAAATTTTCATTTGGTCGTTTTGATTAAAAGATAATTTCACCGTGTGTTTAATAGTGAGATTTAGCTTAAAAGCTTTTGGGTTATCAAAGTTTAGTTGCTAAACTAAATTAGAAAAATACTAGTTCTCTTTCAATCGCCTTATAAAGTGCTTTTAACTAGCTTCTTTTGAGTACCTTGTCTAAAATGGTGCCACGTGCACTGCTTGGGTAGTCCAACTTGATAAGCTTGCACAAAGCTTATTAGCGGGTCAAAGCTTGTGATTTTTGGTTCTTTGGGTAGCTGACCTAGCCATCTTGAGAACTCAAGCTTAAGTTTTTATTTTCTAGCTTGTTTACTAGGGATGCACTTAGCTTGTTGTTCTGTCCATTTCTTGGTTTTACACAAGTGCTTATTTGCTCATTTCATTATCATCAGTATGCTTCTTTGTGTTTTCTAACTTCATTTGAGTAGCTTGTAGCATCTTGCATCTATTTTGAGCTTCTGTTTCAGCTAGTGAGCTTGTTTGAGCTTATTTCACCAAAATAAGCTCTTAAAGCTATTGTTAGCTCATAAGTCACTCAAACTGCTTATTTTAAGTTTTTAAAATTTTTGTTTTTGTTAAAGTTTCATATTTTAAGTAGTTAAGTAGTTTTCAAAAAGAAAATCCAGAAAAACTTCATTTTTAAAATAGTGATAGCGTTTATTTAATAGGTTTTAGCTTTTTGATTTTTCTTTTAAGCTTATTATTAAGCAAATCTTGTTTTTATATTTTTCTTAATTTTCTGTCACCTTAAGTTATTTTTAGAAAAAGTTTCATAATTTTCTCTGTTTATTTAGTATTTATTATAATCTTAAATAGTTAAAAGTATTAAATAATTAGTAATAAATAATTAAAAGCATAAAAATATCTTTTCAGTTTTAAAATTAGTTTTATCATATTTTAGATTTTTCCAAGTTAAAATTTCATTTTTCCAGGTTTATTTTATATTTTCTAGTATTTAAGTGTATTTTAAATAGAAATTAATTAATAATAAATATATAAAAAGTGTAAAAAAGTATATTTTTAGTTTTAAAATAAGTTTTATAATATTTTAGATTTTTCTGAATCATAATTTTATTTTTCTAGCCTTATTTTGTATTTTCTTCTATTTTAGAGTATTTATAAATAGTTTAAAATAGTTTTTAATTAATAATAATTAAATAAATAGTTTTAAAAATAATTTTCTTTTTCTAATAAATTTCTTTTATTTTTAGGATTTCAAAAATGTCATTTTCATATTTTTAGGTCTTTTATTTCTTAGATTTTACTTTTTATTTGGTACGTTTACGTAGTTTTTAAACGTACATTTTACGTTTGTTATATCTGATTGTTGTGCTTTCCAATTCTGTTTCCAATTCCATTCCAATCAATCAGTAGTGTAATAATTCATCAAAACCTTTACTGATCACTATCCTTAGTGATCATTCTATCATCTGATCAAGTTTTTGACACACCATCGAGTCTCCGTGGGACTTAACGACAGGGAATTCATTATATTCTCGATCTTCATTGTATTGGTTTCGAGCGGTTTAAGTTTATTACGGTTGGCCATTCACAAGTGGTCGGCTTGAGTGATAAAACTTGACGGTTCAGAGCGAATCATCGCCTCTCACATCTAAACTTTCGGACCATCACCAACCTTGCTCGACACAAACTAGTAGAAGGACTCCACGATTTCGGTATTCAAAAGATCACCTTGCTCACCGTGAACAAGGAAAAAGTACTGTGCTCATTTTCCTTCTAAGGTGGAACACGCTCTCAAGATGTGCTTCATCTTCTTCACATGGACTTGTGTGGCCCGATGCGTGTGCAAACGATCAACGGAAAACGCTACATTTTAGTAATCGTTGATGACTATTCACGATGGACTTGGGTCTACTTTCTTCAAGCAAAGACCAAGCTCCACGGATGATTATCACCTTCTCACGAAAATACATGTGTTCACTCCGCAACACCGTCCGACAAATCGTAATGACATGAGGAACCGAATTTGTTAACCAAACCCTTTGTGAATTCTATGAGAAAGCGGAATACAAAGATCAAACATCTATTGCTCGTACACCGAACAAAACGGAGTTGTTGAAAGACGAAACCGAACGTTGGTGGAAGCTGCAAGAACAATGTTAATCAATGCCAAACTCCCAGACATTACTTGTGGGTAGAAGCCGCCTCATCGCATGCTATACTCAAACCGTTCTATGATTACAAAACGCCACAACAAAACACTATTTGAGCTTGTCCACAACAAAACCGAATCTTAAACACTTTCATGTATTTGGATCTCTTTGCTATCCGAATAATGATCGTGATGACTTTGGAAAGCTCAAAGCCAAAGTCGACATTGGAGTCTTTATTGGATACCGTGATAATTCTAAAGGTTTCCGTGATCCGAATCGTCGAACAAAGGAGGTAATGGAAACGATTCATGCTCATTTTGATGAACTCACGGAAATGGCTTCGAGTATAACGACTTAGAACCCGTCGCAACCGCTTAAACTTTCCCCAAACCCCATCATCACCGAACAAAGCCCCACCACCACAACAAATGGAAAGGTTATTTGCTCCACTATTCAAATGACGATATTGATGAACGTGCTCCGGTGTATCCATTGCTTCCGCTACACAACCTCGATAATATTCATATACCGATACACTGCGACAACAACTCATTGAAGAAGCACCACTAGTTGACTCCAACACAACAGCTTGAACAAACCGCTTCCAACAATGATGAACCGATAATGATGTTCTCAATGAAGTACCCCATCTACCGATTTTGATCCAAGTGCATTCTTTAACCCGTTTGCTAATGAGATCGCTGCACCGATGTCGCGGAATCTTCAACAAACCATTTGAATCCTCAAAATCGCACAATGTATACCAACATCAACCCTCTACACATAAATGGACAAAAGATCATCCTCTCGAAAATATCATTGGCAACCCGAATCAACCGGTCGTTACAAGACAACGTCTTCACTCGGATGGTGAACATTGCATTTATGCACTCACCGTCCCGCTAATCTGAGCCCAAAATATCAAAGACGAATGACCAAAGACACCGGATTGAATCCATGCAAGAAGAGCTCAACCAATTTAAAAGACTTGAAGTATGGGAACCGGTTGAAAGACCAACGAGGGTTTATGTCATCGGTCTAAAATGGATTTGGAAAAACAAATTGGATGTTGAAGGAATGTTATCCGTAACAAGTCACGACTGCTGCTAAGGGTTATCGTCGGAAGAGGGAATAGACTTTGAAGAATCTTTTGCTCCGGTTGCTCGTTTGGAGGTCGTTCGATATTCCTCGCGTTCATGGCTCATATGAATATGACGGTCTATCAAATGGATGTCAAAACTGCGCTTTCAATGGATAACTTAAAGAAACGGTGTATGTCACCAACCGATGGATTCGTTGATCCCGAGTTCCCAACCATGTCTACAAACCGAACAAAGCTCTATACGGTCTCAAACAAGCTCCTCGGCATGGTACGATAAGCTATCATCTTTTCTCATTGCCAATCATTTCACCAAAGGTTCGGTCGACCCTACTCTCTTTATACAATATCACGGGGCACATATCTTAATTGTTCAAATTTATGTGGACGACATCATTTTTGGGTCTACACATGATAAGTACTCAATCGCTTTTGCAAAACTAATGAAGAAAAATTTTGAAATGTCCATGATGGGTGAACTTACATTCTTTCTAGGACTGCAAGTTCATCAATCACCCCGTGGTATTTTCCTGAGTCAGTCCAAATATGCCCTTGAATTGCTAAACAAATTTGGAATGAAATCCTGTGATACTTATGCCACACCAATGACTCATACCAAGAAGCTAGACGCTGATTTAAATGGGAAATTAGTGGACCCTACAAAATACCGTAGTATTATTGGGTCTCTAATGTACCTCACAGCGAGCAGACCTGATATTGTCTTTGCTGTCTATCTATGCTCCCGTTATCAGTCACGACCAACTGAAACCCACCTCTCTGAGGCTAAAAGAATCCTCCGATACATCAAGGGAACCATTAACTTGGGATCCGTATCCGGGGATTCGGTTTTGAACTAATCGCTTTTTCGATGTCGATCACGCAGGATGTTTAGATTCACGAAAAAGTACTTCATGAGCTCTACAATTTCGGGTGATAAACCGGTGTCTTGGCAATCAAAGAAGGTGATTGTACATCATTGTCCTCAACCGGTAGAATATGTAGCCATGTCGGCGTGTTGTGCTCAAGTCATCCGGATGAGAACACAACTCAAAGACTATGGTTACGTGATTTGATAGAATCCCGATGTATCATGACAATCGGAGTGCCATTGCGATCTCGTGCAACCCGCTCAAGACTCGAAATCAAAGCACATTGATCTTCACTATCATTTCATCAAGGATCACGTGGAATGTGGTACCGTTGAATTATACTTTGTGGTACCGAATACCAATTGGCAGATCTGCTCACCAAAGCCTTGCCTCCCGCTAGGTTTAATGAGTTGGTCCACCGGATTGGTATGAGGTGTTTGACTCAAGAGGAATTGGATGACCTCCTAAAACAGTCTTAAAAACCTGTCAAACACCAAAACTCTCTTTGTAAATAAATTTTTCAAAAACAAAATACAAAAATATAAAATCTGATAAAACAACAAAAATATTCTCCTAATCTATTTTTCTTTCAACATGGCAAGTACATTTCTTCCGTCAACACTTTAATCTTTCAAAATTCAGTATTTTTCCGATCAAGTGTTGAGGGGAGAAAATAATCTTTAACCTGTTTCAAAACATCTGTACTTGCATGTTATCATATCTCGGTTGTTTCTTTTAACAATGGTGGTGAATTTTCTGTTCAATGACACTCCTCGGACTAAAATTTATAACCGCTCATTATTTTCTTAAGTCCAGGGGAAGTGTCGTCAAGTTTCTTTCTTAAAAACCTTTGTTTGGTAACCAAAATGAAAGTTAAATGGCTTTGTTTGAAAAAGGAAAAGGAGGAGGGACCAAAACTGTCAAAAGGTTAAAGTCATTTTTAATAAAACTCCTTCCACCTAACTTTTCACTTCACATTTAATTCTCAAACCAAACTACATCCTACGCTTAAAATCGCTCAGCAAATCCATGTTTTGATCATCAATTTGTAAGTGTTTTCATGTTCTAAACAAGTTTACAAGACAATGGTTTTAATTATCATTTTAAATGTTAACGGCTAGAATTAACATATGGTGATTTTGTGTTCTACGATTAGCATATGAACACATAATCATTGTTTATGTGTTTGTGGTCATATGTGATAGTGTCAAAACGTTCTTTATACATCAATGATACCATTTCCATCATCAAAACGAACCCGTAAACACGAATTGAATGATTTTTGAAAATTAGGGTTTATGCGTGGTTTTGGGTGTTTTCAAATGTGAAGTGTTTTGGTCAAAAAGATTGTTGGGTTATGTTCTTGTGATGTTAAATTGATGATATCCTTGCTCTATAACCACCCGTAAACACTAAATGATTAATAATTTGAATTTAGGGTTTAAAGTTCATAGTTTGGGTATTTTTGATTCACCATTAATTGGATGTTAAAACTTGGTATAAAGACTCTCACAATACTACTTAGACCTACCGAAAAGCTTGGTGTAATTTCCATGGTTAGAATTGTTACGCGTAATTCTTTAACTATTAGGGTTTTGAATTATGCGTATGTATTTCTACGCATAACTGCTTAACAAGTGTTCTTGCCATGATTTGTTGTTAAAATGAATTTATGTGTTAATATTGATGTTATGATGGTTTTATTTCGTGCTTGTTACCGTAAAAACTCGTAATCAAGGTCCTTGTTACTCTAACGCATAAGGATTACCCTACGCCGTAGTCATGTTATGCGTAACAATAATCCCACGCATAACGCCACGCCGTAAGGTTCTACAATGGACTACGCGATCCCGTGAAGGATATGCGTAAACAAAGGACCTCTATGCATAAGGTCTACTCTTCGAGTAAGCCTTACGCGTAAGGTTGTTATACGCCCACGCGTAAGCTCCACGCATAAGGTCCCCTTTTCACGCTGTAACATTTCCTACGCGTAGTTAGATCCCACGCATAAGCTTTCGCTCACGCATATACTACTGCTTACGCATAACTCGCCATTCCTACGCTTAAGCCTTGATTGACCTTCATTATGATTTGTTACGTGTACAAACTTGTTAATAAACTAATCATATCATCACGAATCCAATAATGTCACTAATAAACTTAAACGCTTGATACATTGTGAACTATAAGTGATAACATAAACTTTAAAACTTAAAGTTAACTAACTCACGAAACATTTCACAACGTCATTGGACTATTGGACAAAACAAGTGACTTAGGACTCAGAACAATCATTAACACTATACATTCTATAACTAGACAATAAAACCTTCGTTGACTAACATTATGTCTTCGATATGTTGGTTCTTTTGGCTAATGTTATTTCGCATCACGACATGGTCGAACAAATGAATGTGGATGCACCGGATGCTCTTACAATTGTTGATATCTTTCCGTAAGGTTATCCGAGAAAGCTTGAAAGAACAATCTTAGGGTTGACTTTGCCACCCTTACATGCTCGTAATCATCTTGTCTTATTTCGGTGGATATTCTCGTGAATCATCCCTACCGAATATGCTCTCACCGCCACAATTCCGCAGGTCTACATACCACAATTCTAGGATTCTATGTCGAGGATCATCGTCAAATGTTGTGAATGTGACTCTTAATCACAAGCAAGTCACTATCACTCCCGATGACTTACGGCCGTTCTCGCTATTCCAAACATCGCCCCAACCGACTTCTTTGCTACCCCTCATCAAGAGACCGTTTCTACAATTCTTGATAGACATTGGTTATGATGAAGTCACAGAATCATTACGAAGCACTCTCACGTGGACTCAAGAATATTCCTCAACCATGGAGAACACTCTACATGATCATCACAAAATCGGTCTCGGTCGCGACAAAGGGCTATGAGCATCCCAAGCTCATGGAACTGCAAATTTTCCGTCGTTGATCAACAAGAAGGACATCATAATCAAGCATCGCTATGGAAGACATGATGTCGTTTCACAAGAAGCTTGGCTCCAAAATTCCTATGTCGATACACTAAGTCGTTGATCCGAGAGCTCTTGGACTTCATCCCGACATTCCTGTGAGACTCAATGACCCAGATAATCATGACATCCTGACCGAGCCAATACTTTCTATCGTAATCAAAGAATCATCTACGAAGAAACAGGAGTCGAAGGTGCCGATCACCTTCTCACAAAGGAAATCAAAAAGCTCGAAACGCACAAAAGGTATCGGGTAGCCGTTAAAGAAGGTAAAGTTGGCCACCTTGATGAAAAGGCTTCTGGGACACCTACTCGGAGGACCAGAAGAGGGAGTGCTGGAAGTGCCACAAGTACGGAAAGTCACAGCAAGTTTCCCAAAAGGAACCCTCCAAGAAAAAGGTTTGTTCCCGCAAAGGAAGCTACTCCTATCCAAACTCCCAAACCTGAACTGAAACTACAGCTTAGGGATGAAAGTTCTGAAGAAACTCAATCAGATGAGGAGGTCCACTATTCTGAAACCGCACAAGATGTCACTGAGACTCCAACAGTACAAAGACCTCCAAGTCCACAAGCTGATAAGGGTAAAGGAAAGACTCCGGTACTTGTACCCTATGATGATCAAAGCTCAGAGAGTGATGAAGAGCCACCGAAAAAAGTATACAAGAAGACGGTCAAAATCCTCAGACACCAACATAAAGCTAAATAATTTGCTAAAGATCAAATGGGTGGACCTGGAGGAACTAGTGGTGCTGCCCACTCCGAACCAATTCCTGATGTGGTTAATCAACCCGATAAGGGAGTTGGTGCCACCACTCTTGAGCAACAGCAAAAGGTTACAGAGGATACAATAGTCTATGACTTTGAGGAACCGGAAACTGACAAGAAGAAGAAGGATAAAGATTCTGATTATGACATGTTTCTTTTGGATAGTCCGACACGTAAACAGAAGGAAACTTCTGAACCGCCAAAGGACCCGGAGTCTCCTCACATCTCATCTTCATCAGATTCTTCATCTCACTCATCACAACCACCATCCAAGAAGACAACAAAATCATCATCCAAATCGTGAAGAAACCACCTCGATCTTGGATTTCATACACATAAACGACTTCAATGTTGTCAAACAAGTCGAAAGAAAGACGTGCTCAACAAGAAGTTAAATTTCTTTGTCGATCACATACAACATCCTATAATGAGAAAGATAAGATGGAAGAAGAAAGGAAGTTTGTCCAGACTTCATGAAAACTCACCGTCGAGGAACCGAACAAAATGATGAAGGCTACACCAAAAGTACCTTCGAGTACGCCCTAAGGTCACAAAGGAGTTGTTCACCGACAACTTTATCCAAATCGATGCGATCGCCAAGCAAACTATCCGATCAATGCCCTTAACCGTCACAATCGATCCAACCAGTTCGGTAGCCTTCTCTAACAATGAATTGGTGGCCAAGCTGGTAACACAAATGGCGCCACGATCTGCAATGTTCAACTTTGAAGAAGCAAAATTGTTTCAAACATTGCTAGACTACCAACTTCAAGAGGCTTGTAGATTTGAAGAAGAAAAGTTGAAACGTCGTAGAGACGATGAAGATAAGGATAAGGATAAAGACTCTGCACCAAAACGTCAGAAGCAGTCTGGTGAATCTTCTTCGATGCCACCTCCTCCACAACGAACTCCTGAACAACAGAGACCACCCACTCAGACTTCTACTGAAAAACCTCAGGATTCTGAGTTACCACCCAAGACTCAAAAAACCGGTGACTACTTTGAGTACACTGGTGGTGACGATGAGGAAGTCCGTGAGCCCCAACAACAACCCACCTCACCCAAACAAGTGAAGAAACCTGAATCATCATCAAATCCATCTAAAAAGAAGAAGAAGACGACTCTGCCTGACGTCGTATCATGGCTTGATGACAATAAAACCGAAGAATTTGAATGGTTCTCTACACTTGTCGATCAAACTCCCTATCCTGATGAAGGTCAAAATCTGGTCGAAGGTTCTACATTGGAGCATGCTAAACTGTTGCAAGAAAAGTTCCAAGTGAAGAAAATGACAAAATCGAAATAAGCGAATCAAGAATGAAGCGCTTCAACTTCTAAAAGACAGCCTCCGAAAGTGCTCTCGAGGTCGAATATCACCTTGATAATGGAGCAATGTCTAACAACATGGATTGGCTCAACCCGAAGCAAACATTGACTTCACAAAAGGGACAACCCTCCATACTACAATCGACAGACCAAACCTTTACCGACCATTGGCCAACCAGATGAACCACGGATTCCCTTCGATATTTCTTCAACAATGACTTGGATTTTCTTCTACACGGTGGCGATGGCTCAAGAAAATACGCTACATCGTTGACTCTTCCATTCCCAAAGCAATTGCCTACTCAAACCGCATAGCTATTGAGGAACGTGCCAATCACTTGTTCTCTCGACAATGTGTTAGCATACGACCGAGATGCATTGTACGGATTCATCACGCCGTAACGCCGACGAATCTACTACCGGTCGCCAGTTCAAAAGTCACAACATGCGATTTAGTACCAAAGACATCATTGCCATCCAACACGCTGGTCTTTCATCCAAATGGGACTACACCTTCTCAAGAAGATTGTGGTCAAACGACGTGATGAAAGGGATTATGCATGCTCGTGAAGTCGACTTTGAGAACTTGTCTCTCAACGATATTGAAGACATGTACCTTGCCAAAGTACAGGGTCGCATGAGACAATTTTCAACCGAAATACAACGAGAATTCATCAAGTCACTACTCATTTTCATCAGACGCATAGTTATAAAAGAACGTGTTGAAGATCTCCAGCTTGCCGTTGAGTCATATCAGAAACGTGTCAACTTCACTCCACCTCAGCTTGATCTTCCCGACATCAACCAGCTTCCACAGTATACGATCATCAGCAAACCATTCGGCGTCATTTATCACAGTGCACTTCGAAGAAATTGCTTGATGGCGTGTAATGAGCTTCACAAATTTGGAGATCATACTTTGAAGATGGTTAGGGACGGATTAGCGTACAGGTTGAAGGATATACATTTAAAGATCGGGTCTCCTAAACGATGGAATTCTCAGGAAATGAGGGACATAAAGAGGATCATCAAGATGATTGATGAAAGGTTGTTCAGACGGGATCGCTTTAGAACGCGGAAAGCTTTGTTGGTGGTCGACCAGATCAACATCACCGCTATCAACGCCTCAAGCATTCCCCGGAACATCACCGACTTCCCGACTCCTTGAATAGTTTCTTTCATATAAATTTGGATGCATACTTTACTATGTCAATGGCTTGTGCACACATAACATTGTACAACCCGTAATTGTAAAGAAAGGACCCCGTGGTACGCCTCTGCCACAATCCTTATAAAAGGAGCGAAGTTTACTTTTGAGTAAAACCTATCAAACCGTTCACTTTTCAAGGTTTTGCTCAAAAGAACAAGTACTTCCCCTTACGATTTTTCAAAACCTCAACCGGTTATATCACTTGTTGAGGGGGAGTATTTGACTTAAAACTTTGTTCAAACAAAACGTTCTTTGTGTCACTCTTCCTGAAACACTCGAAATGGTCATATTTATTCACAAAACGTTTCAAAAATAACATTTTATATGCCATTTTTGAGGGGGAGAAAATATGTAATAAGAAATATGTTTGTTGCTTTCTCGTGTGCATAGACTTAACCAACGAATTGACGAAATCCTTAACTGTTAGTAACTCGAAAAGACTTGTCCGGGACGGGTAATAATTTCAAACTAGTTCGCTAGTGATGTAAACGTGTCTCGCAAAGGACTTGTCCTAGTAGAATGTACCATTCGAGAAACTCTTGGTAGACATGAACTTTGACGGGTTTGACAACCTTCGAGGTTTGTCTACACCTTCATGATAGTTATTAGAGCTAGTTGTCACCTAAAAGTCGACAATGCAACTCTTTAACTATGCAACGAACCGTGTCTCGCGGGATTGTCTATCTTGAGTTGATCAATTCAAAATGTGTGCTTTTCCTCACTGCATTTAACCGTTAAAACTATTAAGCACATGTGGGGGGAGTATTTATGCAAAATCATATCTCTACAAAGGGCACTAAAATGTTTTTCATTAACTAACACCGTGAGAAGATGTTTTCATGGTACTAAATGGTTTTATGGCAACATAGGTTAGTCATGGAGATATATGGTGACTAAGGTTAGAATAACCGTCCTATGATCCGCCAGAGTCGAGGGATCTACCCAAGGACACTACTATTAGTTAGTGTTAGAAGTCCTTAGGAATGATTATAAAAGGAGAAAATGAGAATCGGAGAAAGAAGGAGTTGAAGAATCAAAAAGAAATGTAAAGTAAAGGGTGAAAAGAAATAGCCCTCCGCATTATTCAACTTAGGGCGCATAATCGGTTCAATTCATACGCTATCGGGTTGTCACTTGATGACACCGGTATTGAAGATTAAAAGTCGTCATAGACCCAAAGGACGCATGCACTAAACCTTCTTAGCCACTCAATTTTCTCTCAATGTAAGCTTGTTTCATTCTCACTGTGGAACCCTACATAATCTATCGGCTTTCTTAGAGATTGTCGGTATTGAAGAAGGAGACCTCTCCTAGTCTCCGCCAGAAAACCAAAACGCACAATTGAGTCTAGAGCCACGAGATTCATCAAAAGATCTCTTAGGAACACTTGACATTTCATCACTCGTTGATCAATAAATAAGATCATCGCGATTCGTTGGTTCATATAGAGTCCTTCACGCATCTTAGCAACTGTCGAGAACATTTATGAGAGGTTCACGTCTCGTGATCCTCAATGATTGAATGGAAACTCCCGCCGTGGTCAACATCAAACAGCCTCGACAAGAGGTCACTTTGGTAACTCCCTTGATTACGCTTAGTGTGTCTCAAACGGTCTACGTCAGAGGTGATGCTTCGTATACCAACGACTCATCCGAACCGTAGGTGTACTTCGGTACATCGTGTTATCTCACTTGTGGGACCCGGTTCAGAACGGCCTTTGTAAGAATTAGAGTTGAGTTCTCACACTATGTCGTTAACTCTCTCAAGTTCAAACTTGTAAGTGCCGGAACCGCTTATTACTAACCGCTTTTATGTTTACTTCTATGGAAGCACCGAGCGGAATGATCGTGCGATTCTTCACATGTTCACACCAAAATCATCACTAATGGAAGTTCCATCCTAAAGCAACATAATACCAAAACGATTCTTCATCAACCAAAGAATCTACAAAGTTAAAGACTTAGAGAACTTCATCAAGATCGAAATCCAACGCCAAAGAGCGTGTGAGCATGTTGAAGAATGACGTGAGACACCGGAGCAACGAAAGCACTGACGCACTGATGCGACTACAACATACTATCACTCATCACAAAGAACATCATTCAAAGAACAAAGTTAATGATGACGCTAAAGCATAACCGTCAAGAAGACAATTTCTACACCGGGAGATTGTTCATATCAAGACAATTCTTCTCACAAGAAAGAAGAATGTCAGAAGACGTCAAAGCTACTATTACATCAACACCTTCACCGTTCCTCACCAACACTTGAGGGGGAGATTGTTGGAATCACTCCTAAACACCAATCAAGTGTTAGTAATTAATATGTAATAGTTAGCTTAATTATGGCCTTTATGTTTGTTTTAGCCTTAAGCTTATGTAGAAGGCCCATGAACTTAGGCCCAAGCCTAATAAGGAATAAGGAAGGAGAGGGAGTGTTGCCCTAGCTCCTTGCCTATAAATACTATGTAATAACCCTCACTTGAGGGTTGGTTGTTCAAGTTATTCTTTCTTTTCACACTCTTTGCCTAAACCGTATTATTACGCGTATGTGTGTGTGTGTTTAGCTTGTTCAATCGCCTTATCTCTTTCTCTAAAGCTTGTGTTTGTAAAACTAGTGACCTATCAAAAAGAAATGCCCCAACTTAAGCTATCTTTTATAATGTTTTCTTAAGGGCATCTCCAATGTATGCACTATATGTACTTTTTGCACTAAGATAGTGCAAAAAGTACATAAAATTCACTCCAATGTTAGCACTATATCTTTGCACCATTTTAGTGCAATGAATAGTAATCACTAAAATGCACTAAATATAGTGTTATACTATTCATTGCACTAAATGTGCAAAAGTTTCACTTTCAACCTTATACTTTAATTTAGTTTTTCATTTATATCCTTATCATCCATTAATATATTAATATTATTGTCATAGATTATATAAAATAATATTTAGTAATAGTTTTAGTGCAAAGTTGAGTGTACACATTGGAGTAATATATTTATAATGCAAGGATATTTCAAAAATATTCTTCTTTTGCACTAAGATAGTGCACAATTGTAATGCTCACATTGAAGATACTTTAAGGAAAAATGACTTTAGTTCGTTTAATAACAACAAACTTTTTTTCAAATCCTCGTTTTTGTATGTGAACCATAAAATATTCTCTAAAATGCAATAAACTTTCACAGTTGTTTCATTATTTACATTTTTGTGGGTTATTAATGTAAAAAATAGTGACATGTGTCATAATTAGTTGTATTACAAGTCAACAAAATGTGTATATTGAAATACTTGTTGAAGAATTTGAAATTTTATGAGAAATTTTATGTCTCACGTATTAAAACGGGACTTTAAAAAATCCGTTGGTATTTAATCAACCATTAATATAAATTAAAACTACTTAAATTTGGACAATAATCCTTTGTTTCCTTTTGTTGTACTCTATTGTTTGGACAACACTGAGATGGGTCAACAACTTAGATATTGCTCTGTTTGTGATGCATTGTGCTTCAGATCATGGTTTTTTAGGATTTTTGTCTTTTAGCACTTAGTTTTTGTTGTAAGCTCTAGTGGTTATCGTATTTTTGTGTTGTTCGTGTTTTTGGCTCATCATTTTTAATTGTATTGTTAAGAAGGTGAGTTGCTATTTTTTTAATCTTATTTTCTGGATTTGTTCCTTTTTAATATATGTTACCTTTCTAAAAAAATAAAACTACTTAAATAATAGTAATAAAACATATATTATGACTTGTTATGTTTCTCATTCATTGTTATATATCATTGGATATTTAAACAAAAAGAAAGAGACGTAAAAGACTTTAACATGTTCCCCATAAAAATACCTTACAAGCCAAAAGATGAAATTATGCAAGTAATACGTATTAAATTTAATATATTGAATATTTAACTGAGGCATATATGTCTGACTAGCTAAAAGACTCGTAAAATTTACGGGTATTTTAAGGAGACGGTAAAAAGTTAGATAATAACATGTATATAACAAAATCAATCATTAATCATTAAAAAGATACACATGAGTGTACACCAAATCAACCATTAAAAAGATAAATACTCGCTTCTGAAAATGACTCTTTTTCATTATAGTGCCATCGATGCAATTTCTCATCAATCATGCAACATATAGCCTTGTTTCATTGCACAAACCATTAGATTGATCAACATTCGTTATAAACACTCTTAAATGTTTATGCCGTTTTACATGTGCATAGCCGTTTACTTTGTAAATTAATTGTTAATCTATAAACAAATACCGAAACTTTGAATCTGGAGCAATTAGGTATTTTATAAGTAATTTAGTATGGCAGACTTGCAGTGAATAGAAAAATCTTTAGTTAAAGAGGAATTTAGTTGTGTCTTTACTTTTCATATAATCATGGATAATAAAGAATGATTTTAGTCAAGTTTGGTTGTTTGCTTTCTGGTGTGACCCTTGCCAAACACTTGTTGGTATAGAAATTTGAGTGAATCAATCACAAACTCCAAGTTATCAAGTTACAATAAACATATCAAAATTGAATATTAGGTAGAAGAAATAAATTCGAACTATAAAAATATGAGACCAACAACGTAACTAATTTACATCAAAGTAGGTTGGACCAAGTCAAAAAAATGTATTCGATTAGTATTAACTTTATGAATAATCATACTACTAAAAATAATATGTTATAATTTAATAAAGTAAATCATGCAATTCTGGTCACGTTACAAAACTAAAAAGAAATGAGTTTAGGATAAAGTAAATATGTCAATCTGTCTAGGCCATTTATAATAGTGTGAAGTTTGATTTTAATAAGTGTTAAACAACTCACCCCGTCAACTTGTTTAACCGTATAAAACTTAAAACATAAAAACATAAAGTTTTGTATGCTCGATTGTTTACCTATATAAGCCTTTATAATATTCATTTTATAAGCGAGTGAACCACGTTCTAACTAATTCATAAAAGCAATGATGAGCAAACATACCATACCTTCAAGACAACATGTTTTTCCAGTTTATACATTTTATTAGCTCATAAATTTTATTTATGAGATTAAAATTATTAGGGTTGTATTTGAGTTCGTTAGCAAATAGTGAAGCAACAAACCCGAAAAATAAATAAATAAATAAATAAATAAAAATAAAAACTTCAGAAGAAAACGAATAACTAAGAAGCAAAAACACCAATAACTAAAATTCTAACAATAATCACTTTAAAATTAAATCACCAACATGGTCTTGCGGCTACGTATTTCAAACAAACAGATAACAAAAAACTCCGAAAACATTATTAGTAATATACATAACTATCTAAAAATAATATCAAGGTTTATTATGACTTACTATTAAAACTTTATTTGGTAGCTACAAAATATGTGTGAAAAAAACATCTCGTTTCTTATGGTAACAAAATATCAATCTGTCAAAGCATAAGGATATATGATACACATCTAAATTAATAATTTAGAGGAACTTGTATATTTCTTGTGGACTTCGAATTTCTACAAATAATTTTTTGGCATGTAATACTTTTTTTCATCAGTATAGAAAATAAAGTTGACGTAGCGTATTGCTAGATACTTTTATATGAATCGTCATTCGAAAAAAGATGAAAGAAATAATGTTGACAGAAATTGAAGTTAACGTGATGAATGATAGGCATCCACTCACCCGCTATCAAATCTCATAATAGAATTCAAACATTTCAAAACTTGTCATTTTTGGGGGTTTTGCTTTAATTTTGACTTTTAAGTTTTGAGGGTGCTTTCATGCATATCAATTTGGGATCCTCTACGAAAACTAAAAAAGAAATTGAAAATTTTCGATATTTCATAAAAAAATATATTTCTAGAAAAATCAAAATTTTTTGATTTTTTAAGAAATATCGATAACTTGATTTTTTTAAGAAATATAAAAAAATTCTATTTTTTGAAATCTAGCAATATATATAAAATACACGACCCATTTTTCACATCCCAAACCTTTCACATATGGGGCATTTTTCACAGCCTCATTTTACACATATTCAAGCTCTCCAAATTTGCATAGATTGAAAACCCATAAAGTGCTTAAACTTGTGAATTGAGGGGAAAAAAAAAAGAAAAGAAAAAGAAAAAAAGTGATAGGGATTTGCGAAATTTTCAAAGAAAACCCGTATTTAATAATTGCGTAACATTTACATCAAACTTAACAATACAGAACGTAACATTTCTACTACTTTTAACAACAAATTACATAAATTTGAAAATTTTGTATTTTTTTAAGAGATTGAATTTTTTTGATTTTTTAAGAAATATCGACAATTTTTTTATTTTTTTAAGTTCTCGTTGTTTTTAGAAATATCGAAAGTTTTCGATTTTTTTAAGAAAATGTCGAAAAATTTTTTTTTTTTTTTTAATTTTCGATTTTTTTAGAAATATTGAAAATTTTCAATTTGTTTAAGAAATATAAAAAAATTGATTTTTAAGAAATATCATAAAAAACTTGATTTTTTTTTAAATTTCGTAAAGGATCCCAAAGTTTGTGGATTCCATGGGCATTTTGACTTTTTAAGAAAAAAATTAGGTATTTTGTGAAATATGTTTGAAAATTTGGGTATTTTTGTGAATTTCTCTATTTTTAAATATTTTAATTGGGGTAATATTTTGTAAATGCATCTTACCTGTTGTTGTTGTTGTTGTTGTTGTTGCTGTTGTTGGTGGTGGTGGTGGTGGTGGTGGTGGTGGTGTTGTTGTTGATGTTGTCATTGTTGTTGTTGTTTGTTGCCGCTATTGTCGTTGTTGCCGTTGTTGCCGCTGATGTTGTTGTTGTTGTTGTTGTTGTTGTTGTTTCCGCCGTTGTTGTCTTCCGTTGTTGTTGTTGTTGTTGTTGTATCTTTTTTGAACAGAGATGTGTATGTATACTATTTGACCATTTTGCTACTATCATTTTCAGACTCTCATTAACCTAGGTAGGGAATTAGGGACTGAGTCTTCTCAATAATGTGAATCGACTAACTGAATTACATGTTTGTAATAGAGCCGTATATGAGGGTGTGCGAGTTATGCTACCGCACAGGGCCTCAAAGTGTTAGGGGCCTCAAAATATAAACCTCCTCATATAATTGTGGCTTGAGAATTCATTTCCAGCATCAAAATATTGACGATATATGTAATTTTATTCTCAATATTTGTTAAAACTTTATTTCAACCCTTCAAGTGGGCGGGAATGTTGAAAAACTCAGAAAATTTTAAGTTAGATCGTTAGAATATATGTTTAGTCATCATGTTTAGTTATAATATAAGCGGTTTTGCACGGGGCCTCCGCTAGCCCATCTACGACACTAGTTTGAATACCACATATTTGTACTTCAGTAGTCGTAGGCAACATCATTCATAAAAATTAGTTACCAACTTACCATGCATATATAGCTTATAAATTCACCAAAAGTAGCTAAGCCCCAATTGCATGTCGGAATTCTGTTAAGTAACAACTTATACATATAAATCATCATACGATTAACCACAAATTGTAAGCAGTTCACGCTTACAAAAAACTGTGTATAACTCACGAGCTTGTCAAGAAATAATTTTACCAATGTTATAGGCCATTTCTCACAAAATTTGTAAGTTGAAAAACATTTTTAAATAGTTACATCTACCAGATTTTTGAGACACTTTTTAATTTTTTTTATATATGAGAGAAAATAGATGTAATTGTCGCAAACACCGAACCGACAAATGTAAATTTAATCAAGCCGTCTTTAACATGTTGAATACAAATGAAGTGTATAAATTAATAGAAATGAAGTGTATAAATTAAGATGATATGATTAAAGTCAAGTGATTTTCTATTCAACATTTTTAATCAAAAATTTTCATTTAAACTTTTAATTATCGAACAATGGTTAATTTGTATCAAACCGACAAATCAAGAAATACATTAAAGAATATAGGTTGATTGATCAATAGGGAGAGTAACCATGTACATTCATTGTAATCGCCTCCTTTCCTTCAGAGTTAAACAAAAATTAAGTTGTCAAAAACTCAAGATTAGTGATCAATCAACATCCGCTTGAAAACATCTCAAACAATTAGATAACATAAGAGATATAATATGATTAATGACATTGACAAAGAAGAATCACCTTGCAGTTCAATGAGTGAACATGTGCTTAAAAATACAGAAACACGTAAGTAATGTATAGGTTTTAGTTATTATTTGAACTTAAATGTGGATTGGTAAGATAGTGGGTTGCTATCCTAAATTGATGTATCAACTACATATATATAAAATCTTGAATTCTAGTTTATCTCAAACGTGACCACATGACTTCCAAATTTACGGTCTCCAAAATACATAACATTAAAACTTTATATATATATATATATATATATATATATATATATATATATATATATATATATATATATATATATATATATATATATATATATATATATATATAACTTTATGAAGAAGGTTGTGATTTGTATCAAAGGTAAATGAAAGATAGTATTGGTCAAGGTTGCTTTTGAAGATGTGTGCGTTAATTGCTACCAGACATCCAATTTTAGAGCTATTGCCTAAATGTAATGAAACGAATACTCTTTTGTGAAGAGGTCCACGTGGCGTCACCAAAATGAATGATATTCAAGGAAAAAATTAATAGTAACTTTTAAAAAACTCTCTTTTATTAGTTTAAACTAGCTAAAAAACCAGTGAAATTTACGAGTATTTTTAAGTAATGTCAAAAAAGTTAGTAAATGATATTATGTATTATGAAGTTATAAGTTAGATAGAACCACATCTAAATAAACAAACATATGGTATACATTTGGTAATAATCGAACATACATTATATGAAACACAATATTAAAATAATCGAATAAAGAAAACAAACATCTTCAATCCTTTATTTCTACTAATGCGAGATATGCGAGTTATTAGTGAGATTTTCGTCTTTGTTACGAATGACCATCTTCAATCATTTTTTGCTCCTAACGTGAGAGAAGGCTACATATAGCTGGCCATGTGTAAAAACAGGTCATGAAAAATACAAACCGACTTGCCCGAGATATTGTCCCTAACTTTTGTTGATTGTCATCAGGAAAGAGACCATCAAAGAGTTAAAAGTCTAAAACCCATAACATTATCTTTCCATGATTCCATACTCTCTATAATATCGATCCAAAATTTCTTATAGATACTTACAGTCGTTCCATCCTATAACCCTACTTGTTATATATTAAACAAAAATCAAATCAACATTTAGATTCTAAACAACATTAAGCATCATCAACATGCAAGTTAATCAACATTACAATGTCCAAAGCCACATAATTGAAGTAACCTGAACAATTAGCTCTATCATTTTGTAGTTGTATCTTTATGAATAGTGCTTATGTGTTTTTTTAGTTTGATGCAACATTAGCAAAAGCTATAAACATGAAAAAGTAGCAACTTTTGATATTCCTTATGTGTTCATTGTCATTGATTTATTATCACATGTAAATATATGATATCTATGTTGGTGATTTCCCTTGACACTCTTTGTTGGAAGACATCATAGTTTAGTTGACAAAGTATCAAATACTGGATTGTATTGAACGATCTTTTGTTCTAGTTTACAGAAGTTGCATTAGAGTAACCGAAAACTAAACCGGGACTGCGACATGCTACTCGGTCCAGTTCTTAGTTCCTTGACCAATGTTTTTTCGGTTTTCTAGGTCACGGAACCAAGCTCACACCTACAAAAGAACATGACAACTAATTCAAACCAAACCAAGAGCATATAACGTAAATGTAAAAAAACACTTTTATAAATACATTTCTATACAAAAACACTACAGTGTGATAGGACCATTTTAATCTAAACGTAAGGGAATGTCAAACATTATATCTATATATAAGCAACCATAAAAAATTGAGAGCCATAAAGGAATAGTAGTTGCTAATATTTAATCGGATTACATATATGAATTATATTTTACATGTTAGTAAAAACATCACATTTCTTCTAAATATTACACCAAAGTAAATCAGTTTGAACAATTAAAATAAATAAATAACTTAAAAAACAAAACCTAGACCTTTCTTACCTAAAAAAATTCACTATGAACCCAAAAGAAAATAATGAATCCGTATCAAATTTCTGCAATTAAAACATAATTTACGTAATGTTTTGTGAGTAAATTATGCAAATGGATACAAAAGAAAATAAATGTGTGTCATATAAGAATGGGTAAAAGCTTAAAAATTGAATTTTGAATGATAAGAAGAAAAAAACGTTGTTGTTATATAAGCAAAGTTATTATTTTTTCATTATATGACAAAGATGTGGTCTTATATGAAGAAGATATCAATTGCAAAAGTTGTTCTCAATTTACATATATTAGTTTTAAAACTTTCCAAAGTAAAAAACATTAACTAAAAAACATATACTATCAAACTGGAAATAATTAATTCACTCTTAAAACATTCAAACGCATTTATTTCCGGTGCAAGGATTCAAGAAAGTATCTTGGACAGGTGTCGCAATCTCATGCCTCGATATTTTCAAAAAAAAAAAAAATTGAATGAGAGTTAAGCCAAAAACTCTCATTTCTTATGCAAGTCCGAGGTATTTCATGTACATTATGCCATATTCAAGAGACCAATCGATATCGATATATTTTTTACTACTATATTTATATGTACTGGATGTAACTTCGTTGGTCATTTATGTTAGTCTCTTGTGATAATTTCTTTCATAAGTTGCTATCTTCTGAAAGTTAAGACTTTTCTATTCGTGTCAATAGTGTCGGTCCTCATCATCGTCAGCGTTTCATGTTGATAGTGTAGAATATATTTATGAGACTATCGCACAACAAATTATAAGGTATTATATCTATATATTAAAGCTTAATGTCGGTCAAATATTATAACGTTTCAAAGTACTGGTCAGTGCTTAACATATTGTGATGTGGTCGGTTGCTTTAGTGGGCTTTTTTTTCGCTGTCGTGGGCTTGATAAAATTAGATACAGAAACGGTACATAGGTGGCGTATTCTACTGATTTCCACCACCTCTCTCTCTCATTACCTGATACACGAAGCTATGAGGATCCATAAGAGTTACTTATGGATGATCAGGTTAGGTTGTCGTTTAGTCGTTCAATTTAAGGCTATCATCAACTAATGTTTTGTGATTGAGGATTAATTGTTTTAATGATTTACTGGGAGCTTTAGTTTAGTGTTTAGGTGTTAGTTAGGGTTATTGATGAGTGTGTGAATACTCATCATTTTGGTCAAATCGAATCGAAAACATTTAAAATGCTCGTAAATGCATCAAAATACCGAAAATATCTCAAAATTGCAATTTATATGTTTCGTATGCAAAATGCTTAAAATCGATGAAAATGAGCTAAGTTTGCATAATTGGCGCTTCATCCCCCAAGTTTCAAAAGTTGTCGAAATAGTCCCCGAGCACTTATTTCAAAAGAATAGTCACCAAAGGTCCTTTTAAAATCATAACTTGTCATAATTAGTCATTTGGTGAAAAATGTCAAAAGTTTTGAGAAATTACAAGATTGGTCCTTCAAGTTTCAAAATTGGCAAAAATGGTCCTTGGAAATTTGAAAATGTCTATTTTGGTCATTGTACTATTGAAGCTTGTCACTTTTGGTCCCTTGAAACAACTTTGAGATATTGGCAGATTTGGTCCTTGTACTTTCGTAAATTGCAATCAAGTCCTCAGATTAATAACCTTGTCAAAACCCATTCGACCCCTATCAAACCCTCGACCTCGCCATATCCTTTGACCCTTTGTTTTTGACCCTTGCATAATACTCCCAAGTCAAATCTCTGGTCAAACCCCGCCCTTTTTCTTCTTCTTCACCAAATGCGCCTGCAACACTCAAGCTCCATCCCTCCAGCTCTTTCCCCACTCACCATGTTCCCCCCACCTCCACCAAACTCCAAAATGCATTTAATGCATCCCTCCCCCCTTGCACTCAACCCCAAAACCATTTTTGGCGCCAAAATTCAATCAAACGGCCAAGATTACTTCAACTCATCCAATGGTCCTGAATTAAAGTGGGAAACGCTTAGAGATGTGAGAGAAGCAATTTGGAGTATAAAAGGAAGCAAGAGATAGAGATAAAGGGTGGTAACTAGTTTTTATCTTTTTATGCAAATCGTTTTTAACATAAATGTTTTAGTTTAAGTAAGAAATTTGTAATCTCAGTTCCTATGTATTAAACTATAGTTGGATAATCATTGTAATGCACTTTCAAGTTTCAATTCAAAGTTTTAGTATGGTTTCATGTTTTACTGTTAACTGTTAAAAAATTCAATTTCAAACTCTTATGTTCAAGCTTCAAATAGCTTATTTTTAAGTTCAAATAAGCTTATTAAAGCTACTTATAGCTTTTGATAAGCTTATCAATCAATTTCAAGCAACTTTGATATCTCGGTCAACGAAAGTCAAACCGGGCTCATTTTGTCTTGGAAGTGGATATGGTTGATGCGCACTATGGATTGGGTTGATATTGAGTTAGGTTATGGTTTAGAATAGGTTAGTGATCCTGAATTTTTGGCAAGCCACGCTGCTGGGACCAAATGTAAGTCATTTTCAAGATTCATTGCATAATCAGATCCGTGGTTTAGATTAGTTTCTATCCGCTGATTGTTGTTATTAGGTTAGTTAGATTCGGTTTAAGTGTCCGCACAAGCTAATTCAAGAGGTAGCTCGCTTTAAGTTGCAAATCAACAGTGAAAATGGTGTTTGACTCGGTTGCTTGTTTAAGCTTGAGTTATGGTTTGTGCTTATAACTGCTCACTCGCCTTAATAAGGTCCCTTTGAATCATTCGGTCATTATTTGGTAGTCGCAAACACCCAAAGTCAAAATCCTTTCAAGCCTCGTTTCATTTTTATATCCGATAGAATTTTGTGAAGTCAAAAGCTTGTTTTGTGTTTAGATAACAACAAATAGCTTAATATAGATTCAAGATAACACTTAACATCAAAACCACCAATAAATTTGAATCAAATCTCAAATAAGTCAACTTTTCATTATCACAAAAGTCAAAACAAGTGAAAACCGCCATCCAACCTAAGTTGATTTTTAATTGATTCATTTCTGGGTCAAATTCAGAGAAACTTTGGACTTTATAACTTCAGTTGGTCTAGTTTATTAATATAATTTTAGTTGAATTTTGGTAATTTTCTACAAGCCTCAAAATGGCTTGCCAAAAAGGGCTTATTTGCCCTGTGCACTGACTCAGTGAATACTGAGTCTGCACAGGTTCTTGCAGATCTTGTCACAAGCTCATAAGAGCTTGTCCAGGTCTGGTTTTTGGTTTATAGGTAGCTAGCCAGGTCCATTTTAGATTCCAACTTCTGGTTTTCTGTTACAGCTTATTAATAAGCAGTTGCATTAGCTCCAAAAGTAGTAGCTGGAAACTGTTTTAGCACTTAACTTCAAAACATCAAATCTAAGTAGCTTGTAATTTAGAGGTTAAAGCTAGTTGATACTAGTTGCATTTGGGTACTTTTAGCATATCATAGCTTCTGTAATCAGTTGGTGGTCTTTGGTGTTCAGTTGCTTATTCCAAGTGCTTATTTATAAGCCCTTGTCACTGCAGTTTCATTTTCTTACACACAAGACACTGTTTTTATATTTTTCTTAGATTCATAATATTATTTTAGACTTTTCTTGAATTTTTCATATACTTCCAGCACTGTTTGTTATTTTTCTTCATTTAAAACAGTTTTTAAGCCTTTTTAATTAGCTTTTATTGCAAATAAATCAGAAAAGTTTCAAAAAAATAAGTTTTCATTTTTCCTAGGTTAAGATAAATATAAAAAGTCAAAAAAATATTTTTCCAGATTTTTCTTAGTCAAATTTGTATTTTTAAGCAATTTAAGTAGTTTTAAATAGTTTTTAATTCATAGAAAATAGAAAAATAATCAGAAAAATATAAAATTAGTTTTGAAAATTCTCTTTAGTTATTTTAGTTTTTTCTAAGTCATAATTTCATTTTTCTAGCTTTATTTCATATTTTCTTGTATTTTAGGCTATTATTAAATAAGTAAAAATAGTTTTTAATTAATAATAATTAGATAAATAGTTTTAAAAATAATTTTCTTTTTCTAAAAATTTTCTCTTATCATTAGGTTTGTAAAAATGTCATTTTTATATTTTTAGGATTAATATTGTTTAAGTTTCACATTTTCTTTTATACGTCACGTAGTTTTTAAGTTAAATTTTATAAAAGAAAAAATCAAAAACATCATTTTGCAAATAGTGATAGCGTTTATTTAATATAGTTTATCTTTTTAATTCTCTTTAATTTGCATTTAAGCCCCTGTAGTTTATATACTTTTTCTTTAGTTATAATAATTCAAAACCCCTTTTCCGTTCAAATTCTCTCGATCACTATTCGTTTGGTGATTCATCGCACAGCTCGTTGGGACATAACGACTGGGAAACACTATACTCTCCCGATCTTCCTTGCATTTTGTATCCGAACTGCTTTAAGTTTCTTACGGTTAGCCATTCACAAGTGGCTAGCTTGTGAGATAACTCGATTGCTCAAAGATCGATCAAATTTTTACGCCACGGGGAGTCAAGCAATTATCTTCCGCTTAGCGCATTAGTAATTTGAATATTTACTCTTTGTTCATACCATCTATCTATATCTATATATTTTCTTATAAAAATCCAAAAACACTAAAACATCCAAAAACGATAAAACACAAAATATTTTTTCTTTTTGTTTCTATATATATATCAAAGATAAAAATACAAAAGATTTGTCGCTTTTCTTTGTTTAATAATAACAACATAAAAGATTACCACCGCAAACCAAGGCAAGGTACTACCTAACCGGGGTACGACCATAATAAGTTCCCGAACCAAAGATTAAAACTTGCCTTTGTGTCCTCAGGTGGTGTACCTTTTCAAAGGAGCCATTCATGTTGTGATTATTGGTTTAAGTTCATCGTTGTTTTGCCTCGATATTGTTTTAATTGGATTTGTTATATCTACTTTTCAAAACCGTAAAACCCAAAAGATTCTTCTTACCCCATTTTCATAATTCCCTCATAATTCCCATTCCTTTCCTTAACTCGAGATCTCTTAGAGTTAACTCTAGTGTACGCACCGCTTCTTCTAGATCTCGAAGCCCATTTCGTGAGCTTGTCAAGATTCCAAGAAGGCGGTCCAGACTTCTTCGCCCATCGATCGGATCCGAGATCCGCTTGCTCACACTACTCGCTATCATGGCGAAGAACGCCCTATGTGTGAGCTTCTCCGCACCCATCGACGGGTATGGAGATGTTATTGTTATCCCACCCATTGTGGTGAAAATTTTGAACTCAAAACCGGTTAATGAATCTTGTAACCTCAAGTCAATTCTATGGTTTTGAGCGGATGATCCTCATGCTCATATTCGATGGTTTAACAAGATTGCATCTACCATCAAATACAAGAATGTCCCTACAGATCTTGTCGCTGTTTCTTCTGCTCCCATTTTCTTGAGGAAAGCCCGGATTTGGCTTGAAAAACAACCCCTCACCAATCGAGACATGGAAGACCCGTGAAGAAATTTGTGAATGAATTCTATCCACCTTCAAAACCACGAGTCTTAAAATGAAATCATCAAGTTCACACAAAAGTTTGATGAATCCTTCGCTGAATCGTGGGATCGTTTTAAGGAGTTGCTTCAAATGTCCTCACCACGGTTTCTCCGAGTTGATGCAACTCGATACTTTCTATAATGGAGTGAGTCAACTGATCAAGATTCTCAATTCCTCCACCGGAGGAAATTTCTTGAGCAAAACTGCCAAAGAAGCTTTAGCGATCATTGAAAACAAGTCTAAAGTCCGCATTGCACGAAGCAAACCGTTGTTTCCCAAGTCGTGTTGGTCCCTCTATTATCGCCGTGAGTCAATCTAGCACCGATGCTAAGATTGACAAACTCACTGAAGCTATTCAAGCTTTGGTTCTCTCCAACCAAAAGAAAGTCTCTTTTCCACAAACTTCACCTCCTTCAAGTCAAGAAAGTGGAAGTCTCATGTTACTTGCGGTGGCCCCCATGCCTACTACAACCGTATGGCCACCGATGGTAACCCTTTGAAGCAAACGCTGTGGGGGATTTCTAATCAGGAGGCAACCAATACCGTGCTCCTATAGACCGAACCATCGCCCTAACCACTACCTCGACCTCCCGGTTTCAACCAAAACCAAACCGTAATAAAAATCGTAATGTAACAAACCAAGGTTTTCAAAACCAAGGTAATTTTAGTCCAAACAACGGTTTTCAAAATCAAAATCAAAACTTCCAACACCAAGGAAATTTCAATAGAAACCTGTGTCGTGGAAATTTCAACCTGTGGTATTTTCATGGCAATAATCAAGGAAATTTTCAAAATCAAGGCCCTAATCCTAACAATAGAGGCCGAATTTTCCGTGCAAAATCAAGCCATTGTTCCAACTGGACCATCATCGATGAGTTGTTGAAGCAATTCATGAAATCCCAAGAGGAAATGAACAGGTTGTTGGTTAGCCGATTTCGACATTAAGAAGTCTTTAAATGATCGACCCTCGGCTCGTGTACTTTACCTAGCAACACGATCGCTAATCCGAGGGGCGATGCAAAGCGATCACAACCGTGGTGGTGCTTTATGATGGACCCGCTATTCCTACTACCTCTTCTTCTTCTCCCGGTAGTGGAAAGTGAACCCGAGGCGACAAAGGACAAGGAACTTCCTACTAATAACGGAGGTACCAAAGAATGTCCATCCTCGTGTTGTCCCAAAACCCAAAACCAAACCCGAGTTGTTTTGAACCTCCGCTGACAACCCCAAATCCAAAACCTCTATTCCTTACCCTCACGCTTAAATGAGCAAAACTCGCGAAAAGCTACCATCAAATGGAAAATTTTCAAATTTTCCAAGAGCTACATTTTGACATAAGCTTTATGGATGCCATCATCCCGATGCCCAAGTTTGCATCAACTCTCAAACACATGTTAAGCAATAAGGAAAACTGCTTGAAATGGCTAAGACTCCTTTGAACGAGAACCGCCAAAGTCATAAAGAAGCTTCCCGAGAAGTCGGGAGATCCCGGAAAATTTCTTCTTCCTTGTGTTTTCCGTGGATGATTGAATGATTTGCCCTTGCCGATCTTGGTGCAAGCATCAACTGATGCCTTATTCGATTGAAGAAGCTTTCTTCCGTAACTTATTCCTACATGCATGACTCTTGAGCTTGCGATCGTTTCTATATCGCGCCCTCTTGGCATCGCCGAGGATGTATTCGTGAAAGTAGGAAAGTTCCATTTTCCACCGACTTTGTGGTTGTTGATTTCGATGCTGCGATCCTCGGTTCCCTCATTGTTGGACGAGGATTCCCGAGAACGGGCCGGCTCTTATTGATGTATTTGAGCAAGAAATCACGTTACGTGCGGGTAATGAAGTCGCTACTTTAACCTTGATCAAACTTCAAGGTACTCCTCAAATTATGATATCAATCAATTAATCGAGTCGATTTAATTGATATTGCTTCGAGGAGTACTCTCAAGAGTTTCTTGGTTATCTTCATAATTTTGTGAGTGGGATTCCACCACATCTTCTCAACCTATCATTGCCGACTCTTCCCCTCTCTCACCCGCTTGAGGGAGGCGACTTCTTCTCGAAGAGATCGATGAGTTTCTTGCTAGTGATGAATCAATTCCGCACTGAATTGATGGTGTTTATGATTCGGAGGAGATATCCTTTATCTTGAGCAATTGTTAAATGAAGATCCATTACCTTCACTCCTCCGAAAGAGATCACAATTGAGGAGATCAAATCAAGACAAACATCTCATCAAGAATTTCCAAGTTGAACTTAAGGACTTACCTCCTCATCTCGAGTATGCATTCTTGGAGGTGATGATAAATTACCCGTCATAATTGCTAAAGACTTAACCGAGGAGGAGAAAACTCTCCTCATAAAGGTCTTGAAGTCACACAAGCAAGCAATTGCTTGGAAACTCTCCGACATTAGTGGTATCAACCCCAGTTTTGTACTCACAAAATCTTAATGGAGGATGACTTCAAACCAACAAATTCAACATCGTAGAAGGGTGAATCCTAAGATTCATGAGGTTATCAAACAAGAGGTTCTCAAACTTCTTGATGCCGGTTTAATTTACCCGATCTCTCATAGTCCTTGGGTCACCCCATCCACCGTGTTCCTAAAAAGGGTGGCATAAGCGTTGTCACGAATGAAGAAAACGAAAGTTAATTCCAACTCGATTAGTTACGGATGGCGTGTGTGTATTGACTATCGCAAGTTAAACGAAGCCACCAGAAAGACCATTTTCTCACCCTTCATGGACCAAATGCTTGAGAGATTAGCAGGAACCAGTACTATTGTTTCCTTGATGGTTTCTCGTTACTTTCAGATCCCCATTGATCCGCCGGATCAAGAAAAGACCACATTCACCGCCCATACGGAACATTTGCCTACGACGATGCCTTTTGGCCTATGTAACGCTCCCCGCATCGCTCCAACGATGTATGATGGCAATTTTCCACGACATGATCGGGGAGACAATGGAGGTGTTTATGGATGACTTCTCGGTCATTGGGGACTCGTTTCAAACATGCCTCTCCATTTAGATAAAATGCTCAAAGGTGTGAAGACACCAATCTTTGTCTAAATTGGGAGAAGAGCCACTTTATGGTCAAAGAAGGCATAGTACTTGGCCATAAGATTTCCAAAACGGATTGAGGTAGATAGAGCAAAAGTTGATGTTATTGCTAATTGCCTCATCCTACTACCGCAAAGGTATTAGGAGTTTTCTTGGTCATGCCGGTTTTATCGCAGATTCATACAAGATTTTTCTAAAATCGCCGCCTATGACCCATCTTCTTGAAAAGATGCTCCTTTTATCTTCTCACCGAGTGCATCAAGCTTTTGAAACATTAAAGAAAAAGCTACGAAGCACCCATTCTAGTTGCCTCGACCGATTTACCTTGAACTCATGTGCGATGCAAGTGACTTTGCTATCGGCGCAGTCTTGGGGCAACGAAAAACCAAGCATTTTCACCTATCCACTACGCAAGTAAAACTATGATCAAGCTCAAACCCATTACACCACTGCGTAAAAAGAATTATTAGTCGTGGTGTATGCGCTTGAGAAGTTTCGCCATACCTTATCTTGACCAAATCGTGGTGTATACGGATCACTCGGCTCTCAAATATCTCTTTGCAAAACAAGATGAAAAGTCGAGATTGCTCCGCTGGGTTCTCCTCCACAAGAATTTGATATCATTATACGTGATAAAAAGGAGTTGAGAACCTCGGTCACGATCATCTCGTCCTGCCTAGAAAACCCTCACCAAAATGTGTTCGAGAAAAAGGAAATAAACGAAACATTTCTCTCGAAACACTCAATGTGGTTTCTTTTCGTGGAGACTCTTCTAACCCATGGTTTGTCGACTTTGCAAATTACCATGGGTAACTTTGTGGTGAAAGGGATGTCGTCCCAACGTAAAAACAAATTCTTTAAAGATGTAAACATTACTCGACGACCCCTACTTGTTCAAAATTTGCGCGATCAAGTCATCAGCGATGTGTGTATGGTCGAAGCCAATGACATTCTCAAGGCTTGCCATTCGACCCACTTGGGACATCATAGCCCCAACTACACCGCCAAGAAGGTGTTTGATTCCGGATTCTATTGGCCCACGATTTACAAGGATGCCCACGAATTTGTCAAAACCTCGCGGACGCTTGTCAACGCCACGGAATATCTCAAAGAAATGAAATGCCGCAAAACGCCATTCAAGTGTGTGAGATTTTGACATCCGGGGCATTGACTTTATGGGGCCATTTCCTTCTTCTCGAAAATAAATACGCACTTCGGGCCATTGACTATTTGTCAAAATGGGTTGAAGCAAAAGCTTTACCTACCAATGATGCCCGAGTTGTTGTGAAATTTTAAAATCTCTTTTTGCTAGGTTTGGAACTCCACGAGCCATAATCGGTGATCGTAGCAGCATTTTTGCAATGACCGCTTGATAGAGTCATGCAAAGTATGGTGTAACTCACCGCCTCTCATCGCTGCACCACCCCAAACAAGTGGGCAAGTGGAAGTTTCCAACCGAGGGATTAAAAGAATCTTGAAAGGACAGAGGCGAAACCGTGCCTCTTGGTCGGATAAGCTAGATGACGACTGGGCCTTCCAGACAATTTTATAAACACCCATCGGTGCACTCCATACAAGCTTGTATACGGAAGGCATGTCATCTGCGCCATTGAGCTTGAGCACAAGGCATATCGGGCCTTGAAACATGCTAATTTCGATATTCAGACAATGGTGATCACCGGAAAGTTCAAATTAATGAATTAAATGAACTCCGTGATCAAGCATACGAGAACTCTTTGATCTACAAAGAAAAGACAAAGAAGATTCATGACTCAAAATCAAAACCGCGTTTTCAACGCCGGTGATCGAGTCCTTCTTTTCAACTCAAGATTGAAGATTTTCTGAAAACTAAAATCACCGGTCCGGACCATTTACCATCACTAAAGTATTTCCATATGGAACCATTGAGTTATCTCAACCCGATGGTCCAAACTTTAAAGTGAATGGTCATCGGTTGAAGCATTATTTTGGAGAGGACATTCCTCCCGGGTTGTCCCGGATTTACAAACTTTCCCATGAACCAATGAATGCGGGGATCGAGTCAAGCTAGCGACTCGGGAATCAAAAACGAGAGCATGCCATATGGGTTTTCACCCATATTTCTGACTTCTTTCTACTTTCTACCACCCTAGTGCGGGGAGTTGCCCACATGTTGTGTATATATAAGTTTAAAAAAAAAAAAAAAAAAAAAAAAAATCTTTCAAAATAATGGTCGTAGTATTTCCTTTTACGTTTTTTGTTTCGCATAACAATGGTACTTTGAATATTGAGGGCAATATTCATTTCTAGTGTGGGGAATTTCACTAATTTTATCATGTAATTATACCACCCAATTCCCCATTTTTAGCCAAAATTTTTTTTTTGAGTAAGTGTTTGCACTTACTCGCCTTATGGTTATCATCCGCCATGTCTAATAAACAAAAGGATTGGCTAATCCAGAGCAAACGGCTCTTAGTAAAGACATCTCAAATCCGTTGACGACTTGCAATTTGCCCAAAATTGTATGGTATTCATTTCACCATATCTTTAATTAGTGAAGAGTTGGCTAGCCCGCAAGTTTATGGCTTGTGGTAAAGGCAAAGGAAAACCATAATTGGTAATCACCACCAAAGATAATATTGATAATTTATCTAAGATTTGGCTAGTCCGTAGCAAACGGCTTCGTAAAGACAAATCAAACTGTTGGAAGTCGGTGGTTTGCTCAAAATCACATGGTTATCGGTGTACCATAGTTCTTACTTGAACTGAAACATTTGGCTACTCCGTAAGTAATGGCTTTTGGTAAAGAGATTCAAATCCATTAAGTTTTTTCAAAAGATTGCTAGGGACTAGCAATAGTTTAGTGGGGATTGATGATGTGTGAATACTCATCATTTTGGGTCAAATCAATCGCAAAACATTTAAAATGCTCGAAATGCATCAAAATACCGAAAATATCTCAAAATTGCAATTTATATGTTTCGGATGCAAATGTTTAAAATCGATGAAAATGAGTAAGTTTTCATAATTGGCGCTTCACCCCCAAGTTTCAAAAGTTGTCGAAATAGTCCCCGAGCACTTATTTCAAAGAAAAGTCACCAAAGGTCCTTTTAAAATCATAACTTGTCATAATTAGTCCTTTGGTGAAAAATGTCAAAAATTTTTAGAAATTACAAGATTGGTCCTTCAAGTTTCAAAATTGGCAAAAATGGTCCTTGGAAATTTGAAAATGTCTATTTTGGTCCTTGTACTATTGAAGCTTGTCACTTTTGGTCCCTTGAAACAACTTTGAGATATTGGCAGATTTGGTCCTTGTACTTTCAGAAATTGCAAATCAAGCCCTCAGTATTAATAACCTTGTCAAACCCATTCGACCCCTATCAAAACCCTTGACCTCCCATAACCTTTGACCCTTTGTTTTGACCCTTGCAATAATACTCCCAAGTCAAATCTCTGGTCAAACCCCGCCCTTTTTCTTCTTCTTCATCAAATGCGCCTGCAACACTCAAGCTTCATCCCTCCAGCTCTTTCCCCACTCACCATGTTCCCCCCACCTCCACCAAACTCCAAAATGCATTTAATGCATCCCTCCCCCTTGCACTCAACCCCAAAACCATTTTTGGCGCCAAAATTCAATCAAACGGCCAAGATTACTTCAACTCATCCAATGGTCCTGAATTAAAGTAGGAAACGCTCAGAGATGTGAGAGAAGCAATTTGGTGTATAAAAGGAAGCAAGAGATAGAGAGAAAGGGTGGTAACTAGTTTTTATCTTTTTATGCAAATCGTTTTTAACATAAATGTTTTAGTTTAAGTAAGAAATTTGTAATCTCAGTTCCTATGTATTAAACTATAGTTGGATAATCATTGTAATGCACTTTCAAGTTTCAATTCAAAGTTTTAGTATGGTTTCATGTTTCATCGTTAATCGTTAAAAATTCAATTTCAAACTCTTATGTTCAAGCTTCAAATAGCTTATTTTAAGTTCAAATAAGCTTATTAAAGCTACTTATAGCTTTTGATAAGCTTATCAATCAATTTCAAGCAACTTTGATATCCGGTCAACGAAAGTCAAACCGGGCTCATTTGGTCTTGGAAGTGGATATGGTTGATGCGCACCATGGATTTGGGTTGATATTGAGTTAGGTTATGGTTTATAATAGGTTAGTGATCCTTGAATTCTTTGGCAAGCCACAGTTGCTAGACCAAATGTAAGTCATTTTCAAGATTCATTGCATAATCAGATCCGTGGTTTAGATTAGTTTCTATCTCTGATTAAGTTGTTATTAGGTTAGTTAGATTCGCTTAAGTGTCGCGCAAGCTAATTCAAGAGGTAGCTCGCTTTAAGTTGCAAATCGCCAGTGAAAATGGTGTTTGATCGGTTGCTTGTTTAAGCTTGAGTTATGGTTTGTGCTTATAATCTGCCTACTCGCCTTAATAAGGTCCTTTGAATCATTCCGGTCATTATTTGGTAGCCGCAAACACCCAAAGTCAAAATCCTTTCAAGCTCTCGTTTTCATTTTTATATCCGATAGAATTTTGTGAAGTCAAAGCTTGTTTTGTGTTTAGATAATACCAAATAGCTTAATATAGATTCAAGATAACACTTAACATCAAAACCACCAATAAATTTGAATCAAATCTCAAATAAGTCAACTTTTCATTATCACAAAGTCAAAACAAGTGAAAACCGCCATCCAACCTAAGTTGATTTTAATTGATTCATTTCGGGTCAAATTCGTGAGAAACTTTGGACTTTATAACTTCGCTTGGTCTAGTTTATTAATATAATTTTAGTTGAATTTTGGTAATTTTCTACAAGCCTCAAAATGGCTTGCCAAAAGGACTATCTCGCACAAGACCGACTCAATGAATCACGAGTCTCAGACAGTGTTCTGCAGATCTTGTCACAAGCTCATAAGAGCTTGTCCAGTCTCGGTTTTTGGTTTATAGGTAGCTAGCCAGGTCCATTTTAGATTCCAACTTCTGGTTTTCTGTTACAGCTTATTAATAAGCAGTTGCATTAGCTCCAAAAGTAGTAGCTGGAAACTGTTTTAGCACTTAACTTCAAAACATCAAATCTAAGTAGCTTGTAATTTAGAGGTTAAAGCTAGTTGATACTAGTTGCATTTGGGTACTTTTAGCATATCATAGCTTCTGTAATCAGTTGGTGGTCTTTGGTGTTCAGTTGCTTATTCCAAGTGCTTATTTATAAGCCCTTGTCACTGCAGTTTCATTTTCTTACACACAAGCCACTGTTTTTATATTTTTCTTAGATTCATAATATTATTTTAGACTTTTCTTGAATTTTCATATTTTTCCAAAGATTGTTTGTTATTTTCTTCATTTAAAACAGCTTTTAAGCCTTTTAATTAGCTTTTATTGCAAATAAATCGAAAAAGTTTCAAAAAATAAGTTTTCATTTTCCTAGGTTAAGATAAATATAAAAGTCAAAAAATATTTTTCCAGATTTTGCTTAGTTAAATTTGTATATTTAAGCAATTTAAGTAGTTTTAAATAGTTTTAATTCATAGAAAATAGAAAATAATCGTAAAAATATAAAATTAGTTTTGAAAATTCTCTTTAGTTATTTTAGATTTTCTAAGTCATAATTTCATTTTTCTAGCTTTATTTCATATTTTCTTGTATTTTAGGCTATTATTAAATAAGTAAAATAGTTTTTAATTAATAATAATTAGATAAATAGTTTTAAAAATAATTTTCTTTTCTAAAATTTTCTCTTATCATTAGGTTTGTAAAATTTCATTTTATATTTTTAGGATTAATATTGTTTAAGTTTCACATTTTCTTTTGTATGTCACGTAGTTTTAAGTTAAATTTTATAAAAGAAAAATCAAAACATCATTTTGCAAATAGTGATAGCGTTTATTTAATATAGTTTTTCTTTTAATTCTCTTTAATTTGCATTTAAGCCCTGTAGTTTATATATTTTTCTTTAGTTATAATAATTCAAAACCCTTTTTCCGCTCAAATTCTCTCGATCACTATTCGCTTTGGTGATTCATCGCACGTACGTTGGGACATAACGACCGGGAAACACTATACTCTCCCGATCTTCATTGCATTTGTGTCCGAACTGTTTAAGTTTCTTACGGTTAGCCATTCACAAGTGGCTAGCTTGTGTGAGATAACTCGACGGCTCAACATCGATCGCTTATTGTTTTGATTGAGATTAGTTGTGATTGATGATGAAACCAAGGTCATTTGTTTTCGTATTCGACAATAACAACCGTGGTCTAATTGTATATTAGAATAGAATGAATAACGATTAGCGGCATTTTGAAAAATTACTAATTGTTTGGGCTTTTCGTGGTAATGGTTGTTTGGTTTCGAGTTGTGTCTTATAATTGTATTGCGTCATGATGTTTTATATATATATCTATACATTATATATAAGAGGAGGCATGCCACATAAAATGTCATTTGACATCCCATAAAGCCACGTCATATTTCCACCTAAGCAACACATGCCACCTAGCAATCTTTTGGCATTCATAAATAAATTCCGGAGCTATTTTTTCCAAAAATCATGAAGTTGGATTCGAACCCGGGTGGTGAATATGTTTTCCATACATTTTACCAATGCACCAACACGTTATTTTGAATTTAATTTGCAACTTATAATCTATAAAGTTAACATTAAGAGGAAAAACACAGCCACATGACTAAACCTCTATTCAATCTCGCTACCCTTCCAAAAAACCCCAAAACCCTAAATCGACAACTTCTTCTCCTGCTAATCATAATATCAGGACGATCTAACATCTTCTTTTGTTTTTGTTACAGGTACCCTAAAGCCAAGTACCCTATATTAAACTGGAGAATCACAAAAAAACAACCTAATACAAAGGTAATTTTATAGGGTTTCTGTTTCTCACCTTTATACTAAATTATATAATTCGGAAGATTAGTGGATCCATTTAATAGGCAAGCTTTTCTTTCTACAGATATTCTAGACATATAAACTTGATTTAACATGAATGAATTAGCAAAAGCCTTTCAATGACCCAAAGGTACGATTTTGGATGTCTATTTTCTTGATATTGTTTGTAATTGATATAGTGTTTTTTTATTTGTAATTTGAATTTTATTTTGGAAGGCAGGATATGCTTATGTTATGCATATATTTTGTGTTGGAAACTGCAGCTTGCATTGACGTGTCAACCCTTATGAGATCGATAATGAGGCACTCGCATTTAGGCATGTTTTAGGTTCCATGCTTGGAAGAATTTACCATAACCCTTTAAACAAGGATGAAAATCAATCCAGATTGCAGAAAATTGTTCAGTTATGGGCATCCAAGGAAGTTTATGATCCTGATACTATACGTCTACTTGAGAATGAGATGCTGAATGGCCCATCCGTTGGTTCTTTTCCACCAAATAATAATGATTTCTATCCTGTGTACTTATCTCGCCCACATACTCACATAACTTATGCGGTGCACGCTTACGATAGTTGCTTAAACATGTTATTGGCGTATGTTTATATTTATTATCTGATTGTTGTTTAAATTGATTATCTGATTATCATGACCTGAAGTTGAAAAAAAGGTGTAGTGTTTAAAATGCATTTGTGCATGGTGGTTAATGCATGGTAGTTTTTTCCATTATTGCAGCGTCACTAAAAGCCCTCCTCTACTCGCGTTCAATGTCATCATTGGTGGATCGATTACATGAAGTATGGATGTAAAGTCTTACATAAATTGGCCATCACTAAAAGCACTCATCTCTTCCATCCTTAAGATGTATTTTGCTCTATGTATTTTTTTTTCACTTGCTGCTTCTAAAAATCTGCGGGTAGATCTCTGTCCACCAATAGCCCATGTGATAACCGTGACTCGCTAGCCCTACATGTTGACGCTAACTGTGCACCGACACCTTCTACAGGCAAGTTGTTGTCATGTTTTGTTTGTCGAAGGGGTTTTCCATTAGATATGTCGCCTTTTATATTTGGCTTATACCTTTGGAACAGTTATTCTGATACATAACACTAACTTATTGCCCATAAGCATTTCTATAGTTGAACCTGATCCGACTAATGCCGGTTTTCAGAACACAAGCAGGAATACCGACCATCCCATCCGTGTTCACCAAGGTTCGTTAGGTGTTTAAGTGGGGTTTGCCATTAGATATGTCATTTTTGTTCTCGACTTATACCTTTCAGATAATTATTGTGAGACACATCACTAAGTTATAGCCTGTTACCATTATTACCTTTGATTTATTCATGTTTTTTATGAGATTCACCTTTTATAAAAAATTTCCAGGAACCGATTTAGTTTTGGTTATGGCTTGAAATAATTTAAGTATGTTTGTGTGATTGATGCGTTGAATTGTTATTTTGCAGGATCATTAAGTTTGATCATGAAGTAAAAAGAGTTGAATTTGAGTTATAAAATAAGGTGGAATTATTGTTGATGTGAAAACAATCCATTTCCAGCGTGTCGAGCTTCATTTAGGTTCTTGATGATACACTCTTAACTTAGTCGATCAACATATATGTTGCTTATTGTACTCCATCCCCCGATTCCCAAAGTCATGATGTATCCATCATTTTTGTTGACTAATTTGTTTATGCTTGGGAAAGCTGCTCCAAATGCTTTCACGAGGTTTTGTGCAAATATTTCTCTGCATAAGGTAGCTTCTTCATTTAATTATAGTTCGAGATTGGTTGCAACTCGCCAATTGTTTGGGTCTGGTTTTGCAGGTGATGACTGCAAAGCTATTTTGTATGGTGGATCATGAATCTGTCTGTGCAGATTCAGCAGGAGGTCAGTTCATATGTGCTTTTAACTTATGGATTGAGCTGTTGGTAATCGGTAACTTCTGAGAACTTATTTTGATAATATACTGGCTTTGTATATTATCAAAATAAGTTCTCAGAAGTTCTCAAAATAAGTTCTCAGAAGTTACCGATTACCAACAACGCTGTTTCGACAGCAGTGTGGTATTAAGGTTTTGTAGGTACAACAAATTGGGGCTGGGTAACTCACTTTAGGGGTAATTTCTCATTGTCAATAATGTTTCTCCGATCAATGCAATTGAGGTAAAACTCTTTTTTTTCTGGACCATGTTCATATGTGTAGTTGAAGTCATTGCATAGTGGTTAAATGACTTTATTTGAATCTTGATTGAGTTTGATTAATTATATAGCTTTTTTATTTGAATATCGGGGGTAGTTCGTGTGATCATAATAATCGGACACACACATTAACCAGATGCAAGTGAACCAAGAACTTTCGCTTTTTAATGCGTGATTGCTTTTGTGTTTGTGAAGTTTAAATGATATAGTTTTGTTGTGGATTCTGGTGAGCATTGGACTATGATTTAAGAATAAGGGGAAAATTCACATTATGGGACACCTACAAATCCAAAGAATGCCATCCTCGAGTGGTTCAAATTGCGTATGCAGTGAGAGCTTCTTGATTTTGCTAAAGGTACTTTTCTTTTTTTGTAGATTAAAGTGACAAAAAATGGAACGAGGAAAAAGTTATGGACTTATGGTAATCAAAAGATAAGTTTTTGCTTAGTTCTCTTTATAACCATCTACTTCCCCTCACAAAAGGGGTTGGAATTTGATATTTCAAAGTTACAAGCATATGTAGGATAATTAGAAATCTAGAATACCAATTGATGTCAAGAGATGTCAAACTAAGAGAGTAAGAGTTTCATTAGAAAGTTAGGCTAACCGGCTCTCAACATTATCTGAGCCGGGTTAGGTTGGCCTAGCAGTCTCAATGTGAGATGCGGTCACGGGTGAATGAGATTCAAGTTGGCTGAGTTTGCAATGGGATAGAGATATTCTTAAATTGTGAGCAATAGGATGTAATCATTGTTGTGGTCATGCATGTAAAGGTAACAACCTCTGTTGTTCCATGTGACAGATCATCATGACTTTAATTTGGCGAATTACGTTTGATATATTCCTTTTATTGACTTTTCAGGTACTGATACAATCGGGAGTTTGACAGGTGTTTGACAAAGCGGTAATTCACGTGTCTAGATGCATCATCAATGATGGAACCTGTTATTTGTGTCCGTATCTTATATATATACACTAAATGTTGCAGGACCACCATCAGATTATAAATTCATGGGTGACTGTACGTGTGTCTGTTCTCATTGTCACACCGGATTTTGGTTTGCAGAAATATCAAGTCACTCTTACAGTGGGTCTGGACTAAAGTATCATCAATGTTGCTTGGGTGGTCAGGTTGCTCTAACGACGCCTTGCAAGTATGGTGACAAACTGTGTTTCAAGACATTTTATAGAAAGGGATATGTATATTTCACAATATACAAGATATTAGCTGTCAAGTTTACAAATACTGAATTACAACTGGTCAATGAGAGAGACATTATAAAATGACCAGCACAACGGCTTTTTTCCTGGTTTCGACGGAAAAAACAGAGTCACTAACTATTTTCACTCAATCAGTGAGCCAAACCTCAAAGCGAAAGTGAAAATTGAATTATTAGTCAACTATAGTAATCAGTAGCTTGGAAAAAGAATTCGGATGCCGTACCTTGCTTCGTGATGATAAGGTAGATGATCTTACGAGGATGTATAAGCTCTTCTATCAAATTCCCAAAGGACTGGATCCTGTTGCTAATATGTTCAAGCAGCATGTTACTGTTGAAGGAACAACTTTAGTCCAACAAGCTGCTGATGTTGCGGGTAAGAAGCAGTAAGAGATTGTATATGTATATGTTTTCATGTTTATATTTTTATTCTAATTAGTGTTTTAGATGTGCATTTTTTGTGTCTGAGTTTGTGTCAATCATGTTCGATTATCAAATACCTGAGGATTGGTACCGGCACCATATTAATACACAGGTTAGCGCAAAACGACTACAAGCTGTACTTCAGTTCCACGGTTACAGCTTTATTTTGGTCTTTGATGAGTGTAAGTAACATGATTGAAATTTCAAGTTAGCACCATAGTGTCACATTTACATATTGATTTTATGATCCTATGATTTGTGATGACGTATATATTCTTTTGACCCGATTCTAATTATGAGATGAGCTTCGAAAGTGTTTTTCGAAGGTAGGGTTGTCATATGACAGATAGGTTCTATATACATTTGCTTATAAATAGACGGCATCCTCATTTGGACAAGTTTTAATCCGTCACTCTCTTTCTACTTTTTTTTTATCTAATATATAAATCCTCTCCATTGAAGGTTATTGCAGATATCAAATACCTAGGATTGGTACCGCACCATATTAATACACAGGTTAGCGCAAGAACGACTACAAGCTGTACTTCAGTTCCACGGTTACAGCTTTATTTTGGTCTTTGATGAGTGTAAGTAACATGATTGAAATTTCAAGTTAGCACAAGTCATATTTCAAGTGAAGGATTACGTGCGCATAATGTTTTGTAAGCGCTGAAAGTTGAGATCGTTGTTTCAAGTTGTAATTACCTGTGAAGGAACCAATGACACTTTAATCGGTAACACTTTGATTCTGGCATATCACACATAACACCATATGTGTGCTTCATTCACGACTTCGTGTCTACGACAAATTAAATGCAAAATGTCTCTCCTATGCAAAAATACAGTGACATAATATTGGTGTTACTAACTAATCATTGTCATGCATAAAAAACTCAAAAAAACATACTAATATTTATTGGATTCCAAATGAAACAGGTTTCCAACTATACCAATAGCATTATGAAAATAAGTAAATACCCATGATCCAAAATATGCAACAAAGTTAACTTAAATTGAACCAAATAACTTATGTGTGTCTTCATAAACTATGCATATTTTTTCATGAATCCTTGGTCTGCTATGTATTCATCCCCCTCGTGAAATAGCACTAGATCACTTCGCCTTCAGCTTTCAGTGATTCAATAAACTGGTTCCCCTTTCGCGATTTGCCTAGCTTCATACCCGTTAACTTGTTTCATTATTGAATTCTGATACAATAAAATAAAAAAAATACAAATAGAAGGTCATTGTTTGTCATAATTGTATCTCCAAAGTATAGAATTATTAAGATTATCGAATACTACTTGCATTATGATAGAGCATAAAGGTTTTATTGTGAACTGAACTGAAGTAAAGCTTGCTATATGTGATGACATTAGGGAGAAGTCATATAATTATACTGATGTTGCGGGTGTTATACAACTACTTTCAAAGCTTCCATCTGCAAGTATGGTCCTTCTTTCTTCAGTTTTTGTTGACTTCTTACTTCAACATATGTTTGTTATGGGATGTTTACAGATAGATCACTCGATTGTTGAGAGCTTTGGAGGAGGATGTAAAACTTGCATTACAGCGAGGGTTTACCCAACATTGGCCGTTGGAAATGAAGCCCGGTTGTTTGCCTTCAACAATGGAACATAAAGTGTTGTGATTTTGAAGCTAAATGCTTGGAGTGTGAAGAAAGCTCAAATGAACAACGTTGAAGAAACTATAAGGTGTACAGATCAATAATCTGATTGAGATAGTTGCTGTGTCAAATGCATTTAAAGTAAAATTTGCGTTTTTAGTACCACTTTATAAGTCCATACTTATTTTGAAGAAAGGCTAAACACAGGTCTAAATTTTATTCTTTCTTCCGAGGTGAGTACTTTAATGGTCAATATTTCAGGGGACAAATAAATCATTATAGTGATCGCATTTAGGGGGTATTAACCATGTGCGGTGGTGTCTCTTCCCCACAACCCGTGGTGGTACCAGACCAGCGGTATTTTTTTAGTTACTATTAAAGATCTAGCATGTTGGCGGTGTAACACTTTTAGCTATATACTTTTGATTGGCAACTTATTCCTAAGAACCATGACCAGACTTCAACACATACAGTGAGATTTTCCATTGATTTTTTTTTAAATATTTTATTTCATTTAATTATTGGTTTATAGTAACGTATTTTGCTAAATTAGTTATAATTGGTAACAAAATGCGAGTATGTTTCTATCAATGATAGTCACCATACTAAGTTACTCTAATTTCTAAACATGTAAAGTAGCTTGCTTTTTTAAGATATTAATTAGTTTACATAAATGGGGTAACGGAGGTACTGTTTGAGTTTGCTTAAGGTCTTATGCTACGCAGCTATGTGAAGTTGTGTTAGTGAGAGTTAGAAATTGTGATAATCATATGATCAACTATTTGAGTGACTAATGAATTTTTTATTATTTAGAAGTTGTGTGTGAAATGACCCGTAAATTATCATATAATTAAAAATCCGTTCTTTTGCATCTTTTCCCAATTTAGTTATTCAAAACTGATTATTTGAACCCTAGAGAAGCATTCAATTTCACTATAACGAGCCACGATGTGCAACTACGAGGGCATGCCGACGTGAGTAACCAATCTTACCATTCTCTGTCATACCACTTCCTAGACTGCATTATCACTAATTTCTCAACGTTTTTGTAAATGTAGGTATGTCAGAACTGGAAATTTCTTTATCAAAAACAAATGGTATGCACATGACAATACCATCAATCGTCACGCGAGATTCTGCACCAGCAAATGTGGTGCCGTCAGTGCAGGATCCAAACGTCTGTTACATACATGTATTAGGGAGATCGGGTCTAAGGATAGGTATGTTATGCATTATCCTTTTCCAGATGGTATTTATATGGACGGTTCCATGCGTAGTTTTTACTATACATGTTTATGACTATTTTCTGATACTGTTCTTATAACAGCCACGGCAAATACACCTGCTCCAACACCACTGACAGGGCCGGGTGTGAATGTTCGGCGAGGTAACAACCAATCTTAATTTAGAAATTGGCTAATTGCTTAAGAAGTTATAAGTTATTTTGGAGTGCTTATTCAAACAAATTTTAGGGGCTGTTTGAAGTGTTTATTTAAACTACATATTGGACTGTTTTAGAGTGCTTATTGGTTGTTTCGGGTTTGTTATTATAACAACCACTTATAAGGTTTTATTTGTTTATTAAGCGAAGAAGGAAATGAGAATGAATTTTTTATACATAAGGAAGATGGTAAAATGTTTTTGGGAGATTGTGCATGTTTAAAACTTATTAGTATGTATTGCATTTTTTCGTCAGATCGTGTTAATTCCTATGTTTTGAAATTTGCATTTTCTTTTTGTATCAGGTGTCATTTACGTCATTTACTGTATGTATAGGAATTAGGAGTACATGTTTAAGGAGCAGTAACAAGGTAACAAGAAGAATATGCAACATTCAGGCCAAAAGCCGCTCCGGTGGCAAGACCATGGGTTAGAAGTAAATATGTATTTGTACCGCCTCTATTTTACTTTAAATTCACGAAGGGAAGTTCTCTTGTGTTTCATAATGAAATTGACATACATTCTTTTGTACAAAAATTTATAAGCTTTAGGGATATAATAGGAATTTAATTTGCATACTTAAGATTAATTTTGAGTGGATATGTTATGACGAGCGCATTCCTTACTTGTGATTCCGAATTAATCTGATTTAGGGAACTTTGGCAAAATTTCTAATATTCTATAAATTCATTGTTATGCATTCAATATAAAAACTTCTTATTTTTCAATAACTTATTTTTTTCAACGATATTGTAGACCACCCATTGGGCGGGCCAATTTTCCACATGTCCATTTTTCAACCATTTTTTACCACCCTTCTTACGCTATACAAAAAATATGTCAACGATAATAATAAGTCATGCGCGCCCATCGAGCGGACTTATATGCTCGGGAGGGCTTATAAGTCATGCCCGCCCAATAGGGCGGTCTACGAAATTTTGATGAGGCTTATATCCCATCTGTTTCTAATGATTAAAAGATCCTAATGAATATTTTAGATACTGATAAGAAAGGATGGGATGATATTTACTTCCGTTGGTGGCCTTTCCATTACAAAGAAAACATATGTTTTAACAAGGCTTAGAGAATTTATAATTTCAAAAAACATGCAAAAAGGCGACACGAGTGATTCATACTCTAAACCAAGTTTACTGCTCTTTTTACCGTTTACATTTGATGATATTTACAAGTGCCGGACTTTTTAGTGGCTTTTATCTAAGGGCGTCATATTGAAGGATCATCGTGGAAATAAGAAAGCACTTTGCGTAGACACCAACTCATTAGTCAACAAAATACTTACCTACTTTTAGCCGTTTTATGGATTATGATACATCAATTATAGATCTTAACTGTTTCATTTAACTTTTAATTACTTTTTAGTATTTATTTGTTCCACTAAATCTTAAAAATAAAAATCACAAGTCATACCCGTCCATTGGACGGTTTTACCACTAGTATATATATATATATATATATATATATATATATATATATATATATATATATATATATATATATATATTTGGCTTACATGTTTTGGGCTTGGTCCTTTTATTGAAGTGGTATAATGTAGACTTTTCACATGCCTTTTGGTTTTAGAATTTCACTTACCTTTCTTCACGTAGAGGAAATTTGGTAGGTAGGTTGGATATCGCCGGTTTCTAGAGTTTCATTGACGTGAGGATAATCAATTATTGTCGGTGCTGTGGCAATTTTGTTACTAACCGTTAAGCCTAAATAGTTATCCCCAAACCAGTATTAGTTTGTTACGTTTATATGTCTTTCTTTGGTATGAAGATACTCACGCCGCCATCTTCTCCGGCTTACTAAAAATTTCTATCTTTCCGTGGCCTGAATATAATACTTGCTAATTATTTTGGTGGGTATTACATCGGATATGATATGCACGAATTTATAAATATATGATGTAGTAGCGGTGTGTGATGATTAAATGTTTTATGAATAAAATGAAGTGGGTCATTCAAGATTCGATAAGTAACTTCAAGGCGGCAATAACCGAACGGCATGTGGTTTTATTATGCAACCGTGTTTTTGTAGCTGTGTGGAATTCGGATCTCTTTATCCTCTCGCACTTACAACTGAGCCTAATTACTTACTTTATCAAATTTATGGTTTAACCTTTTCTTTTTTTTCGTGCTATCTTTGGGACAATAACGAAGCGAGCAAGATTCGCCAAGAAAAAGCGATTCTACCACCGATGTAATCGATTGCTTTTACTTAGTCGAATATCGATCAAGATCTATGATTTCCATAATGCATCCACCACAAAGTTTGTTTTTCATACAAGATGTCAATTTTAACAGGTGCATATATTTATTGTCAGATTAAATTTCATATGTTTAATAAATAATATTACTTAGGGCTGTTTCGATTACCTTATATGTATACAAGTTTGTAAACAACAAATATTGTTCGTTTGGAGAAAAATTTTGAACAAATATTGTTCATTTTTAGTAGCAGTGGTTCAGTTGGAGAAAAATATTGTTCGTTTAACACTACGAACACTTCCAAGTTTGAGAAAGCTTACTAAAAATTTCTAGCTTTCTATAGCCTGAATATATTATTTGCTAATTCTTTTGGGCTGGTATTATGTCGGATATGATATGCACAAATTTATAAATATGTGATGTAGTAACAGACTGTGGTGATTAAATGTTTTCTAAATAAAATGAAGTGGGTCATTCAAGATTCGATAAGTAACTTGGCAGGGCAATAACCGGACGGCACGTGGTTCTGATTATGCAATTACGTAAGGTGGAATTCAGATATCTTTTGCCATCTCGCATTTACAAATCTGAGCCTAATTAGTTATGTTATCAAATTTATGGTTTAACCCTTTTTTTGGATTCGGGCTATCTTTGGGACAATAAACGTTGTGAGCAGTATTCGGCCAAGAAAAACTAATCCTACTATTGATGTACTGGGATTGCTTTTTCTTGTTTGAATACTGATCACTACTTGTGATTTCCATAACGCATCCACCACAAAGTCTGGTCTTTCGTACAAAATTTCAATTTGTACGGATGCAGGCATTTATTTTCAAATTAAATTTTACATATTTAGTGGAATAATATTACTTATGGCTATTTCGATTACCTTATATGTATACGAGTTTGTAAAGAACAAGTATTGTTCGTTTGGAAAAAATATTGAACAAATATTGTTCGTTTTGAATAGCAAGTGACTCAGTTGGAGTAAACCATTGGTCGTTTAACATTACTGACACACTTCAAAGTTTGAAAGACCTTATCTTGGCGGGCGTTCGATGCTTGCAGCCATGGAGTTCTTTCCGCTTCGTTTCTTTGCGTTTACGGTTTACTACCGACTTATATTTTAGATCTTTAAAGGGCTTTTCTGGCGGGCGTTTAATAACGCACCATGGAGTTTCTCTTGCTTCTCTTTTGCTACACTTGTAAGGTTTATTATTGACTGATAATTCAAACCTTTAAAAGGATCTTATCTTGGCGGGGCGTTTATTCTAATGCGACCACGAGTCTTTCGTCTTTCTTTTGATGGTTGCGGATATTAAAGCAACGTCGGTGGAATATTATAACGTTTGGTTGGTGGCATGCATAATAAGATGCGGTCGATTGGATGGTGTGGGCTTCTTTGTGCCTCGCGTGGGCTTGCATTTTACGGGTTTGGCCCTTTAATCAATCGGTATGATCTAAAGTTTCACCCCTCTTTCTTTTGCAATTTCACTCACCTTTCTTCACCGAGAGGAAATTTTGTAGGTAGACTTTCATATCTGGGTTTCATATTTATGCGTGGTAGTACCATGGGGTGATGATATTTTTATGTTTATGGCGTAGTTGACCAAAACACGTATTTTGGTGGCGATCCGCCAAGAGGGTGATTCTGACCATAGCATGTGATGTATTCGCTCTGAATCCATAAACTTAAAGCTCATTTCTTATTTTATGGCTATGTACCCGGATCGAACGGCTATTACAGAACTATGCTATCAACGACGTTAAGCTCGAATATATTATTGCTAATTCTTTTGGTGGTGTTTAAATCGAATATGATATGGTGGAATTTATAAATATATGATGTAGTAGCGGTCGTGATGATTAGATGTTTTGAATAAAATGAAGTGGGTCATTGAAGATTTGATCGATAAATTGGCGGGGCAATAACGGACGGCATGTAGTTGTCATTATTCATCCGTGTTTTTGCAGCCAGGGCAGAATTCAAATCTCTTTTACCCTCTCGCACTTACAAATCTGAGCCTAATTACTTATATTATCCATTATATATATATATATGTATTAAAGCTTGATGTCGGTGATAATTTTATAACGTTTGAAACTAATGGTCGGTGATATACAAAATATGAGGTGGTCGGTTGCTGTTGTACCTTATTTGGTTGTTGTTGTCAGTTTTTTGTGGTTGTCGTGGGCTTGCATGTTGGGTTTGGTCCTTTTATTGAGCGGTATAATGTAGACGTTTCACATGCCTTTTGGTTTAGAATTTCACTCACTTTGTTCACCTGGTGAGATTTGGTAGGTAGGTTGGATCTCGCGGTTTCGAGGTTTCGTTCTTTGTGAAGATAACCAATTGTTGTTGGTCTTTGTATTTTTGTTACTAACCTTTAGGCCCAAATAGCTAGCATTAAACCGATGTCGATCATTACGTCTATATGTATTTCTTTGTTGTGAAGATAATCGGCCGCCATTCTGCACCGGCTTACTAAAAATTCATGTCTTTCGTGGCCTAAATATATTATTTGCTAATTCTTTTGGGTTGGTTTTGTCAATATGATATGCAGCGTATTTATAAATATATGATGTAGTAGCAGGCTGTGATGATTAAATGTTTTACGAATAAAATGAAGTAGGTCCTTCTAGGTTTGATAAGTAACTTGGCAGGGCAATAACCGGACGACATGTGGTTCTCATTATGCAACCGTGTTTTTGCAGCCAAGGCGGAATTCGGATCTCTGTTACACTCTCGCATTTACAAATCTGAGTCTAATTACTTACTTTATGTTTTCTGAATAAAATGAAGTGGGTCATTCTAGGTTCGATAAGCAACTTGGCAGGGCAATAACCGGACAGCATTTGGTTCTCATTACGCAACCGTGTTTTTGCAGCCAAGGCAAAATTTGGATCTCCGTTACCCTCTCGCATTTAGAAATCTGAGCCTAATTACTTAGTTTTATCAAATTGATGGTTTAACTGTTTTTTTGGTTTCAGGCAATGTTTGGGAGAATAAATGTAGCGAGCAGTGTCCGTCCAAGAAAAATTAATCGATGTACTGGGATTGCTTTTTCTTGGTCGAATACTGATCACCACTTATGATTCCATAATGCATCCACCACAAAGTTTGGTTTTCATACAAGATTTAAAATTTTATGGATTCATGTATTTATTTTTAAGTTGAATTTTATATATTTAATGGAATAATATTACTTAGAAATTTTTTTGATTACCTTATATGTATACATCCACTAGCACTAACGTGCCATCTCTAAAATTGTTATTGCCTAACAATTGTATTAATGTTTTGTTGCTTACAATATGGTTGGTCTATGTTGTGGGCTTCTTTATCCCTGGCGTCGCCTTACACTTTCTAGGCTTGCCCATTTTATTAAAGTGGTATAGTGCAACGTTCCTACCTGCTTCAATTGCTTTTGAATAGCAGTGGTTCAGTTGGAGAAAAATATTGTTCGTTTAACACCACTGACACTTTAAAGTTTAAGAAAGAGCTTATCTTGGCGGGGCGTTCAGTAACGCAGCCATGGAGTTCTTTCCGGCTTTGTTTTGCTACACGTTTACAGTTTACTACCAACTTACATTTCAAAGCTTCAAAAAGGTCTTTTCTTGGCGGGGCGTTTACTAACGCAACCATGGATGTTTTTTGCCTTTCTTTTGCTATACCTCTGAGATTTATTATTCATTAATAATTCAAACCTTTAAAAAGTTCTTATCTTGGCGTGGTGTTTATTCTAACGCAGCCATGGAGGCTTTTGTGGCTTTCTTTTGGTGCTCGCAGACGTTGAGTAGTTTTGGTTGTTTGGCTTTGGTCAAGGCCAGTTTTCGTTCTATCGTTGTTTTGTATCCTGCATTGAATATATATATGATTACGATCACAAAACGGCAACATACCTGTCGTTACAAGTTTTGAAATACTGTTGTGGTCACTGTTTGTTGGTTGGTTATGCTATTGTGTACATGAATGTTAGCCTTCTCCCTTTCTATAGGTGGTGATGATAATATGCTGACCATTGTGTGTACATTTCCTTGGCCCGTATCATGGCATGGCAGTCACATCAAATGTGTGACTGCAGCCATGTTGGTTGCCTGGTATCACTTTTGTATACATATATTTGAGCCTGATTTGTGCCTGTCGCTACAAGTTTTCAAGTAGTGTTCCGGTCACTGTTTGTTGGATGGTTATGCTATTGTATACATGAATTTTAGCCTTCTACCTTTCTATAGGCGATGATGATAATATGCTAACCGTTGCGTGTACATTTCTTTGTCCCGCCATCGTGGCATGGCAACACATCGAATGTGTGACTATGACCATGTTGGTTGCTGGTATCACTTTTGTATACATATATCGAGCCTCATTTTTATCATCATTCATGTGTTTTTTGTGAGTTGTGACGTGTTGGTGAAGGCACAGGTTCGCGAGAAATAAACGTCGTTCGTAGTATTCGGTGTGTATATTTTAACCCTACCAACTATCATGTATATGTTCCTATATCGGTAGGTTCTAATTGTAATACTGTAACAATACTATTTTAAATGCCACTATACTCATATTATATATGCGCTTATACTACCTTTTAGAATCATAGGTAACTGATTATTTTAATTAAGGGGTCTTTGGAATTGTGCGTATGTGTGCAGTCGGAAGGAGTGGAATCTTATGCAACTGAATAGTCGTGTCATCGATTGGAATCTTTCCACCTGGTAGAATATTGCAATCTTTATTTGCTAATATTGATACGAGATATTCAAGATATTTCCTGTTCTAATTCTACCGAATTCTTTTCGTTGTCACAATGGTATAGCAAAATGCGTCTGCGGACCTTTGTACAAAGACTCTTGAAATAGCAAAAGGGATTTGAGGGGCGATTAGGCGGGTCTCATTATCCGAACATCGCGTGTCAACATCGTGACGGAAGATTGAGGTGTACTTCAGTGGAAAGAGTCTACTCGATGACACAACAATATTCGGTATGGTTAGCTTATACAATAGATTTTATATTCGTTCTACAACTTTTGTGAACTGTGGTTTCGATTAAGGATGGTGTTTGGGACCGGCTTTGTCGAGAAGATCCAACAGGCCGTCCGTGAAGTCGAGCCCCGTGCCGTACTTTGATTGGGGCCCTTAATTCACTCTCAATTAAATCATACGTAGTTAACAAATAGTAATTTCATTATGCATTGATTTTTTATATTGATTAATTAATACTTACTAATCTTTTATTCTAATATAGATATATGATTTAAGATCATTTGAGGACAAAGATTATTAACATACCAAAGATCAATCTCTACTATCTATTTTATTTAATCTAATGGATGAGATTAATCACAACAATTTAAAAACCTACTTTCATCCTCTTATTTCAAATATTAATAACTTTCAAACCGTTAATGGTTAGCGAAAAAGATATCATTCGTCAAGCATTTAATTATCTTTCTAAATAAACGACTTTGATATACTTTCGACAAAAAAAATCGTATTTTCACTTTTTTTAAGTTTTTCGCTTTTTACGTTCTTTGAAATTTGCATTAAAAATCATATATGATTAAACACTAATTTGAATATCACATGTGATATTAGTGTTATATCATATATGATATTAGTGTTATATCATATATGATATGTAGTATCACATGTGATATTAGTGTAATATCACATATGATATACATATCATATCAGATGTGATATCACATATCATATATGATTTAACGCTAATATCACATGGGATATTCAAATTAGTGTTTAATCATATATGTTTTTTTTCATGCAAATTTCAAGAAACGTAAAAAAGGCAAAAAAAAAATGAGAAAACCGATTTTTTTTTCTTTTTTCGAAAGTATATCAAAGTGTTTATCTATAGAAGATAATTAAATCTTTCACGACTTGTGTAAATATTTTCACTTAACGATTAATGGTTTAAGAGATATTTAAATTATAAAAAATAGATGAAATAATAAAACGTGTTTTAATCTCGCCATCGATTTCTTTTAAACGAATGGTGGAGATGAGTTTTTAGTATGTAAGAAAAATTTGGTATGTAAAATAACTTTCCTCATATAGTTTTCTTTCTTTTCAACCTTTACAATAATCCACAAAGTCCAATAATTTCAAAGATTTTATATGGTAAGATGCTTTGCAGTATTTATTTTTTCCAAAACTATATCATATATTTCAACTTTTTGGACCGCTATTCCGCATATATAGTGTTTTTTTTTTCATGTTTAGACTTTCTACAAATTTGAAACAAGGATGAAAAAAAAGAATATAAATTACAAAAACAAGGGCTTTTTAAACCCAAAGAAAATATTGGTCTAAAAAGAAAAAATTGAAAACTGGACCCCACTTACATCTCTCATCACTTTGGGGTATCTTCCCAACAAAACCCAAAACCCTATTGTTCTTTTGTAAACACGCATATGTGTATTTTTTTGTTATGTTGAAAAATCTTATATTCTTCATTCCAAATAATCTATTAACACGATCAAATCCTCCAAAAATCTATTTATACCTTCGGATGTTTAAAAATCGGAGGCCTCAGAAATGGAGGCCACATGCGTTGCTTATGCCAGACATGCCAAAATCCGAACTGAGATCCGACCCTCGCTTTAGTAAAACTTTATTGTATTTAATTGCAATTTTTTCCCAACATTTAGGGGTGCGAATTAAAGAATCTGTTAAAGTCAATATTTTTTATCTAAATGAAGATCTGCAGAATGGTAGTCCAACATTTGTTGGGCTAATCTTCTGAGGCACCACGCCAAGCACTTCTGCAGGATTGTCTCACGCTGCGGTACATGTATAGACTTACTAAAGTAATTTTCGTCTTGGTAGAGGTTTAACTTACTTACAAAATATAGATATTTAAGTTTTGATATATACATAGTTCTACTTAATCGAAGGCTTCGTCACATTTATGCTTTGAGGCTTGAAGCGGCATATGTGTTGTCCCAAGTTACCTTTCTAATTATAGTTTCAATATGTTGATTAGTTTTTTGGGTATTAAAGCCTGCTTGTAGGCGTGCAAAGTAGTAGATTAGGGATCGTGATTCTAAAAGAAGCATCCGTTGCTGTTCGATTTCGAATCCAGGTTGAAAGATAACGTTTATGTTTGGCGACTACGATTTGGATATCATTAGATGAATATAGTTAGAATTTTTATTAATGGAATTTTAAAATCAATGTATATACAGATATTTATGAAGTCGGGTGCTCCAGGACATGTTTGGACCCTAGGAAGAAAGGGTGTTGTTAGGGGTGTTGAAAACGATGTTAGTATTTATTTGTTATTTTTATTTTAAATGTGAAAAAAAACTCCCCCGTAACGCCGGGGGAGGGGGCGTTTCACCTCGTTTGACTTAAGTTCTGCAATAGGAATTAAAATACAACAAAGCATATATATGATTATATTCACTTATGTGTTCCTTTACATAAAAAATCAATCCCAACAAAACCATAACATGATGCGTGAATCTCTTTATATCACTTCTTATTTGAGACCCTTTAAACAAAGATTAAGTCACAAATTAAATACCAAAAGGTAAAAGAACATACACTTTTCTAACAGCAAGTCAATGATACATTCAAGGTTATAAATGGCGCGGGCGTGGCGTGCATGGCCAGAGCATCTCAGCCTCACGCGAAGTTTTCGTATATAAGGTGTGGCGTAGCAAGGCACAAAGATTGAAATATTTATATATTCATATCATAATTCATATATATTGAGTTTACAAAACACGTGGATAGGCGTAAAGCTGACGTGTGGCGTACCAGCCCTTTACTCATGGCGCTCATGAGCCTTTTTGTAACAGTGGATACATCCGAACAAACATTCATACATCCGAACTAAAAAGTGATTACATAGATGACATGCAAATCATTCATAATAATGAGGAGCTATTTATTCCTTGTATGATTTCTACAATTTTGTGTAATCTTTTCTAACAGCAAGTCAATCCTTGATATTTATAATCGAGGTAGTGTCTGATTTCACGTTTCATCCATGGAAATATTCCCAAGGGGCCTGTTCCTTCGCGGATGCCAATCTTGATATTTATTAAAACGATTTACATTCAATTTATTTATCGGAACACTTATAGTACAAACAGAAAAAGCACATTATGAGTTATATACAAGTAACTAAAGCATAAAAGGAATGTTCCAATAACTATTTAAAGCTGCAAATCACTTCCCATATTCTTTACCGAGAAAAGTTTAATATAAACCTCAAATTTCTTAGAAACCTAAATTTATTTTTGATCAAAATAAAATACCTACTTTTATTATTCTTTATCTCAAAAATATTAACCGTGAAAAGAATTATACCATCATCACGGAATTAAAAATTATCTTTCTATGTAAGAAGCTCAGATATACTTTTGAAGAACTTTATTTTTGATTTTTTTTTCCTTTTAATTTTTGAAATTTACATGGAAAATCACAAGTGATTTGTTATTTTAAAATCACATGTGATTCATAACATACTGAATCACGTGTGATTTTTTAGATACAAATTTTAACACTAAAACAAAACTCGAAAAAATTTCGCCGAAAGTATATCAAGTAATGGCTCATCGAAAGATAAAAATTCTCGTCATGGGTACAGTATTTTTTGTCGCTTTACGATGTACTGTTTGTAAGATATTTTATTTCAATAAAAGAGTGGAAAGTTGTTTCTTTTCTTTTGTTTATTTATTTATTTATTTTTTAATGGAAAATGAATGTCTTGGATTGGTTCATTGAGTTTATAGAAAATATTGGTCTATATGTATCTCAACTCTTCAAATGGCTTTGTTCCAATCTTTTAAGGATCAATGGCTTAAATAGATCAAGTGAAATTTTTATCTACCACACGGATCATGATTTGTATTTGGAAAAAATTCAAATATAGAGTACTCGATTTTTTTCCGACTCAGCTTATTTTATTTTTGCTCGACTCACTATTGAAAAAACAATAAAAAGTGAGCCGTATATATAGCGGAAATCATTTTTCTTTTCTTTTTTTTTCATAAAGTAATTAAGTCATCTTTTAAATGGGAAATTTTCTACTTTACATGATGTCATTTAAGTGGAAAATTACCAATGCCTCAACTTCCAAACGTTATTTTCTTTGCTTTGGTCACGTATTGCTCACTTACATTCACATTTTCGGATCTTAGCATTGTGCAGAGGAGTCTATCTTTTAGGTCATTTGCATTTTAGTTAAGCACACCTACGTGTGATAGGAAAAGTATAATGATGTTTAGGTGTATAGTCATTTCTATCACTATCTATCAATGGTTCCTTGAATCATGTTAACTACATCTTAAAATAACTCATGGTGTTGACACAATGCACCTCCTATTGCTTTTTAAACAAATACTAGCTAAAAGACCCGTAAAATTCACGGGTATTTTTAAGCAACATTAATAAAAGTTGTAAATAATATTGCATATTATGCAGTTATAAGTTAGAAAGATCCACGTCGGGATAAACAAAACGAAAAGTATCTTCAATCCGTTATTTGTATTAATGTAGGATACATGTATATGTAGATGTGATCATAAATCGAGTAGCACTTCTTTGTAGCCACATTATATAAAAGTGTTTGTTTGTTGATAACAATATATACAAAGTGAGAAAAATACATAAAACATTTCTTGTAGATATTTGTACATGACGATTAAACATTGATAATATACTTTGTAGTACATTTTTTGTAGACAATAATTGTTGAACGATTGGAGATATTATCGCCTTGATAACAACACACAAACTTCAAGCTTTAGCTTTTTATCTTGTAAACGAAAATATAAAGTTGTCCATATGTAAAAGCATGCCATGGAAGATACATTTTGAAAGTGATTATCAATTGCTCTTATTTATTGTCATAGCAAATGAAACGGACATGAGATATTGTTTCTTATAATCTTTAGTGGTTGACGCTTATCCAACGAGTAATTCTTAACCTCTAGATTATTGTCTTTCAAAAGTTTATTCCGTTTATCATCTTTTACTCGATAGAAGTTCTTACTAATCTAATAACTTGAAGCCTTGTTAATCCGTTAGACTGATTAATATTTCTTAACAACATTATCGAAACATCTACTTTTAATGTAAGTATGTTGTTTGAAACACCGGAGAACTTCAACCCATTGATAAATTTGCGAGAGAAAATGGATTCATTTATAGCGAATCTGATTTTAGATTTATCATTGTTGTCGCAACTTAGATAAACCATTTCTACCCAAAAAATGTCTTCAAGAAATGATCGTTTATTGTTTCCACTGCCTCAGTCGTGGAAGGCAATATGACCCTTTTTGAAAATAGGTTGCATCATTTATGTGATTCAAAAAGTTTGAATAAATAACTTCAATTACAGATGTCATCGGATCATCTAACTCGTCAATGAGAATCTCAATGAGTGTATATATATATATGTTAGATTTAGTACCCTACGCTTTCAAGCGGTTCCTAATGCGATAATTAATAATATGCGATATTGTGGTAAGTGTTTTGTAACATGCGATAATTCAACTGTAGCAAAAATTCTTAACGTGTATCAAAGAACATATAAAAATATTTATTGAAACTGAAAATAAAACATTACATCAATTATGAGATAACTAACAATGCACGTTACTCGCAGTGTAAATTTCTTAGTACACAGCATATGAGGTGCTGACTTCTTGTTGACCGAACTCTTTGATTGCCTTCACTTTGTAGTTATCATCCATCAAGACATAGTATTTGACCCCAATCAAAAACTTCAAACTTAAGAAACTTAACAAAAAATATACACCGATTGTATAATGTATTTTGACCAAATTATTTCAGAAAACTTTGTATATCTTTAAAATTAATGTGAATGTGCCGGAACAATCAACGATTAAAGCACCAATCAATCACCATCATTATAGCAATATTTAGAAACAGATTTGTATTTAACGATTTAATGCGCAAGAACAAGAACAAAAAATGAACCCCATTACAATATAATAAATCGATACAATGTTTTGTGATTGTAAATATTCAAGTTATTCACAACAATATCGTGCAATTTCAACTATATATAAATGTCAAAACAATATTTTCAAAATCATATAGTCATTGCACGCATTTTAATATTTAATAACCGATATCGCATATGACACTATGAAGTAACATAACAATAAAAATAAGTTGTAATATGATGCCTTATAAAATAAAATATGTTGATAAACTTCTAGAAATTATTAGTGTTAAGATTAAATAAATTAAATATATACATATTTTTTTTTTGGGAAATTACATTAGTAAAAGTTGTTAAAATTTGTCATAAATTTATTGAAATTTTAGGTGTGAATTAATATGGTAGCTATTTCATTAAGGACAAATTCTTTGAAATTTTATGTAGAAATTTTAGTTTGAAAGGAATTTTAGAAATTTAAAACTACTCACTTTTTAAGTTTCAAAAACATGAATACATGTTTTGTATGTATAATAAAATAAATAAATAAATAAATAAAAATAAAAAGTTGTATTGACTTTCCAACACTGAATATGCCAATTTGTTTTTATTTAATATTAGTTTGAATTTTTAATGGTAATTATATACACATATAGTTAAAGACGAGTACCCGTGCATAGCAACGAGATTTTATAGTGACAGATTGTTTAGTGATAAAAAAATATTTATGGGTAATAAACGAAAAATAATAAAAGTTTGAAGATTTAGGTACTAAACATAATGTTTTGAAACCCGGGTCGACCCGGGTGGTTCAACTGGATGAACCGTTTTGGTCGAAAAACGGATTGATTTAAACCGGGTCAACCCGACGAGTTGGGTTGAACACGGGTGAAATTAAACCGGGTCAACCCGTCGGGTTTGAAGCGTCCCGGGTCAACCCGGTTTTCGATATGTATTAATAGTTTTCTTTTGAAATATATGTTTCAACATTTCTATTTTTGGGCTTCAACTTTTCACTTTTGTTTTGCCTTTAATATAGTATATATGGTCCCTGCGACGATTAACCTGAAATAGATCTCGATGAGGCTTGATTTACCAATATCGGTTTCAACGGGTCCTCCTGCTCATTTTAGGATGACTTTTATTGGTTAGTCGAACCGGTGTAAACCGGTTCCCGGTTGAACCTGTTGGTCCGGTCGGTTTTCAAACCTATATGTACCATCAACTCATACTTGTATGAAACTTTGTGTGTTTTATTAATTTGTATAATGCAGATAATAACACGACTTTTCATTTTAGGTGTTTTAAAATAATATTAATAGTGTATTTAATTATTTTATATTTTGATTTTGTTGTAGCTTGTTTAAATTGTATATTGTGAAAATTTTATTGTACATTTTGAAATGGGGTGTTTTAATTGATTGTAGTTAATTTGGTGGATATTCTTTTAGTTTGTTGTACAATATGAATAAATAAATGTACTTTTAAGTAATGGGGTGTTTTAATAAAAAAAATTAATTACATTATACATTTCTCTCACTTTTGACTTTCAACTTTCAACTTTCAACTTTTATTTTCACCTTTGACCATTTTTCTATTTTATGTAGTAAAGATAAAGATATCAACCTCAATGTCTTTTGCGTCTCCAAGCCTTTGGTCTTCGAATTTCAATATCCTCAAAAAAAAATGCAATATTTCATATACATCAAGTCATAATTATTAAATATGTCATCAAAGGATTGGAAAATAATAATATTTTGAAAAGAAATAGTAAAACAATAACTTATATGGTGTGGTGAAACTTGTGTTTTTTTCATCTTCATAACTTCTGTTTATATGGACACTTATAAACAAAAATTACATTAATATAATTTAGAAAATCATTCATGGGTTTATTTTTATTTATTTTTATCTTTTCCTTTCACATCCCTTGTTTACCGAAAGTGTATAACTTAACCTCGTCAATTTTTAGATATTAATTTTTTTGAAATATGAGTAGTGTTGATTAAAGACGAACAAACTCAGATAGGAAATAACAAAATAACAAACTTGTTTGTATATCATGACAGTTTAATAATTTAACAAAATATCACGCATAAACACAAAGTATGGAGATTGAGAGAATATCATAATGACACTAAAAAGTGATCACATAGTTGATATGAAAATCATTCACAATGAAGGAATTATATATTCCTTGTTTGATTTCTACAATTTTGTTTAATCTAAGCCATGGTACATGTGAACGATCGAAGTCTAAGTAAATATTTAAAAAACATAATTTTGAATTCTGCAATAGAAAATGATGCATTATCTTTAACAGTTTCTAGTATATAAAACATAAATATTAATGGGTACATGAGAAAAGTTCAATGCAAAACAGTTTTTTTTTAAAGAACAAACCATGCGATCTCAGCCATTCAATTTTTTTATCAAATAAAAAAACTCACTTTCATCTGTTTTCTTAAAAGTAAAATATCTCGCAAACCGTTAATTGTTACGCGAAACTAATTATACCGTCGCGACGAGAATTAAATTATCTTTATATAGATTTGCACTTTAATATACTTTCGACGATTTTTTTTTCAAAATTTTTGCCCAGATGAATCACATGTGATTCGGAAAATCACGGTAATTTATTACTTTAAAATCACATGTAGCTTGTGAAATCACACGTGATTTTACAAATCACGTGTGATTTTACTAAGCGGAAAATTTGAAAAAAATCGCCGAAAGATATAGAAGTGCATATCCAGAAAGATAATTTAATTCGTCATGATGATGTATTTTCAGTAATTAAAGTTTACCTTTGCAAAGATCGTTGTTTTAAAAAAAGTGAAAATGTATTTTCTTTTTGTTTGAAGAAAAAAATGAATGGATGAGATCGTAATTTGTTATTTAGATAAAATTGCTCGCATCAATTCACCTCGTGGGTATATATTTTATTATGTTCCAATGATGTGAACATTAAAAATAGTTAAGTTGTAAAATGTGTCAAGCGAGTCCATATATTATTGTATTTTAGCAATTTATAATGAACTACAATGGGCTCATAAGATATTTTATTCTATTCTAATGGCTTACACATGAAAATGTTCTAATGGCTAAAAAAAAAAGTTAAATAGCAAAAGGATATGAGTTGTGAGATGAGATCCTCGTAGATCAAGAAAGCTCTAAAGATCAAAGGAGCCAATCATGGCCCTTGATTTAATTTCGATCGAGTGGCTAACAACAAAACACCCAATTACATATGAAGGGTATATTTGTCTATTATATAAGTTAAAAATATGTAATTTACTTTCATTTTAACAAAACAAAAATAGGATTGTCTCTCTACAAAAAAACACACACAAACCAGTGAAAACACACGCAAACCACCAAACACACACACAAAAACACGCACAAACCACTGGTAAACCACCATATTCATCGAACCCCCTTCCTCCATCGTCAATCCGTCGTCAATCGGTAGTCGATCCGCTGCCGAGTCGTTGTTCGCTGCCGATCTATTGAATAGCCGTCGATCCCGCCATGTTGGTGCTTTAAAGCTCTTGCTACTCCGTATCGTGTTGCTTCTGATTAAAGGTTGAATAATTGTATTCATTTGTTTTATATGATTGTTGTTATGACTATTTTTAGTTAGTCAGCTTTATGAAGCAAAATGACAAGTAGCAAAATGACAAGTACTGATTGTTAGATTCATTAATAATTAGTTATTAATTAATTAATTTCTTTTTTTATTACCACTCTTTCTAGATTCAACTAAGTTCAGATTCAACTTTCACTCTTTGTTATTATAAGCTGAATTACGTGTAATCCTATTTTGATCTAGAAAGGAGTAAATCATTTGTGATTTTGTTATGTTGTGTTTTGTTATGAAAAAATGTAAATCACTTGTGATTTACTCTTTGTTGTTATAAGCTAAATCATGTGTGATTCTGTTACACATAAATCTGTTTTGAAGATAACTGAATTATTTTATTGAATTATTTCCGCATCCATCGATTGATCAAGGCACTTCAAAGTTAAGGTAGAGCCGGAAAAGAAACGTGGAAATAGCGGAGAGAAGACTAAGACACATGCAAAATAAATTTTGATTTGAATTCATTTTTATTTTCTTTTACGCAATGTTTTATACGTGTTGTGAATTGAATTTATGGAATTCTCATTTACTTAATTACAAAACTTTTGACTGAATGCTCATCTTTGGTATGTGTATTATGTTTGAATGTAAGACATAAGAGAGTACTCAACATTTTATAAACTATACAAAAAGAAAAACAAAACATGTGATTTGAAGAAACATGTTATCAAATCAAGTATAAATTGCATGCAAATCACATGTGATTCGTGCATAAATCACATGTGATTCGTGTGTAAATCACATGTGATTCGTGTGTTAACCACATGTGATTCACCTTAAAAAATAATTCGAGGTCAAATCACATGTGATTTGAGGTAAATCACATGTGATTTGAGGCAAATCACATATGATTTGCATATCAATCAGCGTAAAAATACAACAAACAAAACAACAAAGAAGGCTTATGGCTTGAACTTGCCTATTTTTCATTTATGATTTTTTTTTTAAACAGAAGCACCTAAGATTAACACATTCATAGCAATCAATAATCATCACTCGTACGTACATAAAGTACCTAAAGCTTAATCATACAATAACATTCGGTGAGAACGAACTCACAAGTTGAATAACCTAACACATAAAGTACCTAAAACCTAATCATCTTCTTCTTGAACTTCTTTGACACCTTATTATGCTCATCACTTTCATAATCTACTTTGGAATCTAATAACTTCATTTTTCTCTGAATAGGCTTAGATTCGGCCTTCGGCTAGGCTTTTCTTCAACTTTTTAAGCAAGACCTGCAGTTAGTCACGTACAAAAATGTAGTTAGTAACATGTAATTGTAAGTGATTACTCGTAGTTATATTACAAAATCACATGTGATTCGAACAAATCATATGTGATTCACAACAAATCACATGTGATTTGTCAAAACCTCATGCTGAACTTCTACAAGGTACTGCATATGCGTGTGTGTGAATCTTCATAAGCTAGCTTAACAATACATTTACTATATACGGTTAATTGAATCACATGGATTTATATTCGTGAAACATCACAATTTAAGATAGATCATTGCCGTCATATTACTAATTAAGTTTACTCTAACCTTCAATAAGTGACAAGATCGAATTTCACCTCAAGTTCTAGTTCCACAAGTTCTATCAACTCAGATCATCAATTGCATCAACTTTATTCAAAAGCACACTAATGATGGCACACCAACCTCGCAGCAAAGGGCATATGCATGATTCTAGTTCCATTGAACAACATTATGTTAATTCAAAAACTCTCGCCAATGCACCTAAAAGGAGAAACAAACTCATCGTGCAAGGAAGCTATGTTCCTTTGTTTGTGGCATGGGTCCATCACTTGCAGACATGTACCCAAAATCCCTCCATCCATTTGAGCAAAGTTGATCATGTTCCAAAATAAAGCCAAAGGAACACAAGAAAGTTTGCAAATTCAACTAATTAAGTGAAGCTTTTATATGCTTTGTTGTCTAGTTATAAGCGCAGTATATAGGTACATCTTGGATTTACTGCTCGCTTTTTGCATCGGGTCTCGGTTTAGTTGGTAGCTTGTAGAAGTTCACATGAGGTTTTGACAAATCACATGTAATTTTTTCTAAATCACATGTGATTTGTTCTCGAATCACATATGGTTTATTCTCATATAACATTTTTTTATAAATATTTTTACACTTTTAGATATGCATTGAAGGTGGATTATTATATCATAAAAGTTAGCCACCTTGAGTCGACCAAATTTTGCTTTGCTTTGTTGGGGTCCATAATCAACAAATTTCTTTAATCAAACCAAGTGACCTGGATTGTTCAAAGTTATCTCAAAACAAATAGGGTGTAATATAGAGAAATCGTGATTCATTATTCGTGTCTGTAGAATATTCGTTCATGCTTATAAAGTTGTCAATTTAAATGAGCATTATTTAATTTCTTTTGTTATTAGATTGGTATTGCACACATACAAAATAAATTGAGCCAGAAAACATTAATTAACTCAAAGTATAGAGACATAAAAACAAGAAAAGCGACTCCAATTGTTTATTTAAAAATTAACAAATTTTATAAAGGAAGCTACAATTCCTCTATATATAAAGGACTGCTACTATTTATTCCTCTAAAGCCACTTAATCAGTAAACCATTTTTGTGATAAACCAACAGGCTATATCCTTCTCATTGTTTGCAGTACCTAGCACACTTTGTTGAATGTATACGGTAACAAGCCATTTTATTCTTCTGGAAATCTTTTGAAGGCTTAAAACATGGTCAACTTGTTACACAACTAATTACTAATGCAAGCATGCAAAACACTTAATTTCAATTTGTAAAATATACTATCAGCCTTAACTAGCTCAAACGACTATCGACATTTCAATCACTATACAGCAGTAATTAAAGTAAATCGTATTACATTTATACTAGAACTTCATAACTCATATGATTTCACACTAACTACGTAGTTTCAAAATGCACCTAAATTTCTGATCTAAATAGCTCGAAAACTATTAACACCTAAATTTATGAAAATAACAACAATGCAAAAAGTAGCTACATATTCACTTCACACAAATTTAAATGGATTCAAGAATCATTAAAAAAAATAATAAAAAAATAAAAAATGCCTCTACAGCTTATTAACTAAACCATACCTATAGCAACATGAACCAACTAATCCACTAATTAGAGTTAATCTAAAACTGCATTATCACATGTAAGAAACTGGAAAAACACTATCACCGTCTCATTTTCGAAACTAAAACCGCAACGAAATACTTATCATAAACCGCAACGAAATAAGTATCGAAAACCTAAACAACTTCTATGTGTGTGTGAATCTTCCACAACAACTTTAAGAATACATATAAAATTAACTACAAACTTCACGAACATATATACCAAACAGATTCACAATATACTACTTGAATTCAAATTCAACAACTAACACTATAAGAATCAAAATAGCAATTAAATGAATAACATAAACAATAAATCGAATTATACTCAATTTTTTATTTTACCAAATATCAATATTTTGATGCTCATTTTGATCCGCGAGTTGCAATGAAGACTTATCTGTGCAATGGTCGACCTTAGATAGTGCTACTTCATCCCGTAGGTCCATTATTTAGAAGATTTTAGGTTAATTTTGCATTTAATTTTGATAGAAAAAGTTAGGCTTGAATTGGGGAATGGGGATTGGGAAAGTTGTTGGTGAGAAAGATGCAAGTGAAAAGTGAAGGAGATGCAATCGACTTAGATTATTTTTGAGTATGCACTTACAAAATGCCCTCCGCTAGTTAATTAATTTAAAAATGATTAAATCAAAACCATTAGATGAAAGATAATGGACGGTTGAGATTAAAGCATTGGTTCTATAAACAAAATGCGTTCTATAAAGAACTTTTGTCTATGAGTTGTAAACACATCATTTACTGTTTCTCTCTTCTTTTTTTAACTTTCTGCCAAGAGAAACTTTTATTATAGAAATTTGAACATAATAGCATGTAACATCATGAAAGAATTTTACCAAAAAAAAAAAAAAAAAAAAAAAAAACAAACAAACTTCGATTAAAATTAATGTATCTCGGATGTATATGCCTTGATAGAAAAACGAGCAAAACTGTTAAAGATTGTTTTTCTTTGTGTTGACTTATACCTTGTGTTTTCTGGTGTTGAATAAGCTTATTAAAAAAATTGGTAGATAATGTCAAATAAAAACGAACACAATCCAATCGAGAAACAAAAGAAAGAATCGTAAAATAATCATCCATACATTCTTGATTCCATGTAACATAACACAGAAGAGAAAAGTTCAATATATAACTCATATTTGTTATACAACCAATGAACCAATCATAGCCACTCATTTTTAATTAAAATATAAAGAATAAACTTTCACCGTTTTTTTTTTAAATTAAATATCTCACAAACCGTTAATCGTTACGCCACAAAAATCATACAATCTCGACGAGAATTAAATTATCTTTCTATAGATATGCATTGTTATATACTTTCGACGAACTTTAAAAAAAAAAAAAAAAAAAAAAAATCGTCTGAAAAATCACATGTGATTTGTAAAAATCACATGTGATTTCTTAAATCATATGTGATTTGATTTTACTGAATCACATGTGATTTTTAAAAATCATGTGATTTTCCGTCGTCGAAAGTATATAACAACGCATATCTATAGAAAAATAATTTAATTCTCGTCACGATGGTGTATTTTTTTGTAGCTTTAAGATTTACCGTTTGCAAGATATGTTGTTTTAAAAAAAAAGTGAAAAATGATTTTTTATTAATTTAGATAAAAAAAAATAGATAGATGTGATTGGTTAATTGGTTCTATGATAAATTTGAGTTCTATATGGATCTCAACTCCAACACAGTAACCCATATAAAAGCAAAAACGTACAAATCTTGATAGAAACAAAAATATGCCACTCGTAAACCCATGGCTTCGCCGGTAAGACACTGGAAAATTTTTACCGGCCTCAGACTCTGACTCCTATATTATGACACATAGATCCACAAATGTTGTTTTTAAGCGAATTTGGTTTTGCAATTTCAAAAGAGCTAGCGGTGCAGCTTGTTGCTCGTTTTCCTTCTACCTCTATGTAAATCCAAATTATTACTCAATGAGCATTCATATTATTTGCAAAATAAAAAAAATAAATAAAAATTAAAACCCCATTCATATAAATTGTTTTTAGTTTTGGTTGGCGTTTGATCAGGTTGTTAGTTGTATGCGTTTTTGTGTTCGTATATTTACATGAAGATGATAATGAATTTGTGTATATGTGGTGTATTATTTGTCAATGATGATGATTTATGTATGAATGTGTTAAATAAATTAAGGATTTTTTTGTTAGTTACTTATACTACTTATAATACAGGAATGCATTTCTCTCCTATTAAATATTTTAAGATTTTCATATATAGAATTTTAAGCAAATACAATATTGAAAGCATTATTTACAAGTATTTAAAGCATATAAAACTAAAAACACATTACCCATATATTACAATTAGTACACTATTAAAAACACCCTTCATTAAAAAATACATGTGAAAAAACATAATTTACAAGTAGTTGAAGCACAAATAAAATAAAAAAACACTATTCAACACATACAATTAATACACAATTTAATTCACCTTTCACCAAAATATACAACTATTTAACCACAATGTACAATCTAATTAAACTTCCAAAACATAAATCTGAATCCAGCAGCCCAAAACAAAATAACATTTGTTCGCCGAAAAATTTAGTCACAGGATACCCGTCGCCGCATCGCGCGAGTACTTTTATTTGTGAGTGCTAGAAGAAAGAAATGAAGTAGGAGGAGCGAGATGGTAAAAAGTATATATTACCCTCATGTTCAAACTTAAAAAAGATAAAAATACCATGAGTGTGGTGAATAAACGAGCATTACTGAGAGCTATTAGAGAGAAGAACTAACATCATATAACATTTGGCGATTAGGGACGAATGACGATTTCGGCAAAGAACGAAGGTTGCGATCAACGAAACCACAAGACGAGCGGTGTAATTACTAGATTTATATATATATATATATATATATATATATATATATATATATATATATATATATATATATATATATATATATATATATATATATATATATATAGGGAAGAGTTATTTTAACTAAGAAAAATGGGAGAATCATGAGAACCAAAGATCAACCAATCGATTTTTTCTTATATTAATTTTATTATTTAAATCAAAAGGGTATAATGGTAAAATTACTTTTTTAATATTTGATTTTTTTACAAAAACGCTTTTTTAGTTCCGTAATTCTAGGATTTTTATTTATTATTTTTATTATTATTATTTTTTAGCATCATGTGCACATGTGTTTGTTGTTCCCTGCTCACTAACGTTTAAAACAGTTAAGTTTATAAAACAAGTTAAAAGTGAACGATGACCTAAATTAACATAAAGAAAACACACCGAGTAATTTTCAACATCATATTCTTATTAGAAATAAATCAACAAAGAATACGTTACCCAAGTACTTGCGAATAGTACTTGGGATTGAAATGACAAAGTTGGTGATTCTCTCTAAGCTCAAAGCTAAGTCCGAGCACAACTCTAGAGCTCACCGAGCTATCTCAGAACTAAGTTGATTTGGAGGAGTGAAAAGATGGCTTGCGTGTGTGTGTTTTACAATTCACAAGCTTAACCTTTTCACTCCATCTCTTATGCTATTTATACATGTATGGTATTTGACTCTTTCCTAAGTGACAACCGACATCACACGAAGACAAAATATCGATGTATTTTGTCTCACATAAAGACTATTCTAGGTAAGAGACAAGACTACTTTCCTAAGTTCAAGATGACACCGAGCCCGATGTTTTGCTATTCAGTGAAAGTCGACTTGGATGATAAGGACTTCGCCTTATCGATTCAACCTTTCCCGCTTTGTCCCGCTCTTTCTTCGGCCTTACATTCTTCGCCTTCTACATCGCTTGTCTTCGAGTAAGAAGTTGGATAGGAATCTTAGGATTCAAAGAGTTATTGTCATCACCACCGAATCCATCATCTTCTTCTTGACCCGCCTTCACCCTTTAAGTTCCGCCTGCGGAAAGGGAGAGACTTCATCTTAGCCTCATCGAGTATCCTCGAAGACGACTCACCGAGAGACTATGCACTCAAGACTGCTTATGTTAACGGATTAAATACTTGGGCTATTTTCTATTCAAATCCTAGATTAAGGAGTTTGGGTATTTATCAACCCAATAGCCTCCCCTATTCGATATACAAATAGCCTAAGTGGTTGATCGATGTAAGTGAGCAAAAGGCTTCTTCTTACATCGAATGTACTAATGAATACAATAGGGAACCGAGTAAATGAATAAAACATACATCGCTTATTGATCGATTACATAGTTCCTATCACTAGTACAAAAGATAAAACAAATGATGTCATTCCGGATGGATACCCGGCTTCAAGCTTAACTTTCTTGGTGATGAGTGTTTCCGTCAGATGGTCTCGATCTTGGCATTCGTGTCTTGACGAACCTCGATGTTCATTGGGATTGGATCCGAGAGGCCACAGAATATAGGCGATCATTCGGCACCACTCCACCGATCAATGTCACTCCATCTTTGAAATGCAGTGGTTCCATAGACATCAATGTGGAATAGCCCTCTTCGTGCTCTTCAATCACTAGACAGCTCACAAAATTAACACCTTCTGTAGTTCTCTCATTGCAATCTAGGCTGGCACTTTGATCTCGTGTTGAAATCAACTCTTTTCCTTTGCGGTGGAAGCTTGTGGTTGAGATCCTTGAGGTGCAGTCAAGCGGTCAATTTTAGTTGGGCTGGTGCTTCCTCACCTTTCATACCTTTTGCTAAGCATCTTCATCACTCCTTGACCACCTTGTTTTGCTTCTTTCCAATGATCGGACCAAGTTCATCAAGTTCGCTGATCCCAAAGTCACCGAACTTTAAGGGATCATGAACCTCAAAGTGTCTTTTGTCATCTCCTCTCAAAACATTCATAGCCAATGGTTTGGTGTTGGGAATGATTTTGACATCGATGATTTTTTTCAGAGTTTCCGTCGGTCATTGTCCGATTATATTCTTTGATTCTGCTTTTGCCCGAGAGCTTCAGCTTTCTTTCTCTTTCTTCATCTTGAGCTCGCATTAAAATGCATTTGAGCGACTGAGCTTCCATGAACTTCATCTGCCTCGACCCTTTTAAGCTTGCTTGCATCTATTCCCACATTTTCGGCTTCTTCGCAATTACTTGGGTCAATGCCTCCTTAGTCTTCTTATCATCCTCGGCTTGTTTCAATTTTCTTTCTTCTTTGGCAAGGTGTTTGGTTAGTTGCTGAGGAGTGAAGAGGTATTCAAAGGTCACCGATTTTGTAGGGATCCTCTGTGCTCGATGAGTTGTCGGTGATGCCTTTGCCTTTGTCCCGTCTCCGGGAGGATGATGCAATGATGGGTGGTGGTGTTGTCATGATAGGTGTTGAGACTGTCGGTTGTTGTTGTTGTTCTTGCTGAGGTGGAAGTGATGAGATTGGTACTTGCAGATCAGGCCGATGATGATGATGTTTGAGCCACGAGACTGGTGGTGTTTGCTCCCCGCGGTGAAGAGGAGTTTCTTCAAGAAGATTCTCCCCTCAACTGCTGCCGTAGCGTCGGTGAGGCAAGAGTTGGAGTAGGTCTTTGAGGGGATCGACCACTTGACCTTTGAAGGCCCGATAGATTTCACCATCATGGCCTTTATTTCAAGTATCCGCTTGTAGACTGGTGACCTTTGCATCCAAGGTTGCATGAGATAACTCCAAAGCATCATGCGTGGACCAAGATTCCAAGCCATGAAGACGAGGCTGAGTCAAGGTAGCTACCGAGTATTTAGTGAGTCCATGGTGGTCTCAAGAGTCTGAATCAATTTTGAAGACCTCGAACATTCGCAGACTTGAGCATCTCTATAAGGTCAGTGAGCTCGATGAATTCTTTTCAGATAAGCTTCAGCTTGCCTCCAAAGACTTCGCATCGAGCTACCGGGTCCTCTTTGACAAAGATCCTTGATTTCATCATTCGTAACCCCAACTGTCTCAAGATGCTTGAGGAATTTAACCATGTGTTCATCCAGTTGACAAGATGATGGTACATAAGATCTCCGTGCTCATGAACATTTTCGTTGAAGGTGAGCACATCGATCTCGTGTCGTCAGAATCGGCAGCAATTCGGTGTGTTGATCCTAAAGCTGCTCAAGAACCCCGTAAACAATCTCCTTGAAGCCCTACCGATCCACTTAACCGGCTTGTCTTCAAAGGAGTGGATGAACATTGTCAAATCTTTTGAATTCGTCAGCTGGAAGATGAGGTCGAGTCATTGTCTTCGTGCGGAAAAGGTGACTCATCTGTTCTGGATCAGCCGAGGCTCTTGTTCGCTTTGAACTCGTCCCACTTCTTCCCCGCCGATAAGATTTCTTCATCACTTTCAAGATAGTCATCATCGATTCTAGCAGTACCGAGTAACCTCAAGAACGCTAACAAGGAGTGGGAATGGGTTCCATATCGCGGGTGGTATTGATCCCTCCGAGTCTTTGTCCCCGTGGACCCCTCGGACACCGTGGGAGTTTCCCAGCGTTTCTCGGGAGTCGGGATTGGTTTTGGGTTCCGTGATCGGCGGGTTGTTTCTTTCCTCCGAGTCTTTGTCCCCAGTGACCCCGAGACACTTGGTGGGTATTTCCCAAAGGCCTTTAGCAGAGTCGGTGAATGTTGTATCCCTATCGGGGATTGTTTGTTTTCCCCGAGTCTTTGGGATCGATCGGTGTGCCCTCGCACAAAGGCTTTGATTTGCTAATGTCATCACCGGCAAAGTGGAAGGCGCCCCCCTACCGGGTTGTTTGTTTCCTCCGGATCTTGGGAGTAGTAGTGACCAAGGGCACCGACCGTGATGTATCGTTGTCCTTCGTTGTCACGGGGTGGTTGTTGCCCCGTGGGTCAAGTGTCTTTTTGGTCTCGTGCCTTTTGTGCCTCTTGCGGTGCTCCCAAGCCTCGTGGCCCCGAGACTTTGGTTTAGTCTTAGTCCCATCCGAGACTTCCCTTTTTCTTTTAAGAGCGGTGGTTTGGAGACATCGATCCTCCCAGTTGTTTACAACAACCATATGGGCCGCCAATTCTATAGGTGTGACAAGGGATGGGTCCTTTGAAAGTTTGAAGGACTCGGGATGCCAGTAAATTTCAAATTTTTCATCCCGAGTATAGTTGGCACCCAAGAACGATTGTAAAGCACAAGAGACAAACCTAGGATACGAAATATACTTCGTCCTAGTTTTGCTCAGAGCTTCGCTACAAGATCACCGTAAATGATCTCCCTATGTCGACATAAGGACCCCATTCATCAGTGCGGATGCCATCATCAACTCGAATAGAGTTTACCTGCTCAGCTGGATGAGTGGTTCCCGCCGAGGACCTGAATCACAAAAGTGAAAAGGATCCTCCAAGCCACGGGAATGAACTTTTAGTGACCGGGGTCTTGTCCAAAATGTGGATCCAAAACGATTTGTTTTAACCCATCCTTCACCGTGGAAGGTTCGTGATGGGCGATATAAACACCTTTGTTGTAGTCTAACCTCGTTGAAGTGCAAAAGTTTTATAATCCAGGTATATTGTTGCCCCTATTTAGATCGAACTCGATGAGATACTCCCGAGTGGTCTAAGGTTATTCTCATCATCGAAGGTGTCGGGTCAAAGGCTTTAGTAGCTGCCCAAAACTCCCCGAGGTAGTTTGGGTACACCACGAGGACACTTTACAAAGGCCGCTTTTAGTGGGCGCTGAATAAAAATTTACAATGTCTTTATAGGTTGGGACGCTTTCAGGTATTCAAAATTACCTATGACATTGTTTGTTTTGAATTCAACGCTTGATAGATCCCCTACCCATCGAGAAGCAAACTGAGAGATTGTGTTCTAGCCATATCTTTTAAAGAAGTTTTTAGGGTTTAAAAAACGCTTGGCAAGAACAGCTTAGAAATGTTTAGATCTCTAGTTAGTGATGAAAACTTTTGTAAATGTTTACAAGAAAGGTTTTCCAAAAGAGGTTTTGAAGGTTTGAGAACACACAAATATTTCCGGATTTGAGAAAAGATTTTGACAGAGTTTAATTGCGTAAATTGATTTGTGTGTTTTGTTTGTGTGTAAGAAGAGGGTATTTATAGAGTGATAAGAGGGGTGTTTTGTGCACAAATGGAAAAACTAAGAGTAGGTTTTGAAAGACTTTTGAAATTCCCATTTAATGCTACCACCCATTACCCGCAAAGAAAATCCTGCTTTTCAAGGGAACAATTGAGTGTGCAAGAAAGTGCACTTTGCAAAGAAAAATATCAATTTGATATTTCTTGTGAGAGGCAATAAATGCCAAGTGGGATGACAAGAAGACAAAGAGACATATATTCCTTTATTAAATTGGCATAGTTACCAACCTAGGACATTAAAGTAACTCGATACTTGGACCATTTAGTTACTTATTCAATGCTCTTTGTCAAGTGTCAGGACCCCGAATGAGTATTACCATTCAAATGAGAGTTTATTTTGATTTTCAGGAGGATGAACCATGTCGAGAGCTTATCGAGATTGGTTTTCAAATACTTGACTTTCAATGTCAAGCATTCCCAATTCGCCTTTCGGCCTCAAGGTAGGCTCATCCAAGGGTTTGGTGAAGATATCACCATTGATATTCGGTAGGGATGAAATGAAGTTCTATGTCTCCTTTCATTATGTGATCCCGATGAAGTGATATCCGATATCAATGTGTTTGGTTCTTTGGTGGAGGATGTGGTTGTTGGAGATTGCAATTGCACTAGTGTTATCACGTAAGATAGGCACCATTTTGTAATGGATGTCATAGTCACCGAGTTGACTTTTCATCCATAATACATTGGCACAAAGATCCCCGCTGCAGCCTACATATTCAAACTTCACCGAGGACATAGCCACCGATTGTTGCTTCTTTGCACTCCAACACACCGCTTTTCCTCCAAGAAATTGACAGGACCCCGAGGTACTTTTTCATCCATGTTGCGTACCAAGATAATCGTAATCGAGTAGCCCTTGAGATCAAACCCCGAGCATATTGGATAATATAGTCCAAGGTTTGGGGTTCCTTTCGTGCACCGAGTATTCTTTTAGGCGCAGTGAGTGGGATTCTTTTGATTGGATCGATATCTTGCTATTAGACGATCGAGAATTGTATGTCCGGTCTAGTAGCTGTTAGATACATCGGTGAGCCAACAATCCCTCCGAAATGAGTTTGATTGACCGATTTGCGGTGAGATCGGGTCCAAGGTTGTTAGGTGGAACCATTGGTGTCTTCACCGAGGCATAGTCAAATATCTCATATTTCTTCAAGAGATTTCGTGTATTTCTCTTGATCGATGGATATACCTTTATCGCTTGTTCGATTTGAAGTCCAAGAAAGTAAGTGAGTTCTCCCATCATGCTCATTTCAAACTTCTTTGTCATCGCTTTTTCAAACTGCTTGCAAAGTTTGTAGTTTGTTGAGCCAAAGATGATATCATCAACATACACTGACTAGTATCACATCCCGTCTGGTTCTATAGACAAACAGCAGTGTTGTCTATCTTTCCTCCGACAAACTTGTTTTGTATCGTGAAGGCCGAGAGAGTTTCATACCATGCCCCGGAGCTTGTTTAAGTCCATAAAGGGCTTTGTCAAGCTTGCGCATAGTCGTCGAATTCACTACTCAAAGCCCCGTGGTTGCCGAACATACACATCTTCCTTGAGATCACCATTTAAGAATGCACTTTTAACATCCATTTGGTAGACCTCAAGTTCATGTATGTTGCATATGTAAGGAAGATCCCGATGGCTTCCATTCTTGCAACAGAGCAAATGTCTCATCATAGTCAATGCCTTCTTGTTGATCAGAACCTTGGCTACAAGTCCGGTTTGTTTTTAATGACAAGCCGCTGCTCATCGCTTTGTTTCGAAACCCACTTCATTCCTATGACTACTACATCCCGAGACATTTGATCAAGGTCATGACCTTGTTTTTATCAAACTGCTGTAATTCATCTTGCATAGCCCGAACCCACTGGGTGTTTTAGAGCTTCAGTGACACTTTTGGGTTCAATGTCCGATAGGTAATCAAGATATAGACATTCATTAGTCAAGTCGCAGTTAGACTAGCAGCCATACTTCTAGTGAGCATGCCTCGGTGGGTTCACCAATGATGTTTACAAGCTCAATGTCCCGAGATCTAGTCCACTTACTTTGTGGTCTAGGATCCGAGTCAAGATGTCACCGGAGTTCGGGATGTGAGTTCAAAAAGCAAGAGCACAGGATCATTTAGAACAATCTGTTGAGATGTCATGATCAGTTGAGGATCATGAGTTACGTGTTCCCGATCATTTGGATCATTGTTACTTATCCCAAGAGGGACAGATCGATTCTCAATGAATTCATTGACGGTTGGTCAGTAGGTTGTGAGGTAAGACATAATATGAGATGTCGCGATCGCCTGATATGAGGAATTGAGTTCTGTTGTACCCATCGAGGATATCTTGAAGAGTTATCAATTCCTATTTCCTCCATCGAGGTGTTGGTGAACTGATGCTTTCAAGATTTTCATCAAAGGTGACATGAAAGGTTTCCTCAACTTGTTGTCTCCTCGTGTTAAAGACCTCAAGGCTTTGGAGATCAGTGAGTAGCCTAAAAGTATCCATCATCGCCTTTTGCATCAAACTTGCCTAGATGATCCTTGTGGTTGTGAATGAACACTGGACATCCAAACACATGAAAATAGTCGATGTTTGGAAGTTCACCAAGATCTCATATGGGTTTTATTATGTATTTTGACAATGATTGACCTGCTTTTGAGTGTAACAGTGCTTTGATCGCTTCATCCGTAAATGTTTTGAGAGGGTCGAGCCATTTAACATAGTTCTAGCAATTTCAATGAGAGTTCTGCTTTTCCTTTCAAAGAACCCCATTTTGTTCAGGGTATAAGGAGATGAGAAATTTTGAGAAATTCTTTTCATCACAGAAACTCTCAAGTTCTTGATTTCAACTCGCCATTGTCGGCCTGGATTTGTTTGACAAGAATGTCATTCGGTTTTCAATCTTCCCGATGAATGATATTATTGCATCACCGCTCGACTCTTTTTTGAAAGAAAGTATACCCAAGTGTATCTTGAGAATTCATCAACAATGACAAGTGTATACTTCTATGCCGGATTGATCCGGGATGACAGTCCAAAGAGATCCATGTGCGGGAGGTGAAGGCGCTTTTGATGGAGAAATTTTGTTTTGTTTTGAATGATGCTCGTGGTGTTTACCCTTTTCACAGCAGAGCATGGTTTGTCTTTTGCAAAGACCAAAGATGGCAAGCCAAGGACCTTGTTTTGTTTTGCCAAGTTGTTGAGATTTTGAAGTTCAAAGAGTCTCTTATGCCACACCAATTGATAGTTTCGGTGGCTTTAGCAAAGAGACACGCTCCATCTTGGGAGAGAGTTGACATGTCAAGCACATAAACATCGCCTCTCTAGAGCTATCAACACAACTTCCTTGTTGGCATTAAAATGGTACCTTGTTTATCATTGAATTGTACAATGAATTTTGCATCACATAGTTGATCGACATCGATGAGATTGTATTTGAGACCATTGACATAGGCTATTCTAGAGAAACTATTCCATTGCGCCATCGAACCATAACCTTCGTGGGACATGATGAGTTATCACCAAATACTACCTTGGGCCCGGGTTCCTTTACATACTTGTGCAGATATTCCTTCACACCACCATGCTTCTTGAGCATCCACCGCCTAGATGCCAAATAGGCTCCGGCATGTCTCTCGCACAAGTAGTAAACCGAATTAGTTTCTTCACCCACTTACTAGTGGGCTTGGATCTCAAGGTCTCTTTGAAATTTGCAATCGACTCATGGTCGGTGGTTGTGTGCAAGGTGCTACCACGTGTTTTGCATTTAGAGGCCGAGGATGACTCAAGACTCGGGTTGTTTGGAATTTCTCCTTGCATGAATGATATCGTCATGTTGGGATGTCTCATGAGTGGATTACAGATATATCACAAAGATGTATTCATGAGACAATCATCCCGATGATGATCATTGAATCCACAAGGAGGACAGAGAGGAAAAGGTTTTGCTCTATTCTTTGGGGCGCTTTGGAGGATGAAGCATACCGATGACCAACTTTGGTATAGTTTGTTCGACCGACATATCAGATATGATCTCAGCCCTGTGATCATCCTTTTGCATATCATGCAAAAAGGATTCTATAGCGCTTGTCGATGGTATGGGTGGTGTAATGACACACCACACTTTTGTTTGCTTTTGAGGTTGACTTTGACTTGAGGAACCGGAGGAAGTCGGCTTTGTCTCCTTGATTGGTTCAGTGGACCTTTTCAATGGATTCCATTTTTCAAGAAGCTTCCTCACGAGTTCGGGCCATTGGTCGGATTTGGCTTACCAAGGTGGGGACAGAGGATGATGAAGTCTCAAAGCAGGAGTAGACTTGGATTAGTTTTGCTTGTCTTTGAAGGATGGTTCTACCACGCCCGCACCTTTCTTTTGGTGAATGAGGATTGAATTGTAGTGGAGTAAGCTCGTGAGCTTGAGCAAAGACCAAGAGGTTTCAGGTGGAAGCGGTGCTGAGATTCTCGCCGGACTCGTAGATGTGTTCAAGACCACTCGGGCACATCAGAGTCCAAGCATGCTCTTTAGAGCTTGACTTTCGTGCTCTAGAATCCTTCCGTAATCAAGTTTGAAGCTTACTCGTGATTAACTCGCTCAATCCATTCACCGGAATTTGAATCAACCAACATACTTGTAATCATGCCACCGCACACAAATGGCTTAGAGATCGGTCTTTGCCGAGAGAGTCGGGAGATGATCTTCACCTATGACTCTCTTCTTGTCCCATCGGGGCTCCCAAGATCAAAGACCCCGGGATTCTTAGCATCCAACTCTTAAGAATATCATTTGCCTTTTAAGTTCATCTTGAAGATTCGATTTCTTTTAACTAGTTCGTTTTGAATTTGCAAAGTGATGTTTTCAAGCTTAGCTTGTTTTAAAATGAGCAATTCATCCCTACACTTATTCAATTCAAAACTTAACTTGTTGTACTTAGAAAAAGATTCGCTTTTGCTCTTCTACAAACTTAAGGTCAACATTTAGATAATTCATATAAGATCGCTAATCGTAGTCATCATCCATAGAAAGTAAAGTGTTTACCTTCTTCATTGTGATGTTGACCCATTCCCTGCTCCTAGCATGATTCTTCCCAACAAGAAGCTTGTCTTCTTCTCGAGAGCCATTAGAGTAATCGACGTGTACCATTTCATCATCCGATGAGATTGGCTCTTCATCCCACCAAAGGTTTCAAAGAACTGTGCCTTTGTTCTTCCCCTACATGCATCGAACATTTTTGTTGTTTCGAGGACGGCCTCTAGCAATGCAAGCTTAGCTTTTGCTTTCTTATACTTAGCTTCATAATCAATGGTTTTGTTGAGATCGATTTGTTTTGAACATTTTGATGAGACTGATAGATTTTTGTTGAAATTTGCTAAAGCCTCAAGACCGATTAGATCCCGATGGTTTGTAAGAGGTTCGTAAATTGTTTTGAAAATGCCTTTTGCAAAATGGCCTCTTTTATGACACTTGTAGCATTCAAGGTCTTCGCTGCTTTAGCGTTGAAAACCTTGTTTCTTTTATAAACCTTTGAGAGTTAGCGAGTGCCCTTTCCGAAATTCAAGATTCAGTCACTTAGGTACTCCTCACTTGATCTCTCATCGCTCATCATCCGAGTTTTCTTGGAAATCTTGAACTACATTGTTAGAAAAGAAAGGTTGATATTGGTGATGATGTAGTGGTCGTGACTTTTGACTTCGAGACTTCTTTAAGTCGTAGGTATCGTCTGATGAGGTTTTCCTCATAGACAAATTTCCCATAAATTTCGTGAAGCTCAATATTTTGGATGTGATTGGCATTCCTAAGTCCCTCGAGAGAAATTCAACCACTTCTCGTGGAGACTGCTTACAAAACCAACATTGATTTCATGCTTAGACAACTCAACACCATCATTTGAAAGTTCATTTAAAAGAGTTTTGTATCCGTGTAAGTTTGAGAGAGTTTCGAGTCCTTAGCCCTCAAGGTGTTATACTTAAGTTTCGTGTCCATTATCCTGCTTTCCTTGGTATCGATGGTCCTTCATGACTATGAACAAGGTCATCCTGTGTTTGCTTAGCAAGACTATACATTAATAACAGACTCCATAATATCGTCAGAAGACAAGATATTATTATACTTTTGAGCCTTTGGTCCCGGTTGACCACTCTCCTTTCATCTGGTCCATCGAGCTTGTGTTCGGCAACCCTTCGACCAGCTTTGGGACAAATGGACCTTCATTTATGCACTTGACATAATAAGGTTCCATCCTAATCAAATAGCAAAGCATTCGCTTTTTCCATTTGTTGAATTTGCCAACTTCAAGTCTAGGGCAACAAATTGAATAAGCTCCACCCTTTTATCGACTAGTTGGGGTACATCATTTTCACCATTTAGGATCCTAATTTAAAACTTTTAGAGCGGCCTAAAAACTAGTTTTATAATTAGCCTTGCTCGATACCACTTGTTGTTCCTCGCTCACTAACGCTTAAAATGCATTAAGTTTATAAAACAAGTTAAAAGTGAACGATGATCAAATTAACATAAAGAAAACACATCGAGTAATTTTCAACATCATATTCTTATTAGAAATAAATCAACAAAGAATACGCTACCCAAGTACTTGCGGAATAGTACTTGGGATTGAAATGACAAAGTTGGGTGATTCCTCTAAGCTCAAAGCTAAGTCCGAGCACAACTCTTAGAGCTCACCGAGCTATCTCGTGAACTAAGTTAGATTGGAGGAGTGAAAAGATGGCTCATGCGTGTGTGTGTTTTTACAATTCACAAGCTTAACCTTTTCACTCCATCTCTTATGCTATTTATACATGTATGGTATTTGACTCTTTCCTAAGTGACAACCGACATCACACGTAAGACAAAATCTTGATGTATTTTGTCTCACATTATAAAGACTATTCTAGGTAAGAGACAAGACTACTTTCCTAAGTTCGGTGATGACACCGAGCCCCATGTTTTGCTATTCGTGAAAGTTGACTTTGGATGATAAGGACTTCGCCTTATCTCGATTCAACCTTTCCGCTTTGTCCCGCCTCTTCTTCGCCTTTACATTCTTCGCCTTCTACATCAGTTGTCTTGATGTAAGAAGTTGGATAGGAATCTTAGGATTCAAAGTGAGTTATTGTCATCACCACCGAATCCATCATCTTCTTCTTGACTCGATCTTCACCCTTTAAGTTCCGCTTCATCGAGTGGAGAGACTTCATCTTAGCCTCTCATCGAGTATCCTCGAAGACGACTCACCGAGACTATGCACTCAAAGGACTGCTTATGTTAACGGATTAAATACTTGGGCTATTTTCTATTCAAATCCTAGATTAAGGAGTTTGGGTATTTACCGAACCCAATATTTAGATTATGTAATGATTGTATTTTCCGTTTATGCATAGGTATTTTGTATTTGCACATGTATCGATAAAAAATATTACATAACTATGTTTACAAATAACAAAACTTTATTAATACATTTATGCAATTTTATACAAACAACAAAACTCTATTAAAAATATTACATAAATATATTTTATTACAAATATATGAAGCGTCATGCATATAATACAATATCTTAAATAGTTGATTCAACTTTAGACGCGTACGATGTATTCCTCGTCTTGTTAAAACCCATAAAATCTACATCTGTTTTTAATCATCACATGTGTTTTTACTCATTAAGCACTCTCGATCTCTTTGTATGCATATGTGCAGTTGAGTTCATCAATATGCCTTTATATATATCGTATGTGCATTCTTCATATTACTCATTATACTCGAACATGTAATCACTAACAAATAATAGATGAATTATTTAATCATAACAACTAAAAAACATATATGCACAATCCTTTCATAATGATGAAATTAAACAAATGAAACAAGTTTTCATGAAACCGTAAAACACATATGCATGAAGGTTTCAAATTACATCAGAAATCACATATGCACACTCAAAATACATGTGATACCGAGAGGCGATAAAAGCAATACAAAGTAAGATTTGAACCAGTGCCTATTCCACCATTAGCAAACCAAAAATCTCCTGATACCAAACCAAAAACGTCTGCTATTGCCAAAAATGTTCAAATATTATTCACATATCTGCCGTAAACATATAAAAAATCATCACTCCATAAATTGATTACTTTAGTTTAACTAACTTAGCGAGTCAGGTCCATCAACATCAATAACATTACATACTAACTTATAAACATTAAAAAAATCAATCGATATACAAGACAATAAACATGTATCACTACAAATATTATGTAACCATAGTGGTAATTCGGCTATATTTCACATTCAAAAATGAAAAAAGAAATTAACATGATATAAATTAAATATGAAGATAAAATTAGTGTTAAACTTTTATCAAATTAGCCACAAAAGCAAACCTACCTTACCTATCCATTACACAAAAGCAAACCTACCTTATCGAGAATAATGGAGATTAATCATCTGATATGGAGAATATTGATATACAAATTAAGAGCAATAATAATCCCAATATGAAGAGCACAAGCACAACAAAAACCAAATCAGTTATAAGGCAGTAAAAAGGATGGTTAAAGTGCAATTTAAGAAAAAATGATTGAATATAATAATATTGATATCTCAATACTGACCCACGATATAGTATGAAACAATAAATGACATAATGTTTAAGAACCCTAAAACCAACCTATGATTGATCAATAAAATAAAGTATCCAACAAACCCACAACTGAGAATCTAGGAATAACGATTGAAACAATATTAGACCAACCAATCAGGATCACTCAAAGGTTATTACGTCATTGTCGCCGTTTTTTAAATGCAGAGAAAAGAGAGAGGGAGATGAGGGGCGGTTATTAGGTTAACAAATGAGAAGAGATTTATTAATCCTTTTGTCAGATCCTAAATTTAGGGGATGATTTAAAATTACATAAGTGTTTTTTTATTCTTTGTATAACTGAACATGAATTTATTAGTTATTACCATTATACCATCATCATTTATAACCATTGATCAAAAAATAGAAGGCCAAGATTGATTCTCGTAGTTACGTGAATTTTTTGGTTATGAAAATAACCTCGCTATATATATATATATATATATATATATATATATATATATATATATATATATATATATATATATATATATATATATATATATATATATATATATATATATATATATATATATATATATACGCTCCGGCTCCATTCGTATGCTTTTATTTTGGTACGTTGAAATTTTCGCTTAAACAAACCGATTCATGTTTTTGATTTGATTCACAAGTAACATCATTTTATGTGAATCGAATCTATTAATCACAAATTTGATTCACAAATCATTGCTAAAATCGAGTTATGATGATGATTCATTAAATTTGTCACATGATGATTCAAGATTCTACATATATCGCAAAATCGAGAGATTTTAACATCGATTCAAATATTCTTTACACATTTTGAATTTTAATCACATAAAACGAGTTTTACTGAAAAACATGAATCAAAGTTACAAATCTATCATTTTTGAAAACCTTCTCAATCGATCCGGATTATATATATATATATAAAAGCTTTTTTTCCGCGGTTAATATGAAAATGAATATATGTGGTTTGTTAAAAAATTGTGTATTAGGTTTCGTTTACACAATATCTCAAATCACACATTTTTTATATAAAAAAGAATAACATTATTTCTTATTTTCGGATCAAAAATGTGTATCTCAAATCATACATGGGACAACTACATACATTAGGACGAAATTCGAACTAGTGATGTACATCCACATGTCACCAAAATATGGTTACCATTGTCATTGTCGCAATGTGATATTACAAATTCAAATGTTAATGTACCCAAAGTTTCCGACCGATCTTTTTGTATCAAATAGAAAAGCCAACAATAATTGCGTATTCGAGCAATTCCATATCCTTTTAAGTTTTAACCAAAAGAGTGAAAAAAGTGTACTACGTACTACAAATGCTTTTTGAGGAGAGTTATTTTACATACCAAACTTTTCTCACATACCAAGGGACTCATCTCCACCATCCATTTAAAAAGAAATCAATGGCTGAGATTAAAAACATTTTATTATTTCACATATTTTTTATAATTTAAATATATCTTAAACCGTTAATCGTTATGTGAAAATATTTGACGCGTCACGACGAAAGATTTAATTATCTTTCTATGACGCAAGACTTCGATATAATTTCAAAAAGAAAAATATTCGTTTTTCACGCTTTTTCGTATTTTTTCATCGAAATTTGCATTAAAAATATCATATATGATAAAACACTAAATCGGAATATCACACGTGATATTAGTGTAATATCATATATCTATGTAATATCACATGTGATATATCATATGTGATATTACACCAATATCATACGTGATATTACATATCATATACGATATTACACTAATATCACATGCGATATTCAAAATAGTGCTTTTATCATATACGATTTTTAATGCAAATTTCAAGAACGTAAAAAGAAAAACTAAAAAACGTGAAAATACGAAAAAATTTTTTTGTCGAAAGTATATCAAAGTCTTTATTTATGAAAGATAATTAAACGCTCGTCGAACGATATATTTTTTTCGCTAACGATTAACTGTTTGAAAGATATTAATATTCAAAAAATGATGAAAGTGGATTTTTAAATTGTTGGGATTAATCTCATCCATTAGATCAAATAAAAATGGAGTGTGGTGATTGATCCCCAGATGAAAAATATTTTGTCCTCAAATGATCTTAAATCATGCTTTTTAATAATTTATTTACCTTATTGACTTAGATAAATTTCAGCTTCACACTTTTATGTTTGGTTTCATGTTATCCACAAAGTATATACAAAGTCGTTTTATTGAAGAGTTTCGTGTGTGGATTATAATTTACTGATGGGATTTTTGGATCCATCAATGATTGGAACTGTTTTTTGGCTTCTATAGAGTACGTTTGTGATGATGTATATAGTACAACAGGTCTATTAGGCCTAGCTTGTGGTATACATATTTTGGGGTTCAGACTCAACAAGGTAAGGCAATCACAAATACTGAAGCGCTACTAAGCCCAATGACAAATTGGTTATGACCCGGATACACACAAAGACTAACGTAGAACACCTAGCGGATCGGTCCATGGTCGCGGAAGGTGGTCTGTGTCCGCAACAACGATTATTGCGAAACCTTGCCCGAAAAAGGTCCCACTTCGGCCACTAACAATTATAAGCGAAATACCTGAAAATCCTAATATTGGACTCGTCAATAAAAGGAATTCTCTAACACCCTTACAAGGCATATCTTCCTCATTCGTATCAACACACATATTTTTATTCTCTCATGAACACGATTTCTTATTCTCATGCCGGAGCTTAATCGTGGGGTCTGTTCCCACGGTAAGGCTAACAGTTTGTTCCCATTTGTGCAGTAAATCATTTCATTACTTGGTTTAGAGTATTGGGTATAGTGGCTATATCTCTCGCCAAAATGACATGAACGTGTCAAATCTTAGCCATTATACCATTATGGCTCGCCACTTTCATTTTAGGCACTTCTCCAACACACAAAAGACAACATTTTCATTTATGATTTTCAATCATTTGAAAATAATTGAGGTGGGTATGGCCCAAATGGTTGTGTTGAAGTTAGTCACGAAGAAGATATATTTTGAGGTTGGAGTATTGAAATGAGATGCCATATGATGGGCCCAAATGGCTAAAAAATGGTAGCCACCATATCTTATGCTCTTAGTACAGATCCAATCCACAAGTAGCTCATTGGCTCGGCCTAATAAGCGACCTTAATCCATATCAGTATTCGTCATATTTTTTGTACTAACAGTCTAACAGTTTGTAACTTTTATGTACTTCAGAGCACTATGTAGTGAATTATACGTGATAGATTGATTTTGCTCGCTTGCTACAAATACTACTACTTCATACTTGTAGATAAGCTAATATAGTATCGAATTAATGTGAGTTTGCCTGCAACCTTTAGTATTCGGGTCAAGTTTCAAGTCCAAATTGTAGATGCGCATTTCCATACACCGGAAACCTTAACTTCAGGTGCTAATGTGTTGCTTTTGATTTAGGATCCACCCTGCAACAAATGAAAGTTGAGGGACGAAACAGTGATTTCACCCAAACCACAGGGATGAAAAATGTAAATTATGACTCTATATAAAGCACAAACATTACCATTCTATTCATATTCAGATAGAAACATAAACATTACCATTCTATTCTATTCAAACTAGTTTTCAAACTGCAGCCATGAGCATGAACGCTGGAAACATCTTGCATATGAATGGAGAAGACGAAGAGTTCAGCTATGCGAAGAACTCATTTCTTCAAGTCTCTCACTTTGATTTTTTTTTTTTTTTTAGTATCTCATTATCACAACATCTATTTTTATTTAAAACTAATGTGTTATCCTTCAATTGCATGTTTCAGGAAATTGCAATAACGAAAATGCATCAGATGATAAAGGATGTAATCAAGGGCATCGCCAACCTTGATGGTTTCCCACACTGTTTCAAAATTGCAGATTTGGGCTGTTCTTCCGGACCAAACACACTATCGGTTGTTTCTAACATCATAAATGAAGTACATGATGTTTGTAAAGACAAGAATCTTAAAACCCCACAATTTCAAGTGTTCTTAAATGACCTTTATGGAAATGATTTTAACTCCATCTTTAAATCTCTGCCAATGTTCTATGCTAAGAACTTTGGCCAATGTTTTATTTCGGGAGTACCTGGGTCTTTCTATGGGAGGCTCTTTCCTGACAAGAGTATGCACCTTTTCCATTCGTCGTGTAGCCTTCACTGGCTTTCTCAGGTTAGTCCGTAGCATGGGTTGCTAGACCAGTCAAACCAATTAACAGAAGATCAATGTCAATGTGCTTCTTGCTTGGACACTAACTATTTGCTGTTGTTTTCAGCTACCTGAAGGCCTTGAGATTAATGGACTAAACGTCTACATGTCAAAAACGAGCCCTCCAATAGTTTATGAAATGTATAGGATGCAATTTGAAAAGGATTTTTCGACGTATTTAGAATCACGCTCGAAGGAAATAATACATGGCGGGCATATGGTCATCTCAATTGCAGGACGAAGTGATGTGGATCCAAGTTGCAATGAGAGTAGTGGTTTATGGGAGTTGTTTGCGAAGTCACTAGTCGATATGGCCAAGGAGGTATATATACGGTTATTTCAATTAATTTTGTTGCTCCTAAGTTTTCAATTAATAAAAAGCATTTTCATGCAAGTATATATCCAATGCAGGGGTTGGTTAAAGAATCCGACATCAGGTCATTCAATGTGCCATCTTACAATCCGCATAAGAATGAAATTGTGGATCTTATACAGAAGCAAGGATCATTTTCTCTTGATCTATTGGACTCATATGAAGTAAACTGGGATCCATATGACACCGATTATGTAAGTGGCAAAGTTTCTGATGATCAGCCGATCCATGGGGAAATTGTGGCGAAAATCTTAAGAGCTGCAACAGAACCAATGTTGATTGCCCACTTTGGGAATTCGGCAATGGATCTGGTATTTCAGAGCTTCCAAAAAAAAGTGAATGAACATCTGGTGAAGGAAAAGACCAAGCACCATGTTTTAGTCCTTTGCATGACTAAGAAGATATAAACTATATATGTACTGGGCATGTTTTTTAGGCCGTGCTTAATCTTAACTTTCATGATTTTGCCTTTTGTTGTAAAATTATTGACAATCTTCTAGTTTTCAAAGGGATCCCTTTTAACATTTACCAGCAAGACTTGTAACATGTTATGATAAGCATCAGTTAGAAGCAATGAATCTACTAAATGGAAACAAACATGCTTCGAACGAATTTAACATTTAGTTAACTACAGTAACATTTTTATATTTAAAAAGGGAGAATGTAAAAATGTATGACCCTTGAGTTAACTACTTAATTAACTGTATATCAAAACTGTCAATAACGAAAAATTGTGATCAACATAAGACTACAAGATTTATACTTTTGGCTACTAAAATCTATAAAAGCAACCAAATAACACTTTTACCCACTAAAACTTATAAAAGTAATCAAATGAAAAACTTTTACCAACTAAATAACAAAACCAGATTAAAAAATAAAGTCGCGTTTGAAAGAAGTAGCCACAAAAACCCACACATAACAAATCAAAATTGTCAAGAGAGTAAAAAAAAGCCGTTCACCAAAACTCACACACACCACCGTTATCACCTCCACCGGAACCCTAACTCCGGCACCACCACCGTCGTTATCCACCACAGTCGTTATCAAATCAGGTATAAACAGCGTTTCCTTTACGTTTTGTATTGTGTATGAAGTGTTTGATGTTTGCTGTTCTGTCAATAAGCTAATATATGCGGTTATGATAAAGTTTATTTGGAGGTGATACGTTTGTTTGCTTATTAATAAGTTGAATAATTATTAGTTTGTGAAATTCTGTTGCTTGGAGTGATAGGATTGTATAGTTAGCTCGACTAATTTAAAGGTTGCTTCGAGCTGATAGGATTGTATAGTTAGCTCGACTTGTACTCGATAAAAGCTGTATGGTTTTACTAGCTTTTTGCTGTATGTTTTTTATAATATGGATAAAAACAGAACAGCGACCAAATACAATGATACCTACTTGTACATATCTTCACGGTATCAAAAAGGGAGACATGCAAGTTGGGTAGCGGTGCGGGTCAAAATGATGATATATTGTATGGTTTTAATTGGGCTCGGTTTTGGTTAACTTTGACCCACTCTTTGTCCAATAATTTTGATAATGGTCAATATGTCAGATATAATCAAAAAATGTATATCTATACTTTCAGTGACCTTTATGAAGGAGCAAGAAGTGCTGAAGTGACCGATCTTGAAGCAATAAGGCTGGACGCAGTGAGTGTTTTGAAATTGGTTGGGCAACGGAATTTTCACTCGATGACCAATGTTAATATCGGTCGAATCGAGTGTGTGGCATGGTCATCATATTCGTCAGAACAAAAAACACAACATCGGTTGTAATTTCAACCGATTTCAAAGTTACATTTCCAACTATTTTTGCCCGTTTGGGCATTCAATGTAATATATATATATATATATATATATATATATATATATTCGACCGTTTGGCATTTAATGTAAAAACACTTTTTTTAAAAAGCTTTACCACTCTATAAATACCAACTTCAAACATAATTCAAACACAATTCAACCTCAAACTACTTCTCATCTATATTCACTTCCAACCTCAATCTAATTCTCATACAAATTCAACATGTCAAAGAAAAATACCTCACAATCAAAGAACCGACGATCAAGACTACCTCAAAATACATCGGATTTTAATTTCTCGCCGAAAAACAACTGTGAATTAACCGGCATAACACCAAAGACAAAACCGGGTATTCGTCATTCACAAAGTTTTGAATATCAATCACAACTAGCACAACCCAATCAACACCAAAACCCGCTTTACGTTAATCACAATTTGTCCCACCGCGAACGCCCTTACACGGACACCGCTAAAACCAGTGGGTCGTCGATCCTCCAAACATGGACTTCATTTATCCTTCCCAATCAGATCAACCTTATTCCCCGCTCGTAGTACTAATCTTGAAATGAATTTGGAATATTATATGCCTGAGTATCCGACCCAAAACTATTCAAGTCAAGATGCTTCGATGGGGCAAGGTTCGGGTTACGGTTCGTACCACGATTCCATTCCCGTTGAAGACGATGATGATGAAAAAATCGACGATGCTGAAGAAATGTCCCCCATCAAACCAAAGAAGCCTTCAAGACGTGCTTCAAAGGCCAATGACAAAGGCAAGAAGCCCGAAGCAAGCAGGGAGAAAGGCAAGAAGATCGTTGAACCATGAACAAAGGCAGAAGAGATCGCGCTTTGTAGAGCTTGGGTTTATGTGTCAGAAAACTCGGCGAGAGGAAACGCTATGAACAGGCACCGCTTTTAGGAGTTAGTGATAGCGTATTTTAAAAATGAAACTGGCTCAGACAAAACCTACGACTCCATCACTGCCAAATGGAATAATAGGATTCGTAATAGGGTTGGGAATTTTTGCGCTATTATTGATAATGTCAAGAAAAATCATGGAAGTGGTGAGAATGATGTAGACGACAAAAAAAAAGCTCTTAGAGAATACCGTATGATGTACGGTCATGATTTTACCTTGGAGGAGTGTTGGGAAATTTTGAAGGGTTATGATGCTTGGAAGAATCATGAGATGCCGGCTTTCCAAATGAATAGTCGAAAGAAAACAAAGGGTTCTACAACTACCTCGGGGTCAACCCAAGGTCCTTTGAGTGTCCAAGACGTTGATGATTCTGATGACGAGGAAGAGACTAGAGAATCACGACCAGAAGTTCATGATGCAACAAGGAAGAAATCATCCTCCTCCTCCCATGATCATCCATCAGAATCATTTATTGGGTCGTTAGCTAAAACCTTCTTCAAATTCAAGTCGTCAAAACGGGGGAAAGGTAAGAGTAAGAGGGTTTAGAAGATGCGTACAAAAGCTTGAGGGAAAAAGAGTTGGAGATGAAAAGAGAGAAACTTGAGCTCCAAAAAAAGACGATGGACCTCATGACGCTATCGCAACGGGAGACCGACATAATCTTCTATAATACCCCAGTCGACCCAAATTTGACCCAACGACAACTAGAAGAAGTCAAGGCAACAATCAAGGATACGGTTTAGATTATTAGTTTAAATATTGCAATGTTTATTTTAATTTAGTATTGTAATGTTTATTTTAATTTTAATGAATTTAAATTTGTTGTTCAAAATGTTTGAATTAAGAAAAAAAAAAGAAGTCTGTCATCGAATGTGACATCTTTGTCGTGTTTGGTCGCCGGAGAGAGAAAGCTGATATGGCACATGGTGACCTGGGTCACGAGTGTGCCCAGCCTAAGGCAACTTTTGAAACCTTTAGAAGATTCAGTCCCTGATACGCGTACAACGCGCGTTCGGGGTCAGAGGAATCTTCCTTTTCTTCGAGCAAGCCTTTCAACCACCTAGGCAGTGAACCTAATCGTTGTAGTGTAGCATTAGGGTAAGCTTCGGGATTGATATCGTTCTCTAGAAGAATATAAATTCTAGTGAGAAATTACTACGTTAAGGTTGGGGTTGAGAAAGATTATTTTTATTTTATTTTTACATTTTTTAGAAAATTGAAAGGTACGATCTCGGGGTATTGGATTTGGGGGGTAGTACTTCTTCCAATTACTCTACTATTCTAATTATCTAATTAACTAAGCTAAGGGGTGGTCTATGTCTAATTGATGTGTGCTCGTATGATGATTAAAAATGTGTTTACCTAGATACTATTACTTCCTAGTTATCTCTTATTGATGGTTGAATTGTCACGTCGTTATTCTTAACGCGTTGTGTCTTCTAAGGTTGTAGGGTATGCTTTTCTCCCTAACTCTTTGAGAAAACCTTAAGGTTATTGCCTACAAAATCTCTAGGATTCATAAACTAACTCTAAGGTTATCTTTGGTTTTCTAGCCTACAATTACTCTAGGCGATCATAAACTAAGGTTCACAAAGATTACTCAAGCATTAAAAACACAACGATGGCCTATTGCAATCCTAAGTCAATTACAATTAAGATAAGTGACAACCAATCAATATTCAATAACTAGGTTTCATAGATCTAAGCAAACACATAAGTAAATTAACCGGACATGGTAAACATGCAAGCATACACACATACAATCGAATACATAATGAAATCAATGAAGTAAATAACTTATCTTGATGTAAAATAGGGTATGAGAACCCTAAGATACTGCCCAAGACAAACCAAAATCGTTTAATTGTGACGCCGATCGCCGACATTAGGGTTTCGCCTTGGCCAAGTCAACTTTGGGATGGCATCACGTTGTGGTTATGGCACCGTCGCCTACAACTTCGACGCCGTCGAACTGGATCTAGGCCTGCCCGAGGAAAAGGTCTTCGTGACGCCCTACTTTCAAAGCTGACGTCGTCGGTACAAAATAGCAATTTCACTTGAGCCGTCAAGAAATAGAGGGACAAGGCCGCTTTGTCTATGACGTCACGGTACACTTCCAGTGACTGAGTGTCTTGATCTTGACTTTGGCCATTTTCTTCAAATATTCACGCTTTTCGTCAAATAAGCATCATTTCAAGATTTTGCCTTCAAGAGACCTAAAAAGTGAAAAGAAACGAAATTAAGCAGTAACGGATATAAAATTAGGTGATTAATGGCTTAAATGACCTCTCAAAAGTGTACCTTTTAAATCCTTATCAAATATACCTACACTTGGTATTTGCTTGTCCTCAAGCAAATGTGCTTTTGGCCAATCAATTTATAAGTTAGAGGGCATGAAGCATTGGTTTAGAACAGTTCACAACAAGTATAAGCCTCATAAAAGTCATAACAAGCACGAAAACTATATACTAGCACCTCAAAAGTGGTGTTTGGATACTCTCATCTCTCAGGTGTATATGAAATATATCAAATTGGAAATGGAAGATAAACACTCATTTACCGGTCCTAGTACATAGATTACCATAGGTTTGAGACTAGATCAAACCTCCACCGCTTTGGCATAAGCACCTAACAACTATCTAAGAGGACTTTTATAGGGTTGTAACGTTAGGCTTACGGTAGGGAAACAAAGGGTTTGGTTGGATAGGCGATTTAGTGGTGGCAAGTCAAAAATCTTTATGTTACAAGCATAAGAAGAATGGTGTTGCTAAGCCAAGACTCGACACTCTAAACTCTAGATAACTTTGAAACAAACAAACATCAATATAAAGATAGATGTAGGATGGTAGCACGTATGTTTTTTTTTCATACACTTTTACTCTACCATCCTCTACGATAACATCAAAATATAAGGATTTATAGGCACATCCCTACACTTGAGTTTTATTAATCTAACACTAATTTGACCCGAATTGAAAGATCAAAACACTTGGAGTACATTATTACGTAAATAAAGGAATTTGAATTTAACGTTCTTTCCGCCACCCATAAAATTTAACTTTGCCCATGAGTCCCAATCGTCCCAAAACTGTGTACAAAGGATATGACTCGACTTAGAAACTTATGAAAGTAACTAGATAATTGAACTAAGGGTTTAGTATGATAACAATAATGCACTAAAAGTGAGTGCATACGAAGTCCATGGAATGCACATCCGTTTTGCACCAACCGAATGGTGTCGGATCGCATGGCCGTAGTTTGAGCTTGATCGGGAAGCTCAATGGTGTTCCTATAGCCTAGGTGGCTTGGTCTAGAGTATTTACCAAGATTACGGCCTCTTGGCGGGTCATTTGGTGGTGGGTTGATGAGTGGTGGTTGATTATCACCTTCCATGTTGAAAATTGATGGGATTACGAACAAAGGTCACGAAGAAGGAGGATAGACTACGAGGAAGCTAAAAATGATAAAAAAAATATTACTTGATAGGAATCAAGCAAGGGAACCTAAACGAGATAGAGATCTAACTAGCTATTCTATTCCTCGCCAGCGGCGTCAAAAACTTGATACGCGTACAACGCGCGTTCGGGGTCAAAGGGATCTTCCTTATCTTCGAGCAAGTTTTTCAACCACCTAGGCAGTGAACCTAATCGTTGTAATGTAGCATTAGGGTAAGCCTCGGGATTGATATGATTCTCTAGGGGAATAGGAATGCTAGTGAGAAATTACTACGCTAAGGTTGGGGTTGAGGAAGATTATTTTTTATCTTTTTTTATATTTTTTAGAAAATTGAAAGGTACGATCTCAGGGTATTGGATTTGGGGGGTAGTACTTCTACCATTACACTACTATTCTAATTATCTAATTAACAAAGCTAAGGGGTAGTCTATGTCTAATTGATGTGTGCTCGTATGATGATTAAAAATGTATTTACTTAGATACTATTACTCCCTAGTTATCTCTTATTGATGGTTGAATTGTTACGTCCTTATTCTTAACGCGTTGTGTCTTCTAAGGTCGTAGGGTATGCTTTTCTCTCTAACTCTTTGAAAATACCTTAAGGTTATTGCCTACAAAATCTATAGGATTCATAAACTAACTCCAAGGTTATCTTTGGATGTTTAGCCTACAATTACTCTAGACGATCATAAACTAAGGTTCACAAAGATTACTCAAGCATTAAAAACACAATGATGGCCTATTGCAATCCTAAGCCAATTACAATAAATATAAGAGACAACCAATCAATATTCAATAACTAGGTTTCACAGATCTAAGCAAACACACAAGTAAATTAGCCGGACATGGTAAACATGCAAGCATACACACATACAATTGAAGACATAATCAAAACAATGAAGTAAATAACTTATCTTGATGTAAAATAGGGTATGTGAACCCTAAGATACTGCCCAAAACAAACCAAAATTGTTTTAGGTTTTTACTCCACAATTCTAACTCTCTTAAAGTCTGAAAATTCGAATTCTGTATATAGAGTTACAACTACGACGCCGTCACCTTTTAATTGTGACGCCGTCAGATCGCCGTCATTAGGGTTTCGTCTTGGCCAAGTCAACTTTGGGACGGCGTCACGTTGTGGTTGTGACGCCGTCTGAATCTGGATCTAGGCCATCTGAGGGAAAAATTCTTCGTGGCGCCCTACTCTTCAAAGCCTGACGCCGTCAGGTACAAAATAGCAGTTTCACTTTTGAGCCGTCGCAAATAGAGGGACGACGTCGCCCTTTGTCTGTGACGCCGTTGGGTACACTTCCAGCAGCTTAAGTGTCTTGATCTTGACTTTGGCCATTTTCTTCACATATTCACGCCTTTTCTTCCAAATAAGCATCATTCCAGCATTTTGCCTTCAAAGGACCTAAAAAGTGAAAAGGAACGAAATTAAGCAGTAACGATAAAAAAGTGGGCGATTAAGGGCTTAAATGACCCATCAAAAGTGTACATTTTAAATCCTTATCAGGCCATCTGATCAGGAGGACTGATGATGAGGTTTGCACTAGTTATACTTTTTGCGTTTTGTAGCAGCATAAGTATATTGTTCAAATGGATTAAATGTGAAATCCTAATTTTGTAGATGCTTAATGCATTGGCCTCATTTGTTGTTGTGGAGAGAGAGAATCATATTGTTGTAAAAACAATGGTTTTTGGCTATTAAATAATTACGTACTTTTTTAAATGTATTGATATGGGACGTGTATTAATTTTATCGCCTAGATGGTACGTGTATTTTTGATTTCGTGCTAATATGATATATGAGTAACTTTTTGACTTGCTAAACTTGACAACAAGTTATTTTTGAGCAAAAATGGTCCTTTGTGATTTGTTTCTTTTGCAAAAAAGGTCCCTTGTGATTTTATTTCAAAATAAGTCTTTGTGCGTTTAGTTGTTGAAAATTTTTAATTCGTTTTTATACGTTTTAACGCGTTTTTATTTGTTTTTATCATATTTTTTACGTTATCTTACGTTTTCATCCGTTTGTGTACGTTTTTATGTGTTTTCATTCATTTTTATATGTTTTAATCCGTTTTCTTACGTTTTTACACGTTTTCATAAACTCTTGTCGGTTTTTTTACGTTTTCGTACGTTTTTCTTCCGGTTTCGTCCATTTTTATACGTTTTCGTCTGTTTTTCTTCAGTATTCATATATTTTTTCCGTTTTAATATATTTTCGTCTGTTTTATAAGTTTTCGTTTGTTTTAATACAATTTCATACATTTGTTTTCTTTTGATGATTTATATCAAAGTTATTATGATCCAGTCATTGTTTAATGAATTTTGTCGCTAAAACTTAGAAATTAGGCACTCATCAAACATGAAAACTCATATTATTATATACAATAATGGACCCGTGTTAGAATTTACATGTTCAAAATATAACCTTTTATTTTATGAACTGGATCCATAAACCTCAATAAGGGTTTTTTTTTTTTTTTTTTTTTTTTTTTGATGAAAGATAAGCCAAACCATATAATCATTGAAATGAATAAGAGGAGAAATATAAACACCTTAAAAACATGTGACTTAAGTATTAATTCGTTTCGATTACACCAAATTTTGTGCAAAATGGCATCATACCTTTGGGTTAGCAATTAATTACGAAATTACAAAATAAAAGATGTTGAGGTTACATGTCTTTTTGAAGAAACTAATCTTGTATTTATGCATTTTTTTCACATATAAAAGACAAATTCCGTTAAAGGGTTTATGCAAAGATACTACTTGATTGTTTGTTTTCTACATAAGTAAATAGAGCCGTGTTAAAATATATCTTCGATACTAGAGGTCTAGTTATATTACAAGAGAATCATATATTAACAACTGATGCATTTTATAATAGAGGTCTAGTTATATTACAAGAGAATCATATATTAACAGCCGATGCATTTTTTAGGCACATGTCAACTTCAACGAATCAAATATAAACAACCCTTCAACATTATTTTAAAAAACATCACATTAAATAAGAAAAATAAAATTACAAGGGACCAATTTTGCAAAACATCACATTTTTCAAAACACCACATTTTAAAAAACATCACATTGAATAAGACAAAACATCAGATTTAAAAAAACGTCATGCAAACGGACTGATTTTTCAAAAGAAACAGACCACAAGGGACCATTTTTGCCAAAATAAAATAACATTTCACTCTTTGGTAGCCGGTTTTATCGGTTGCCGGTCACTTTGTGACCATATTAGCCGGTCACTTTGTGACCATATTAGCACGAAATCAAAAGTACATGTACCATCTAGTTAATAAAATTAGTACACGTACCATATCGATACATTTGAGAAAATACGTGACTATTTAACAGCCAAAACCCTAAAAACAATAATATGGCAAGCGCGGATGAAGAATTACCAACATTACTAGTAGACCCAAGTGAATTACTACCAAGTACACCGTTAGACGTGCCCCTGAATAAACTTGCAATGATCACCAAAACGATAAAAACTGAAACACGGCTTATGAAAATTAAATTATGTTGGACATTGATTGTTGCTTACTACATAAACAAGTGTTCAATGCTTATTGAAAATATCCTAGGGATGAAAGGTTACTATGTTATTCAAATGAAACATTTTCTCAAAGTTTAGTGGGATCGAGCATTTGCATAAAAGTATAGTATCGAAATCGCCTTGAATAGAAGTTTAGTAGCTGAACTTGTCAGGTTGACCCGAGTTTTAAATATATTGGTAAATATCATCACCCTATATGTTATGCGGTATTATACAATTTGTTTATAAATCGTACAAAATATTGTATGTATGAGATTTAAAACCCAAAGCACTAATTTCACCTAATATATGAATGATGTTGAATGGCAAAAGAAATAAAACAACCTGAAGGGTGCGATTATGGTTAAACATACCATGATTATAAAAACAATATTTTCTAAATTTAGGGAAAATGAGTTTCACACGTTAACACTTTTAAGGGAAAATAGTGTCCTTTAATGACTTGTTTTTAAACATCTCACTAAAAGTAAAAGAATAAAAGTGTCACTAAAAGTTGCAAAAAATTGAAAGTATGTCACAATTAAAACTCGCTCCTTATCTCAAAATTTTGCACAAAAATATATAGAAGTAACTCTTTGAGAAAATTGATTAGGTTAAAAATCATTTTTGTTTTTTATTTTGTAAAAAAAAATGTTTTTCAAATGGTTATTCTCATTATTTTTTCATAAATTTATAATTTTTACATTTATTCACGTTTAGCGATCGCTAGTAAAGTCACTCCACGTGAAGGTATTTTATCATTTGACATTTCATCTTCTTCTTTTATTTATCTTCATATCTAACTATCATCACCTACCACCAATTTTTCCATTCACAATTATATCCGCTCCTCAAATTATTATAGTCATTCATAAAAAAATAAAAAAATGATAATAAAAATTCTATACCAAACTCATTATTATCAGGGTCGGACCTGAGAATTTTGATGCCCTGGGCGAGACCAGAAGAAATGCCCCTACTTAAGCTATCTTTTATAATGTTTTCCTAAGGAAAAATGACTTTAATTCGTTTAATAACAACAAACGTTTTTTTTTTTTCAAATACTCATTTTTGTATGTGAACTATAAAATATTCTATAAAATGTGATAAGGATTTAAAAGGCACTCTTTTGAGGGGTCATTTAAGCCCTTAATCGACCACTTTTATATCTGTTAATGCTTAATTTCGTTCATTTTCACTGTTTAGGTCTCTTGAAGGCAAAATGCTAGAATGATGCTTATTTGGATGAAAAGGCGTGAATATGTGAAGAAAATGGCCAAAGTCAAGATCATGACACTCAAGTCCGGAAGTGTACCCGACGGCATCACAGACAGAGGCGACGCGTCCCTCTATTTGCGCATGACGGCTCGTAAGTGAAATTGTTATTTTGTACCGACGGCGGTGGTTTGAAGAGTAGGCGTCACGAAGACCTTTTCCCTTAGACGACCTAGATCCAGATTCGACGGCGTTCGGTTGAAGGCGGCGGTCACAACCACAACGTGACGCCGTCCTAAAGTTGACTTGCCAAGACCAAACCCTAATGGCGGCGATCTGACGGCGTCAAAATTAAAAGGTGACGCCGTCGCAGTTGTAACTCTATATATAGAATTCGAATTTTCAGACTTTGAGAGAGGTAGAATTGTGGAGTAAAAACCTAAAACGACTTTGGTTTGTCTTGGCAGTATCTTAGGGTTCTCATACCCTATTTTACATCAAGATAAGTAATTTACTTCATTGATTTCATTATGTCTTCGATTGTATGTGTGTATGCTTGCATGTTCACCATGTTCGGCTAGTTTACTTGTGTGTTTGCTTAGATCTACGAAACCTAGTTATTGAATATTTATTGGTTGTCTCTTATCTTAATTGTAATTGGCTTAGGATTGCAATAAGCCATCGTTGTGGTTTTAATGCTTGAGTAATCTTTGTGAACATTAGTTTATGATCACCTAGAGTAATTGTTGGCTAAAAATCCAAAGATAACCTTAGAGTTAGTTTATGAATCCTAGAGATTTTGTAGGCAATAACCTTAGGGTGTGTTTGGTAGAGAGAAATGGCATAAAAGATATGGAAATGAATTGAATTCCATTGTTTGGTTACTTAGAGAAATTAAAAGGTGGAGAATTGTGGAGAATTTGGGAGAATTGGTAAAGAGTTGGTAGTGTAAATTTGAGAGTTTCATTTCCATCCATTTTGGTTGGGAAATTGAAGAAAATGAAAATTGTTAGTATTTGTAATATTTTCTCATGATGTTTTTTTTTCAACTTATATTTGTACTTTCGTTCCAAATATAAGTTTTTTTTAAAAAATAAATTTTTTTAAATAAATTCATTTTTAAAAAATAATTAATTTTTTTTTTAAAATAAGCTTTTTTTCTTAAATAAATACATTTTCAAAATACATTTTTTAAAATATATTATTTTAAATATTTTTTTGAAAATTTTTTTTCTAAAAATAAGTTTTTTAAAATAAATACATTTTTAAAAATTATTTTGTAACAAAACAAATTTTTTTTAAATAAATTCATTTTAAAAAATAATTTTTTAAAGAAAGTACACAAATTTAAAAAAAATGTTGATTTTTTAAAAATATATATATATTTTTAAGAATTTTATTTAGAAAAAAAATCTTTAAAAAATTCTACAAACAAATACATGTGAGCCTTATATAACAAAATATTACTTATATATATATATATATTTTTTCTTTTCTCGGATCAAGTATCTGTTGTTACCAAACATTATAATTGAACAAAATTCTCTACTGATTTCTATTCTCTGAGATTCTAATCTCTGCTTCATTTCATTTCTTTGAAATTCTCTCTACCAAACGTGCCCTTAAGGTATTCTCAAAGAGTTAGGGAGAAAAGCATACCCTACGACCTTAGAAGACACAACGCGTTAAGAATAAGGACAAGCCAATTCAACCATCAATAAAAGATAACTAGGGAGGAATAGTATCTAGGTAAACACATTTTTAATCATCATACGAGCACACATCAATAGACATAGACTACCCCTTAGCTTAGTTAATTAGACAATTAGAATAGTAGATTAATCTCATTTCTTCGGACAGAAGAAGATTATGGAAAAACTTACTCGAAATCTCACTTATCAAATTCCATAGTGGAAGACAGAATGTTTTCTGAAGAATTCTCAATGATATATCTGATCCATGCATAATATCATGAAAAATGGATACAAATTTTTGACTGCTACTTAGTATCGGCAATAGGTCCGAAAATCGGTGAAGTACCACCCCAATCCAAACCCCAAGATCGTACCTTTCAATTTAAAAAATATAAAAAGATAAAATAATAATCTTCCTCAACCCCAACCTTAGCGTAGTAATTTCTCACTAGCATTCTTATTCCCTGAGAACGATATCAATCTCGAGGCTTACCCTAATACTACACTAGAACGATTAGGTTCATCGCCTAGTGGTTGAAAAACTTGCTCAAGAAAAGGAAGTTTCCTTTGAGCCCGAACGCGTTGTCGCGTATCAAGTTTTGGCGCCGGGAATAGAATTGCTAGTTAGGACTCTATCTCGTTTAGGTTCCCTTGCTTGATTCCTATCAAGTGAGATTTTTTCTCAATTTTTAGCTTCCTCATAATCTATCCCCCTTCTTCGTGACCTTTGTTAGTAATTCCATCACTTTTCATCATGGAAGGTGATAACTCACTCAAATCACAACCCATTGACCAACACCCCTCTAACAATCGTCGCACCCGATATGTTAGTAGAAACAACGATCTCCAAGGTTTGCGTTGGGTGTTTGAGAGTACAATTAGGGACGCTGTTGAAAAAGCGATGAGCGCCCCAGTTGTTGGCTCTATGATTAGCAGTAATTCGGATAATGATGTAGTGAATAAAAATGTGAATGAGGAGGATAGTGCTTACTTCAATCTTTACCCCACTAAGGAAGAAGTTGCTTACCACCAGTACATAATCGACAATCCTCGATCACCCATCATTAGGATATGCCCAAAGATTAGGAGAGGAAATCCTTGCAACATCAAAATCCCTTGTATGATTGGATACAGGAAGGTCGAGCACGCGTACATAGATACAGAATCTCCCATTAATATAATGTCATCAGCTATTTACAATGACATTATGAATGAACGACTTAAGATTAGGAGAGGCCCTAAGTATCCGGGTGGGGTTTGCAATTTTGTGGGAAGAGTCAAAGATGTACACGTCTTTATAGGAAACTTCACCTACTTAGTTGATTTTGGTCCTAGAAGACATCGGGTGTGTCATTGACTATAGCCTGTCCCAAGTTGTGCTAGGAAAACCGTTTGTTGAAAAGTCTAGGCTAAGCTTTAACAAATCCAAATGAACGGTTAGATTTATGGAAAGGGATGATGAAATAACTTATAGGATGCCTTGGAAGATGAATGGACATGGCCCTTTATCCCTTTTCGAATGAGACAACATTTGAGCTTTTGAGAAAAAGAGCGAAGAAGATGTTGAAAAAGGTTTGAACTTCATGTGGGAGAAAAGGAGACTTTACAATAAGGATTGCTTGACCGTAGGGCCTAGGTATAGAGTAGATGAGAATTTTGTCAATATGATAGAGTTTTCATTGAGGATGAAAAATGAGACCACGTAGGGGCACAACTTCGAGTCTAGCTACAAGACTCATAAATAAAGAAAAGCGCTTCGTGAGAGGCAACTCATGCTTAATTGTTTGCTTGTTTGTGTGTCGTATATCTTTTTATTGATTGTTTATTCTCATGTTTGAATTTGTGAAAATGCTTTATTTTGTCTTTAACCTCGTCTTAATTACATATAAAGGTATTTTACAAAAAGGATAAGTGTAGGGAAGATTACATACGTTTTTAAAAGAACGTGAACATGAGAATTACGATTATTGAAAAGATAGATATATGTGTGTTTGTTAGAGTCAAATTCTTGTATCGAGTCATAATGGATGTTTTGCAGAAATTTTTCCACATTCCAAAGATGTAATTTTTCTAGAATATTTCCAGAAAGACGCAGCAGCCAATTTATGTCAGGATAACCTGACGGCGTCAGGAGGAGCAGAAACCACCTATCTAACTCTCTCTCTCGTTTTTTGTGCTACTTATAAATTTTTGGAATTTCTCAGGTCTTAATTTTCCAGAAAATCTGCAAACATCCATTCCACAAGCATTATATCCTAGTTTAGTAGAGTCACATATAGTTTTACCGCCGATTTTACGCGAAGGTTTCGTCTATTTTCTTAAAGTGTGCAGGTTTTATTTATCAAGAAGAACAAACATAGGATTAGAAGGAGCTTTTCACGCATACATTCTTCTTGAAGAAGAATTTAACCACTACTTCACACGGATCCTACCGAGCTAATCAGGGGAGTATTAGTTTCTTTCTCTTTTAACTACATTCCATTATCATAACTTTGATACTTTCGGAGAGCATTGGGGACAATGTTCAGTTTAAGTGTAGGGAGGGAGAATAAAATGGGAACTTTGAAACTATGCTTATCCCTGATCATTTGTCTTTGTCCTATTACATTTGTGTAATAAACCATCAGAAATATAGGTTAGGGTAATTTTGGCACCAAATTTAAATTTTTTCATGACATGTAGGAGTGGGCCATTAGTCTTAATAAAAAGTCTCATGGATAGGAAGTCATATGACTAGCACAAAAACCCTTTACCACTCAAATTCCTACCCAAAAATGTGAGGTTTGCCCTAGATTTGTAGGAATTAAAGCATTCATCTTTAATGCTTCAACAGTGTACTGGTAGTATAATAGATTCTAGAACTTGTTTTGTGATGCATCCCGAGATCGCCTAGTGAGACTACACTTGTGTAGTTAGGAATAACTAAATGATAAGAGGCATTAGGATAACCCTTGTTTGATACCCGTATTATAATTACTTCTTCCACTTCGGTTGAGTAATTCCCCCACACCCTTGAGTTGTACTCATCTTTAGTACACGATACCCCTAGTTAACCCCTCAGAGCCTATCCTGTTCACGGTTCTCGTGATGTTTCGTTTTTCCGAAATATCAATGAAGAGCATTGTTTACAATCCACCCCCAAATGTACACCCAAATCGCCTTAGCCTACCTTATATGCACTCACTTTAAGTGCATTATTGTTATCATACTAAACCCTTAGTTCAATTATTTAGTTACTTGCATGGTTGCTAAGTCGAGTCATATCCTTTGTACACAGTTCTGGGACGATTGGGACTCATGGGTAAAGTTAAATTTTATGAAGTGATGAGAAAGAACGTTAAATTCAAATTCCCTTTATTTATGTAATAATGTACTCCAAGTGTTTTGATCTTTTCAATTCGGGTCAAATTAGTGTTAGAGTAATAAAAACTCAAGTGTAGGGATATGCCTATAAATCCCTTATATTTTGATGTTATCGTAGAGGATGGTAGAGTAAAAGTGTATGAAAAAAGGGGCTACCATCCTACATCTATCCTTATATTTATGTTTGTTTGTTTCAAGTTATCTAGAGTTTAGAGTGTCGAGTCTTGGCTTAGCAACGTCATTCTTCTCATGCTTGTAGCATAAAGATTTTTGACTTGCCACCACTAAATCGCCTATCCAACCAAACCCTTTGTTTTCCCTAACCGTAAGCCTAACGTTACAACCCTTTAAAAGACCTCTTAGATAGTTTTTCCTAGGTGCTTACGCCAAAGCGGTGGAGGTTTGATCTAGTCTCAAGCCTATGGTAATCTATGTACTAGGAGCGGTTAATGAGTGTTTATCTTCCATTTCCAATTTGATATATTTCATATACACCTGAGAGATGAGAGTATCCAAACACCACTTGTGAGGTTCTAGTATATAATTTCCGTGCTTGTTATGACTTTTTTGGGGCTTATACTTGTTGTGAATTGTTCTAAACCAATGCTACATGCCAATAACTTATAAATTGATTGGCCAAAAACACATTTGCTTGAGGACAAGCAAATACCAAGTGTAGGGATATTTGATAAGGATTTAAAATGTATACTTTTGAGGGGTCATTTAAGCCCTTAATCGACCATTTTTATATCCGTTACTGCTTAATTTCGTTCCTTTTCACTTTTTAGGTCTCTTAAAGGAAAAATGATGGAATGATGCTTATTTGGATGAAAAGGCGTGAATATGTGAAGAAAATGGCCAAAGTCAAGATCAAGATACTCAAGCTGCTGAAAGTGTACTGTGGCAACTCGTAAATTCCTCGATGCTTCGTGATTGGAGGAACGTCGATTGAGGGATCGTTTTATTTAATTTGAGTTACGAGTCGTATTTTATATCGTTTTTATTGGAAATAATATTTTAAGAACATTGCCATAACTCTCGTGTCACGAATCATCCGTTTACTAGGTTAAACGAGACCCGAAACAAATATATCAAAAGTTTTATAAAGTTTCATCTAGGGCCCTTTGAGAATGTTTCATTTTTGTCCTTGTAGTTTTGAGTGAACAAGTCTAGCCCTTCCTGGGGTATAAATACCCCCAACCACTCACAACTCCCTCATTTCACACTTTTCACTCTCTCTCTACAAAAACACACACTAATATCTCTCTCCCACCTCTCTCTAAAATCCGGCCAAACCTCCCTAGGGTTCTGGCGCCGTCAACTTTTCCGGCCAAAATTCCGGCGACCTCTAATAATTACACCACCGCTCACAAATGATAGATCGGGAGATCTTGGTCACATTTATGCAACGCATTCACCACGAATCAAGGTGACGCGCTCCAAATCTAATTTTTAGATTTCAGATATTTAGGGTTTTGTACAAAAACGTGTTTAATAGTTCAAGCTTGGATGGCTATGGGTTGTACCCGTGAGAAACGCCATCACGACTCTTGTTTTCCTCTCTTCCTCCTCGCGGTAAATGCAACCCAACCCATTTGTGTTCTTTTATTTCGTTTTTTTTTTCTTAAACGAGTATATATAAACGTATAGATATAAATATTATGTTGTGGTGTTCGTGGATATAAAAATTTGATAAAAACGTTTTTGGAAACTGAAATCGTGTTATATAAACCGTGAACGTATATGTTATTAGCCTCGTGGTGATAAGAAACGATTTGTAAATGAGTTATGGCAGTTTCGTGTGGTGAAATAGATGTAAAAGGTAATGTCGTGGGTACATGATTCTCGGTTGAAGGTATATCTCGTTAAAATCTTTTATTGATAAGTTAATGTGGTAACAATCTATAAGAGGGTGTTAGAGTGTGATTACTGTTTTGATTTTCGAATCTGTTGCACCATTTGAGACTCGGATTCAGTTTGGTCTCGGATTCGTTCGGGTTTATTTGCACCAGGTTTTATTGGGTCTCGAACATTTGGTCCTTGGTACTTGGTCATGAATTCAAATGCTAGGGTGTGTCAAATTTAAAGTTTGGTCTCATATTGGTGAAGGTAAGCTAGGAATAAATGGGTATGGTGGATTATTGTGACGGTTGTGGTCATAAAGTCGGGGTAGGGTTTGACCCGAATGGTCATTTGGGGTTTTCTTTGCCTTGGTTTAATCTATTGGACATAAATAACTTGAAGATGGTTGCGCTATGTTGGTTACGGATACATAATTGTTATAAGACGTAAACGTTGTAATATGAAATAATAAAACTAGTAGATTGTGTTGGGAATTATGTGAAAGTCTTGATTATGTTGAACTTAATGCAAAGTGTTTCTCTTGAAGTGAAGTAGATTCGCGAAGACTTATTCTCAATAAGAATAATAGTGATTAGTTTGATTCTGCGAAGTGTTTATTCCGTATTTAGTTTATTTAGTGTGGATATACATGAGCTTTATTAGGAAGTGATTGTGTATATCTTATTTAGTTTTATGATTATCGTTTCTTGGAAAACGGTTTAGCGATATTGTTTAGGGTTCCTTATCTATAAAAGGAACACATTAGAAAGGTTTATGTACCGATTGAAAACTCGGTTTAGTTAATATAAAGATCCATAGAGGATCAAGAAGTTCTTAGTTATTTACTTGTGTTTATATTCGATAAACATTAGTAGTAGAGATTGTCTTTTATGGTGCTTGTGATTACATAGGCATACATAACGATCCACGAGCTCAAGATCTATCAAGGTCTTTGTCTGTTTCAACAAGTGGTATCGAGCCTCGTGAGAGTCTCTACGATACTAAGGACAAGCTTTTCTAATCACCCATACAACCATAACAAAACATCATGCACGGTTCGGATCGTCTTGAACTCACCAACAACCAAAACTCCACCCATCTGCGACAACTAAGTCTATCCAATAGCAATGCTAAGTTTCCTTACCTTAAAAGGGAGGAATATGATCTTTGGGCTATGAAGATGCAAAGCGGATCTCCAACATTGATTGGAATCTATGGCGGGTAATTTTGAAGGGAGCAGTTTGAAGAGGACTACCACGGATCTTCTTTGGTAATATGATGAATGTTCCTCCCAAAGCTGCTTTGAAGAGTTCTTGGCGATTCGAGAGAGAAACAAAGGTCGAACTATTCTTACGCAAGCTATTCACGAGGATCACTTGAGTGATTTTCACTTCATGCAAGATGCCAAAGATATCGGTTAGCAATTAAGGCGAAGTTCGGTGGGAATGAGGAGTCCGAAGATGAAGAAGTCCATGCTAAGACAACAGTTTGGGGACTTTCGGATCTACGAAGAGGAAGGAATTCACAAGGGCTATGATAAGTTTCACAAGATCTTAAGTCGGTTGAACCACTCTGAGCAAAGCCGGATAATGATATTTGTAACTCTAAGTTTCGAGGTCCTTACCTCCATCCACGGCTACATGTGAGCATAGCTTTAAAAGCTAAAGGTGGTTTGGACATGATGACCTTTGATGAGTGTATAACAAACTTAAAGCTCTTGAACATGATGTTAGAAGCCCTTTTCGATCATCTTCTCTGCTAGTCACCTTGCATTTGTTGGAGCCACTACTCCAAAGTCAAGCTATTTTCCAAGCTCATATCCATCATCATCTAATCTTGCTCCTTCATCAAGCTCTCTTCCTAGATCCGGTGGAATTATGGAAGATGTTCTTGGATCTTTCTTTCTTGATTATGATCCTCGGCGAGGCGGCTTATGAGGATTTTGATCAAGTGGACCCACTTGAGTTTGAAGAGATGAAGTCGAGATGGCAAGTGGCCATGCTTTCCATGGATATCAAGACCTTTGAGCGTAAAAGTCGGCGGGCGGTTTGGATTCAAAGGACGCGATCCAGCAAGGTTTGATAAAGGAAGGTTAAATGCTTCACATGCCAACAGATAGGTCACTTTTCTAGAGAATGCAAAGACAGGAAAGTTGGTGATGAAGTACGATACTCTACTTATCGGCATGTCGGAAGGATGCGGGAACTTCAAAGGGATCAACGCATTGGTCACTCTTGATAGCAATGTGGACCTGGAAGCTACATGAGGAGTCGATAATGATGGTCCGATAATGTTGGGTTGATTGCGGTTGTACTTGAGGGATAGGCATGATCAGTTGCCTTGATGGGCATCTCTCGGTACAAAAGCTGTTTGTTTGGTTGTAGTGGCGTTATAATGAACTCAAACAAGCTTATGATATTATGGAACCAAAATATAATGAATGCTATGTGGAAGTAGAAGCTTATAAACAGGCTTTAAAAACACTAGAAAGACAAAAGTTTGGTTACAAAAGAATGAAATAGCTTATGGTGAGAAAATAGGTGTTTTAGAAAGAGATCTCGAATGTGCTACAAATGAATTAAAATGGTGCGAGAAGTTAAGAGCGGATGTAGAGTCGAAAATCTAGAGCTTAAGGAGAAACTTAAGGAGGAAATTGCTAGGAATAATGAGTGGAAGATGAATGGTAATAAGTTGGCTAGTCTCATTTATAGCGGTCAAGCTCCCAATTCTCAGTGGCTTTAGGTTTTAAGAAATATGTAGGCCTAGAAGCTAGGGATGACACACGTAGAACTACACCGGTGGCCTAGCTAATTTTGTGAGAGAAGGTGACCTACATCTTGTTCGTGGACCAATTAGAGGTGAGCATATGCCCATTGACCTTTCCACTATTAATGACTTTGATGGATCACACCATCATATGGCAAAAGTCAAAAGACTTGCGGACCTAATACTTCTACTAATGACTTTGTCTCTTGTGTTATGATGACAAGTCCTCCAAGCAAGGGTCTACAGAGTGTGATTCAAATGACAAGTCGACCTTCCCAAGTCGACCTTCCCAAGTCTTCACCCCGCACTGCACCCAAGACTACCAATAAGCATGACAGAGTTCTTTGCCAAGGAATGCCCTTCCAAGGCAGTTGCCTCACGAAGACTTGCTTTTAATTCTTTGCATAATAATCTTGTTGAAAACAATTCTTTTCATGGTTTTGGTTTGAATACTTCGATTGTAAGAATACTTCTTTTGGTTTGAATAAATCTTCTCTTGGAAGAAATGTTTTGTGTGTGGAAGTAAATATCATTTAATTAAGGATTGTGATTATCATGAGCAAAGAATGAGTAGGTGTGGTGATTCTAGAAATCTAGACCAATGTGGACCAATGTTAATAATATACCACCTTATGTTCCACAAGTCGCTAATTATAATACTTCTTTTCCTTGGAGAAGATCATTTGGAAAACCATATGTTCAACCAACAAGTGAATATTTTCAAAATGGTTTTGGCCTAGATATGTAAACCCTATGGTGATGGGAGAGGGTCTTGGGATCTTCTTTGTCAAGACCTCGTGAGTTGTTCTTGGAATAAACGAGACCTAAGTTTCATTGGAAACCCAAGAACAATAGTGGATCTTATAATTCTACATGGCACAACTCATATGATCCACAAGGCGGGTTCAAGTCGGCAATGACTTGAGCCTCCATAGTGTACTAATTCTTTGTATATTTTTGTTGTTATAGGATCATCCCTTAAGCATAAAGATGTTGGAATTGTTGGCGGTGGTTGTTCTAGAAGTATGTCGGGAAGCAGGGACATGATGCATAACTTTATACCTATTGAAGGTGGAGGCAATGTAACCTTTGGAGGAAGTGATGGACGAATTACGGGAAAAGGGACCATCAAAACACCTCAATTTGGACTTTGAGAATGTTTATTATGTCAAGGAACTTCAACACTTCAATTTGTTTTCGATCTCACAAATCTGTGACACTAAGAACAAAGTACTCTTCACGAGGATGAATGTCTTGTCTTTGTCTAAAGACTTCAAACTCCCGAAGATACTTCAATTCTCTTGAAGGTTCCTAGAAGTCATAATCTTTATACATTCAACTTAACTAATGTTCAACCAAAGGTGACTTAACATGTTTGGTGGCTAAAGCATCGTGGATGAGTCCACCAAATGGCATGCACGGATGGCCCATGTCAATTTCAAGACCATCAACCGACTCTCTAAGGCGGGCCTTGTTCAAGGTCTTCACCCAAAGTATTCACCAATGATCATAAGCGTGTTGCATGCAACAAAGGAAAGCGACAGAGCCTCTTACAAAGGTGTTCTGTTCTGATGGTAACCATTATTTACGAACCTCTTGGTTGCTTCATATGGATCTGTTTGGTCCAACTAAAGTGAGAAGCATTGATCATAAATATTTTTGTCGGTGATCACGATGGTTTTAGCAAATTTTGTTGGGTATTCTTTCTAAGGACCAAAGATGAAACTTACGAAATATTGAAAGACTTCATTACCCTTATTGAGAATCGGTTGAACAAAAGGTGAAAGGAATTAGGTGTGATAATGGTACGAGTTCAAAATGCCATTCTAATAGAACTCTGCGGGTTAAAGGGAATAAAAGGGACTATAGTACTCCAAGAACCCCTCAACAAAATGGGGTGGCGAAAGAAAAATAGAACCTTAATAGAGGTGCAAGATCAATGCTAGCGGACTCTAAACTTCTACCATGTTTTGGATGAGGTCATTGTTAGTACGACTTGTTATGTACTCGATAGAGTGTCCATTACTAGACCACATCCGAAAACACCATATGAACTTCTCTTTGGAAAAGTTCCGGTTATTCATTACCTTAAACCGTTTGGTGTCGGTGACAATCTTGAATACCGGTGATCCTTTGGGCAAATTTGATGAGAAAGGCGATGATGGCTACATTGTGGGGTATTACGCTCATAGTAAGGCATCTGAGTTTACAATGTATCTGCAAAGAAGATTGAGGAGACATTGAATCGAGGTATCTTGAAGACAAGCTTAATGTTCAAGGCCGGGGTCATGTTTGGTCATTTGATCTTGACTACTTGACAGATTACTTGGGTTATGCTAGACATAAGGTGATCAAAATCACGATTCTGAAGCATCTCCAACTCCTCATTCGAGACACTTTGGATGCTCATTCGGCGATGGGTGCGATGATGAACAACCCATTGTAGTGCCTTCCTTCTCTCCTAACAATTTTGTAGGTAACACTTCTAAAGATTATCTTGATGTGGGTGAAGATGAATTCTATTATCTTTGAGGACCTTGCGGTGAAGAAACAAGAGTATGCGACCAATTTAGATGCAGAGAGAATGTTGAAGAAGGATCAAATGAAGTAATCGGAAAACTTCAATTCTGTGAAGGTAGTTCTGTTTCTCCTCACCTCTCAATTCGGTGAAAGACATGTTGACTCTACTCCTATGTCCACTAAAGTGTCAACGGATCTTGGTGAACCCTATACAAGGTTTCCCAAACCTTGGATCTTGGTCATCATCTACCTAAGCGGGCATCTTCAACACACCTTCCTATGATCTTGACTTTGAACCTCATGACTAATCTTGATTCTTCCATTGATGTCAACACCACCACTACTACAAGGATCAACAATGTTCATCCACGGTCTAATATTATTGGTGATCCTAATGCACTGTTAGAACAAGAGTCTTGTGGCGCGTTCTAAATATGGACGGTGGCTTTTGTCTCTTATGTCTCAAATCGTGAGAGAGACAATCACACGAGACTATCAACATTGTCATTTGCTTGTTTTCTTTCACAAGTGGAACCAACCGGTGTTACTCGGGCTCTTGAAGACTCAAGTTGGCTTGAAGCAATGCGGGATGAGATGCAACAATTTCAAAATCGGCGAGGTTTGGATATTGGTACCACTACCTAATGGTAAGTATGCTATTGGGACAAAATGGATTACGAAGAATAAGAGATGCTAGAGGTGTTGTCATTAAAAACAAAGCCGAGTTAGTTGCAGGGGTTATAGACAAGAGGAGGATAGATTATGATGAAGTGTTTGCACCAAGGCAAGAGTTGAGGCTATCTGATTTTCTTAGCTTATGCATCCTATATGGGCTTTATGGTCTATCAAATGGATGTTAAAGGAGCCTTCTTGTATGGTGAAATTGAAGAGGAGGTGTATGTCACTCAACCTAAAGGATTTGAAGATCCGGATCATCCTAATCATGTGTATAAGGTGGTCAAAGCTCTCTATGGACTACATCGGGCACCCGAGGCACGGTATGCTAGGCTCTCTACATTTCTGTTGAAACATGGTTCTGAAGAGGTGCAATCGATAAGACTCTTTTCCTAAAGAAGAATTCCATGACATTATTCTTGTGCAAGTTTATGTGGATGACATTATCTTTGGATCCACAAAGGAAGCTTGGTGCGGGGAGTTTGAGGAGCTTATGAAGGAGAGTTTCGGATGAGTGCAATGGGAGATGACTTTCTTTTGGGTCTTCAAGTTCGTGAAACACGATGGTATCTTTATCGGTCGGGACAAATATGTGAGGACATATTGAAGAAGTTTGGTATGGAGGGTGTAAGGATCGCTACTACACCTTATGAAGCTCAAAGTCAAAGACCAATAATGAAGTGATCCACCAGTGAATGTTCATTTATGCAGTCTATGATTGGGTCTTTGATGTATTTAACAGACTTCGGGCTGATATTACTTTTCTTTGTGAGTGTTTGTTCGCGACATCAAGTTACTCCACCGACTTCCCATCTCAATCTTTGTTAAGAAGATCTTTAAGTACCTTAAAGGCCAACCTTTCTAGGTCTTTGGTACCTAAAGAGTCTCCTTTTAAGTTGGAAGCTTATAGTGATAGTGACTATCTTGGTGCTAATCGGATAGGAGGTCCACCACCGGAGGTTGCCAATTCCTTGGAAAGAGATTGATTTCTTGGCAATGCAAGAAACAAACTATTGTGGCTACCTCATCTCTTGAAGCAGTATGTGTCTGCTGCTAATTCTTGTAGACGGGTTCTTTGGATTCAAAATCGGTTGTTGGATTATGGGTATAATTTCATGAACACAACAATTTTTATTGATAATCAAAGTACCATATGCATTGTTAAAAATCCAGTTTTCACGGTCGAACAAAACATATTGAAATCGGGCACCACTTTATACGAGATGCATATGATAAAATTTGATAAATGTGGTCAAAATTCATCTTGATGATAATGTGGCGGATCTGTTAACTAAAGCGTTTGAAGGACCAAGGTTTCAACACCTTGTGGTCCATATTTGCATGTTAACCCTTAGCGCAAAGTTTAAGGGAGGCATAAACCTCGGGGAGGCATATGCCTCGGGGAGGATATGTATAACTTTGCATTTTGCTATGTAATCTTGTATATTTGATAGATTTTAACTAACTCTAACCTACTAATGTAATTTTAGTGTGTTCCTTTGTTGGTTTGTGTATGTTTACGTGTTTGTTTTGCGAATGGTTGTCCCCGATCGGTTGAGATATGGTCAAGAAAGCTTAAGTGGTTTCCACTTGAATTCATTGTCTTTGAAGTGTGTTATTTGTTTCCTCTGAAGTTGAAGTAATGAATATGATTCAATCAAAAGAAGTATGCGAAGCAAATAGATCATTCATTCATTCAAGAAGCAGGTTCTGACATCTGATTACAGTACTAGCAACATCAAAAGCATCTACATGATCTAATAGTCCTAATCTATTACATATCATCTATTCCAACATCTAAAGATGAGCACGATGAGTATGGTCGCTCACATCTTTCACACTAATAGTTTGTTGGATATGCACGATCGCTCACATCTTTTGGCACTATATGATGGATATCTTTGGTGTGATAAGCATAACCAACCCTAACAGATGCTAAGGATCAAAATGGAGAGGATGGATTGATGAAAGCGAAGAAGTCAAGGCGATTGTGGCGAGAGATGAGGCGAAAGATTTTTATTTATGCATCATCTACTCTTTAATCATACATCAACTTACATCATTTTCCTTTTCCGTTCCTCGATCGATATGTGATGATGCACCAAAACATGATGCAAAGAGACCAAGCACCACCTTTCTTCCCATAGGAAGTGGGGATTTTGGCTCGTGGCCTTCGTTGAGGCCTAGGTCTTTGAGGGTTGGGAGTAAGATGTTCCTCATTATAGGAGTCATCGAGTCTTGACGAGATATACTTGGTTTCTCCACACTTTCATCTTTTGATGAGGAGAAAAAGGTGACTTCTTTGGTAGTGGATATGGCTTTGGAAAATAGTGAAACCATGAATTGGTATCTTCACTAGATGATGAGGATGATGATGAGGATGTTGTTGTGAGATTTATGATCTCGGGTTTGGTACTCATGGTTATTACGGTTAATTTTGTAGGATTGAAGGAATTAGGGTTTGAAATATTATTTGGGGATTTTGATGAAAAGTCTATGTGCATTGGGATTGTTTTATAGCGAGTTCAAGTGGTAAGAGAATTAATGCGTGTGGGTGAAACAGGTTAAAGATATTCTTGAAGCTTGAGAGTAAGTCTTACATTTACTGCGATTGTTCTACTTATTGAGAATGGTTCTCATTTCTACCGAAGTTATAAGTAAATCCTAGTAAAAGTAGAAGTCCACGTCATCCTTGGTCAACCTTTGACCGAATTTGGGATATTTTCTATTTATTCTCTACGGCATAGTTTCGCTCCATAATAAGTAATTCGATTATTACTCTCATTAAAAACACTTCCTTTTGTGCAAAATCCTAACCCTAATCTTCAAAAACTCTCATGGCGCTTCAATTCAAACATGATCATAATAAGGTTGCTTTTCTTGGATCTGCTCGAGGAGATGAACTTTATAGGCCGATGATTTCTTTCTTACTAAGATCAAAGATTGTATATGCATTGACGCATTCTCCAGATGCTATATATGAAACTTTGATTACTCAATTTTGGGCGTCGGCGAAAAAGAGAGGTGATACCGAGATAGTTGCAAGTGTTGATGGACAAGTATATGTGGTGACGGAGGCGGTCGATCGAAGACAACTTCGCTTGGATGATGAGAATGGTGTTTATCATTCGATTCTACGATGGTACTTGAAGGACTTAGAGCAATTGGATATCAAAGTCCGAGGACGGATATGTGGTTGAAAAACAAGCTTTGTCCTATGTGGAGGTTTTAGTTCATACGTTGCTACGATGTTTGAGCAATAAGTGCGGAGGATGGGATCGATTTTAACACAAATGGGATGTGGTATTGTTTGCTTATCTAAGGGTTTGACTTATAATTTCTCTAAGTATATCTTTGATAATATGGTAGAAAACATAACTAGGAAAAAGGGTAAGTTTTAATGTACCCTAGGTTCTTCAGATGATATTGAATGTTTCTACACAAACCCGGCTTTTCATCCCATAAGTGTTTTGACCTCTAAGTTATTTGCTACAATGAGGACTAAATTTGAAGGACACATTTTCCTTTGTTAGTCGCAATGTTACCTCGGGAGAATGAGACTAATAATGAGCTTAATGTTGTTGTACCTTCTTCCAATCCTCCGATGGAAATCTTTCGGTAGATGGTGATGAGGTCCTTCATTGTTCTTGAAGCATCTATACCTTCACCAAGACCATGTTCTAGTCCGGCATTTATCCAAGTTCCTATTGAAGAAATTCGGGATCAAATTGATGAAGTTCGGGTTGATCTTGACAGTTACCTACACCAAGTCTGTTACGACTCCATTTGGTGAAGGATGTTCTAATGTTGATCGGGTTGATGTTGCTCTGAGCAGTCTAATGAAGTTCAATTGTGGTGAGCAATCACATTCGAGGATCCTATTTCACTTACCTCATTATATGATCCGGTGAACAAGCTTACGGGTGAGGTGGTGGTCTTAAGAAAGAACTTCGAAACCAAGTCATTCTTGGTCGAAGATTGTGGAATTGGAGACTAAAGTTGAACACTTGGAGAATTTGCTAAGTCGGAAGGGTAAAAGAGATGTTTGGTTTCTTAGGAGGAGGAGGATGAAGAGAATCTTAATGAATCTCTTGATATATTGGTGATGTGGCATTAACATCTAATGTTTCTTCTTCTATTGCTAAATCTTCACGAAGAAAGGAGTCTAGCAAGGAGCCTATTCTATATACTAGCAAAAGCGAAGACATTCTTTGGATAAGGTATCTGTGACACATCAAAGGAGCTAAATATGAAGGATGCTTCTCGATGGTTTAGTGAAAGAGGTTACTCTTGATGGTCAAACTTCATCTATACGAACATTCAAATGTTTCACCTTGAGAGATGATGAAGAGGTTTTCTTCTTGGTAGAATGTATCAATTGAATGCTTCTCACGAAGTTTTCTACACCAGTTGAGGAATTGTCTCAACCTATTTCCTCGATGTGGGTTTGATTGCTTCAAGCTCACATTGGTTCTGCTTGAAATTGGTTCTGTTGAGACATCTTAAGAGACAGACGAGATCACTGTGATTGAAGATTTCTTTGAAGTCGGTAAAGTGACTAAAGAACAATATCAAGCTCAGTGGTTTGTTTCTTGATTATGAGAATATCCGGAAGAGTCGTGTTGTGGCTAAATTTCTTCAAGATCGGTATGCTTGATTTGTCTCACGAAAAAAAGTTAGAGCTTGATGCATTCTTTCCTACGATTCTTGATGATCAATGGGATGGTTATATTTCTCAAGGTGCTTGATCTGATCTAGCAAAACTTATCTTAGGAGATTCTTTTAATGATGATGATTTTGTGGATAAAATGGTGGCACTTGGTAATCAAAGGAAGAAGGAATCTGCATGGAGAAGAGCTCTTATTGATCGAGAGAAATAAAGCAAAAGAGATAAACCTATGATTTGTTGTTCGAAGCGGAATTATATGAGGAGAGTTGTGAAGAATCTTGCTATGTATAATTACGGTATGACTATGAAGCAAATCATGACTTTATCGATGATGCTTTGATTAGACGATATCATATGGTTATGAAATTCTCTTCTTACGGTTCTACTTCTTCTTCTAAATTGGCAAATAGTGCTTCAATATCGATGTTCCTACGACCCAAGAGACGAGAGAACAGTTGAAATTGTGGATAATTTTGATGATGTTTTGTCTTGGTGGTAACTCCAGTTGTTCCTTCGATACAACCGAGGATACTCCTTCTTACGATATGGGTGTTTCTGCGATCTTCTTTGGTTTCTTACGAAATGTTGTCAAGTGTGGAGTTAAGTGATTCTCGATTCGAAGCGATCTACAACTTGATCTTGATAAAATTGCGATATGGGAAGCGAGTTTGGTTATAAGAAGTTCGGATAGATTGGCTAAGAAACATGCTTCAAGGAATACTAATTTAGATCTTGGTGATGAATCAACATTTATTGCGGTTGGATCTGTTGAAGTTTTTCTGAAGGTAATCATGTGGTTTTGGTTAATTGGACATTGGTAAGCTTAACAACTTGTGTATAAATTTGGATAAAAGCTGTTCTTGAGTTCAACTTCTTGAAGGATATTCTTCATTTGGTGAATAGACATGATTTGAAGATCTTTGTATGAACATGTCATCCGGCATTATAAGTTTCATTCAAAGAATCGGTTACGGTTTATATTTGTTGGGTGATCTTGAGTTATGTTTGATTCGATTCTCCATATGGTAAAGGGTATTCTATTTGGAAGAATTCTCATAAATGGGAGATTGAGAGTTGGAGGTTTTATCCTCGCCTTGTGTTCATGTCGTTCGGACTACATGTGGGATGATTTTGTGTATGCTATCGGATAGGCTTTATCCTTTATCGATACTTTTATGGAAAGATTCTTTGAGACACAAGTTGGAAGTGCCTCTAATCCGGTTGGCAATGATGACCTTCATGCTACTCAATGTGTTGGTTTGATTAAGAATCAACTTCTATCACATAAAGGTTCATCTTGATTGTAATATTTTGTAATCTTTGTTTTCTTTGTTTAGTTAAAAAAAAAAAAAAAAAAAAAAAAAAAATGTGTTTTGTTTTTATCTAACTTTTCTTGCAGGTTTGTTGTATATTTTTGGTTATTGACTCACGATATACTTTGGGTATGTCAAAGAGTTAGCTAGTCCAAAGTGCAGCTTTGGTAACGACACATCAAATCATTGATAAATTGTAATGATTTGCTAAAATCATAGGGTATGCAACCACCTATGCTTTATTCTTTGAGTGTTGTATGGTTTTCAATTCACCATGGTTTATTCTGTTTGGAATCCAAGAATTGGCTAGTCCACTTGTATATGGCTTGTGGTAAAGGCGTGGCATTCCATATTTGGTTCTCAATTCACCAATTCTAAGAATTGACTAGTCACGAGCAAGCGGCTACGGTAAAGACATTTCAAATCCGTTTATATGGTTCTTTGGTTTGCCCATAAATCGAGATGGTTATCGATGTACCATAGTTTACTGAACTGAAACATATGGCTACTCCGGTAGTGATGGCTATTGGTAAAGAGACATCAAATCCATTTATTTTCAATGATTCACCTCTCACGAGTTAACACACCGGATGTGATGAGAATAGTATGAAACTAATCTGTTTTGATGTACCTCTTGTCATTTGTTCTTTGCAAAGATATGGAGTTTCGAGTTTCTTCATTATAGAGATGTTCTTTGGATTCTTTCTTTATTCTTTGTTGTTCGTGTTCAATCCTCCGTCTTGTATGATCTATCAAGCTGGAACTTAACAAGTCAAATTCCAATTTAGGGAGGATTGTTGGGAATTATGTGAAAGTCTTGATTATCTTGAACTTAATGTCAAGTGTTTCTCTTGAAGTGAAGTAGATTCTGAAGACTTATTCTGTTGAAGAATAATAGTGATTAGTTTGATTCTGCGGAGTGTTTATTCCGTGTTTAGTTTATTTAGTGTGGATATACATGAGCTTTATTAGGAAGTGATTGTGTATATCTTATTTAGTTTTATGATTATCGTTTCTTGGAAAGCGGTTTAGCGATATTGTTTAGGGTTCCTTATCTATAAAGGAACACATTAGAAAGGTTTATGTACCGATTGAAAACTCGGTTTAGTTAATATAAAGATCCATAGAGGATCAAGAAGTTCTTAGTTATTTACTTGTGTTTATATTCGGCGATAAACATTAGTAGTAGAGATTGTCTTTTATGGTGCTTGTGATTACATAGGCATACATAACGATCCACGAGCTCAAGATCTATCAAGGTCTTTGTCTGTTTCAACAGATTGGCTAATGGTATGAACAATAGAGTAAATGGGGAAAAACCGTAAATTAAATAACCACATCGAGTACTAACGAAACGGTTAATGATGTAGAGTCATTAATAAACTTGTGATGCAACCATTTGTTAATTATATAAACGAAATGACTTGATAAGAGTAACGGATTACTTATATGAATCGATACCGGAATAAAAATTATTAGGATATACGATATAACTTATATGGTTAATACGGATTATAAAATAGAATAACACTGGAAATGCGAATTATATGGAGTACAAGTTGGGCTTTATTATATATTTTAAGCTAACCGAATATAATGAGTTGGGCTCGACGCGAGTTAAATAAATTTATTCATGATATGTTTAAATATTCTATTTCCTCATTTTAACTAACGATCATATAATATCAATAAAAATGGTTTCTAATTATTATAAATCTCTATAATGATTTGTGTTTTATAAATACAAAATATATTTCATAAACTTTTTGATAGTAATTATATTGATTAGTATATGGTACTTTAATAAGCATTTTGGCTTAAGTGAGTTTAATATAATTGTTTTTGCGATAAAGCTGAATATTCTGTTTTCACATCTAAGCTGTTATTGAATTATATAACTATATATATACTGAACAGATATGGTTTAACCTATTATAAACTCTTGATAAAACGCTGGTAACTCGTGTTTTATTTCGCATGCTAGCTTTCATAAACTTGTTGGAAATATTATTTTGATAATATGACTTATGGAAGTCGTATTGATTTGGAAACGTAAGAATAAACGAACGTGTCATTTATGGTACACTATTTACTATACCTTATATGAAGTAATTTCAGGTAAACTCGTATGATTATAAATAACGATTGGGAAACCTTTATTTATTGAGCAATAAATGAAAACTTGCATTTTATTATTGAACCTGTATGTTTGGGAATTGTTGGGTAAATAGTCGAAACTTATCAATTAACCTATTTATGTTACGTAAATAGTTGTCGTCATTTCCTAGTCCATTGACTAGCTTGAGTAATGTCTGTAATTCTTGACTTGTCGATGTCTTTTCCTTCTGGCGAGAGTTGTGGTCTGTATGTCTCGACTGTGTCAATGTCTTCCCTGCTTTAGCATGAATTATATCTTTGATGTGAGTTATGCTTTGATATACTTTTTGGCGTGAGTTGTGTGTCACGTCTATGTTTCTTACAACCACGCGAAACGTCAAAACTAAACTTTTAAGATATTGATTATGAACTTTTGGGAACGATAATGAACTTTTGAAAGTAACGACATGAATGATCCACGAAAACTACAACACATTACTTTTATTAATTTCTTTATCGTATGAGCTGTATTATAAGAATATCGTATACGCATTAGGTTGCGTCACAACTATTCTATTGTACTCGTCGTACAATCTTTTGGATGCCATGGAGATTAACCTTAGATGCTAGTCGTGTAAATAGTGAATAGTGCATTGATGTGCCGTGATTACCTGTTATCTTCTGCTAGTATTTATTGGTGCATTGATGTGGCAAAGGTGAGTTTCATAGCCCCACTTTTATATACGTTTTAATTACGTTTTGAACTATTTTGAGGTGAGAATCATGCTACTGTTTTTGGACCGTTAAAACTATTTGGATTTGCTTATATGCTTGACTGAGTAGATAGATGTGCGATAGTTGTTGCCTTAGTCTAGGTTTAAGCGTGCCTAACTAAGAATAGACTTCTATCTCGACCTAGCCGGGGTTGTAAATCTGTTCTAGAGGTTGCCACGACAGGTCTTGGACTAGAGTCGCAGGGCCCGAGTAAGTGATTATATGGTTGGTGATCGGGTAGGATCGTGCGTGTGCAACGGTATTATTATATCTAGGTCTTGCATAGCAAATCAACTCTTAACAGTCCACTATGATTTTGTTGAACTTAAACCTATGAACTCACCAAATAAAGGTGACCTTTTAACATGATTTCTTAGGAATTTGAGAGGTGTTTGGAATACGTGATCGGTGGAAGCTTGGTAAAAGGCGAGTGCAAGGATCATTTCGACTACGATAAACTTTGGGACCTATCTTATTAAATTATGTTTTGGGCCTAATATTTACACTTTTGAACTAAATGTTTTGAATAACCAATTTTGGGATTGGCTTTGAATGATAAATGACTATCTTTTGCTATACTTGTGTGCGATACCAATCCAATAGTAATGCCCCGAAAACTTGATTAAGTCTTCCGCTGTACCGAGATTTGGGGGTGTTACATGTACCCGATGGTGTCACAGACAAAGGGCGACGTCGTCCCTCTATTTGCGATAACTCAGAAGTGAAATTGCTATTTTGTACCTGACGGCGTCAGGCTTTGAAGATTAGGGCGTCACGAAGGCCTTTTCCCTCAAACGGCCTAGATCCAGATTCAGAAGACGTCAGAAGTTGAAGCTAACGACGTCACAACCACAACGTGACGCCGTCCATAAGTTGACTTGGCCAAGACGAAACCCTAATGGCGGCGATCTGACGGCATCACAATTAAAAGGTGACGCCGTCGCAGTTGTAACTCTATATATAAAATTCAAATTTTCAGACTTTGAGAGAGGTAGAATTGTGGAGTAAAAACCTAAAATGACTTTGGTTTGTCTTGGGCAGTATCTTAGGGTTCTCATACCCTATTTTACATAAAGATAAGTAATTTACTTCATTGATTTCATTATATCTTCGATTGTATGTGTGTATGCTTGCATGTTCACCATGTCTGGCTAATTTACTTGTGTGTTTGGTTAGATCTATGAAACCTAGTTATTGAATATTGATTGGTTGTCTCTTATCTTAATTGTAATTGGCTTAGGATTGCAATAGGCCATCGTTGTGTTTTTAATGCTTGAGTAATCTTTGTGAACCTTAGTTTATGATCGCCTAGAGTAATTGTTGGCTAAAAATCCAATGATAACCTTAGAGTTAGTTTATGAATCCTAGAGATTTTGTAGGCAATAACCTTAAGGTATTCTCAAAGAGTTAGGGAGAAAAGCATACCCTACTACCTTAGAAGACACAACACGTTAAGGACGTGACAATTCAACCATCAATAAAAGATAACTAGGGAGTAATAGTATCTAGGTAAACACATTTTTAATCATCATACGAGCACGCATCAATAGACATAGACTACCCCTTAGCTTAATTAATTAGGTAATTAGAATAGTATAGTAATCGGTAGAAGTACCACCTCCCAAATCCAAACCCCGGGATAGTACCTTTCAATTTTCAAAATAAATATATAAAAAAGATAAAAAATTATCTTCCTCAACCTCAAACTTAGCGTAATAAATTCTCACTAGCATTCCTATTCCCCTAGAGAACGATATCCATCTCGAGGCTTACCCTAATACTACACTACAACGATTAGGTTCACTGCCTAGGTGGTTGAAAAACTTGCTCGAAGAAAAGAAAGTTTCATTTGACCGCGAACACGCGTTGTACGCGTATCAAAATGCAATAAACTTTCACATTTGTTTCATTATTTTCATTTTTGTGGGTTATTAATGTAAAAAATAGTGACACGTGTCATAATTAGTTGTATTACAAGTCAACAAAATGTGTATATTGAAATACTTGTCGAAGAATTTGCAATTTTATGAGAAATTTTATGTCTCACATATTAAAACGGGACTTTAAAAAATCCGTTGGTATTTAATGAACCACTAAAGGGTACCATGAATGCGGTCATGTGCACCGATAACTATTTTATAGCGACGAGATGCTTTTCATGTGTTTTTAAGCATGATAGGGCAATGACATCTTCTTTTTTTATGTTCTTTTCGACAATAAATTTACGATATCAAAATTTCATTTAGCAGGCATGCTTCAGACTCAAGCCCATTTGGCCCGTTGCCCGTTCAAGATTGAATATTTGTATAATATGCTTATTATTTGTATTAGTGACATTTAATGCAAGAATTGTGTTTAATTTAGTTGTACAATATGCTTGATAATTTGTATTTCTTATGTAAGGGGTGTTTTAATAACTGTATTAATTATATTTATTGACCAGTAAATTAATTGACTTTATTAAATAGCATTAATGAGGTGTTCTGTTTTTTATTATGTGTATTAAAGTGGTGTACACTATGCTTTTTATCTGCTACGTCTGAAAATTATGTGCATTAAATAATGTGATGTATTGAATTTTAATTCTTCCTCTTATAATAAGTGTGTAGGCTTATTTTTTTAAAATTTTCTTTTAAAGAAAGTCCTAAACACTTTATATAGTAGTATAGATGGATTATTAAATTAAAACTACTTAAATTTGGACAATACTCCTTTCTTTCCTTTTGTTGTACTCTATTGTTTGGACAACACTGAGATGGGTCAACAATTTAGATATTGCTTTGTTTGTGATGCATTGTGCTTCAGATCATGGTTTCTTAGGATTTTTTGTCTTTTAGCACTTAGTTTTTGTTGTAAGCTCTAGTGGTTATTGTATTTTGTTGTTGTTCATGTTTGGAAACATCCATTTTAATTGTCTTGTTAAGAAAGTGAGTTGCTATTTTTTTAATCTTATTTTATGGATTTATTCCCTTTGTTGCATTTCTAAAAATATAAACTAATTAAATAATAGTAATAAAACATATGTTATGACTTGTTATGTTTCTCATTCATTGTTATATATCGTTGGATATTTAACAAAAAGAAATAGACTTAAAAGACTTTAACATGTTCCCCATAAAAATACCTTAAAAGCCAAAAGATGAAATTATGTATTAATACACACTAAATTTGATATATTGAATATTTAATTGAGTCATATATGTCTAACTAGCTAAAAGACCCGTGAAATTCACGGGTATTTTTAAGAGATGGCAAAAAGTTAGATGATAACATGTGTATAACAAAATCAATCATTAATCATTTAAAAGATACACATAACTGTACACAAAATCAACCATTAAAAAGATAAATACTCGCTTCTGAAAATGACTTTTTTTCATTATAGTGCCATCGATGCAACTTCTCATCAATCATGAAACATATGCCTTGTTTCATTGCACAAACCATTAGGTTGATCAACATTTCTTATAAACACTCTTAAAAGTTTATGCTGTTTTACATATGTATAGTCGTTTACTTTGTAAATTAATTGTTAATCTATAAACAAATACTGAAGCTTTGAATCTGGAGCAATTAGGTATTTTATAGGTAATTTAGTATTGCAGACTTGCAGTGAATAGAAAAATCTTTAGTTAAAGAGGAATTTAGTTGTGTCTTTACTTTTCATATAATCATGGATAGTAAAGAATGATTTTAGTTAAGTTTGGTTGTTTGTGTTAACCGTGATTTTGTGATACGCTCAAATCGTGTATTGTGATAAGTCCATAGGTGTAAATTAGTGGATATCTTCAATGCATTAGTTGTACATTAAAAGAAGATTAGCTTAATTTGTGGGGTTTACCCTAAATATCTTATGTAACATCCTATATATGTACCATCGTGAGTCTGTAATGGAGCAAGCAATAATATTCATATTACACAATACATTATTTTATCTTACATGGTATCAGGCCATTAAGATCCCTAAACCCTAATTCTTCCGCCACTTTAATCTTCCGCCGCCGCCTCTGGCCGCCGGATAAACGCCGGAGGGTTCGGAGGGCTCCCTTTAAACCTTAACCTTATCATTTAAAAAAATTAAAAAAAAAATTGCGGATCTTTATGTTTTTCTAGGGAAAAACACGCCCCATTTTGTTTGGAAGGTTCTTTGGTAGTTGAAGTCTTAGAACCAACTTTCGTTTTCTCATATTTTCTTTTGATGTTAGTGCATGAGTTTTAGTTCTAATTTCTTTTGTTTTAGTTGTAGGAGATACTTTGGGTTTTCCCGTTTGTTTTAGTTGTAGGGGATACTTTGGGTTATCCCGTTTGGTCAGGATACTTTGGTTTATCATGTTTGGTAAGAGATACTTTGGTTTATCCCATTTGGTCAGGATACTTTTGTTTATCCTATTTGGTAAGGATACTTTGGTTTATCCGATTTGTCGCGTGTTTATGTATGTTGCTGCTTGAAGATTTACTTTTGCTTGCTGTCGAATGTCTTCTTCATCAATTATTAATTAGTTTTACTTTATTGTTTATTAGCTTTTAATTTTCAGTCTGAGATTTCGCGTTTCACCACTTGGACTGCGGGGGGGTGTTAACCATGATTTTGTGATAGGCTCAAATCGTGTATTGTGATAAGTCCATAGGTGTCAATTAGTGGATATCTTCAATGCATTAGTTGTACATAAAAAGATGATTAGCTTAATTTGTGGGGTTTACCCTAAATATTTTATGTAACATCCTATATACGTACCATCGTGAGTCTCTAATGGAGCAAGCAATAATATTCGTATTACACAATACATTATCTTATCTTAGAGTTTGCTTTCTGGTGTGACCCTTGCCAAATACTTGTCGGTATAGGAATTTGAGTGAATCAATCACAAACTCCAAGTTATCAAGTTACAATAAACATATCAAAAATGAATATTAGGTACAAGAAATAAATTCGAACAGTCAAAAATGAGACCAACAATGTAACTAATTTACATCAAATTAGGTTGGACCAAGTAAAAAAATGTATTTGATTAGTATTAACTTTACGAATAATCATACAACTAAAAATAACATGTCATAATTTAATAAAGTAAATCATGTTGTTGTAGTCGTTAAATACACTTTGTTTTAAGGGTGCAATTCTTTTCACGTTACAAAACTAAACAGAAATGAGTTTAGGATAAATGGGTTTGGCTCAGACATATGTCAATCTGTCTAGGGCATTTATAATAGCGTGAAGTTTGATTTTGATAAGTGTTAAACAACTCACCCCGTCAACGTGTTTAACCGTATAAAACTTAAAACATAAAAACATAAAATTTTGTATGCTCGATTGTTTAAGTATATAAGCCTTTATAATATTCATTTTATAAGCGAGTGAACCATGTTCTAACTAATTCAGAAAACCAATGATGAGCAAACATACCATACGTTCAAGACAACATGTTTTTCCAGTTCATACATTTTATTAGTTGATACATTTAATTTCTAAGATTAAAATTAATAGGGTTGCATTAGAGTTCGTTAGCAAATAGTGAAGCAACAAAACCCGTAAAAAAATAAAAAATAAAATAAGAAATAAAATAAAAAATAAAAAGCTCCGGAAGAAAACGAATAACTAAGAAGAAAAAACACCAATAACTAAAAGTCTAACAATAGTCACTTTGAAATTAAATCACCAACATGGTCTTGCGATTATGTATTTCAAACACACATATAACAAAACTCCGAAAACATTATTAGTAATATACATAACTATCTAAAAATAATATCAAGGTTTATTATGTCTTACTATTAAAGCTTTATTTTGTAGCTACAAAAAACGTGAGAAAATAACATCTTGTTTCTTATGGTAACAAAATATCAAACTGTCAAAGCATAAGGACATATGATACATATCCAAATTAATAATTTAGAGGAACTTGTATATTGCTTGTGGACTTCGTATTTCTACAAATAATTTTTGACCTGTAATATTTTCTTTTATCGATATAGAAAATAAATTGATGTAGCGTATTGCTAGATACTTTTATATGAATCGTTATTTGAAAAAAGATTGAAAGAAATAAAGTTGACAGAAATTGAAGTTAACGTGAGGAATGATAAGCATCCATTCACCCGCTATCAAAACTCATAATAGAATTCAAACATTTCAAAAGTTTTCATTTTTGGGTGTTTTGCTTTAGTTTTGACTTTGGAGTTTTGAGAGTGCTTTCATGCATATCAATTTGGGATCCTCTACAAAAATTAAAAAAGAAATTGAAAATTTTCGATATTTCTTATAAAGTCAAATAATTTTCGATACTTCATAAAAAATATATTTCTAGACAAATCGAATTTTTTGATTTTTTAAGAAATATCGAAAACTTGATTTTTTTTAAGAAATATAAAAAAATTCGATTTTTTGAAATCTAGCAATATGTAATAAAATACACGACCATTTTTCACATCCCCAACCTTTCACATACGAGGCACTTTTCACAGCCTTATTTTACACATATTCAAGCTCTCAAAATTTGCACAGATTGAAAACCCGCAAAGTGTTTAAACTTGTTAATTGAAAAAAAAAAAAAAAAAAAAAAAAAAACCGCACATATTCGGTGATAGGATTTTGCGAATTGTCAAAGAAAAACCTTAGTTGATAATTTCTAACATTTACATCAAACTCAACAATACGTAACGTAACATTTCTACTACTTTTAATAACAAATTACATAAATTGAAATCTTTTGATTTTTAAGAGATATCGAATTTTTTGATTTTAAGAAATATCAAAATTTTTGATTTTTAAGAAATATCAAAAGTTTTTGATTTTTTAAGAAATATCGACAATTGTTTATTTTTTTTAAGTTCTCGTTGTTTTAGAAATATAGAAAGTTTTCGATTTTTTTTAGAAAATGTCAAACTTTTGAATTTTTTTTAAAACATTTTGATTTTTTTAGAAATATTGAAATTTTTTATTTTTTTAAGAAATATCAAAAAGTTTTATTTTTTTAAGAAATATAAAAAAAAAATTGATTATCTTTTTCTTTTTTTGGGTTTTTCTATGCTATCAGTCACGTGATCTCTCTTCTGCATTGCATGCCTGATTGAATTCTTATTTTTTCACCTTTTCAAGGATAACATAAGTCTTGCTACCTAATTGAATTCTTATTTTTGGCTTTTTTCCACTCAAATTTTACGGATTTCGGTGTTGAGTTTGGTACGTGTGTTGTCTGCGTATTCTCAGGTGGGTGCTCTTGGTTTGGGTCGTTGGGTTCATGAGTAAAAACTTTTCAGCATAGTGTTTAGGATTGCTTACATGCTTGAGAATCTTTATAAGGCAATAGCAATCAGTTTAAATATACCATAAGCTATTAAAATAAGAAATCCTACCAACCCCAATATAATGTAGTATAAGGCTATAAGTTTTTTAAGTAGGCAATCACAAACAGTAAAGTAAAATAATGTACTGTGTTTGTTACCCAGGTTTCAATCACACATAAATTTATTTAAGAATCACTCGAATATGTTCAAGAATAAATGTATACAATCACTATATTTATTAATCAGTTTGAACTTATGTTGATTACAGATTTCGACCTCTATTTATACATAATGAAATGATACAAACAGGTTCTATGAACCATTGCGACTTTTCACTAATGACTACCATATAACTAACTGCCATAACTAACTATAACTAACTTCCATAACCGACAATAACTAACTTCTAACTGCCATCTAATTCGTCTATTGATCTGTTGGACTTTGGCCCAAACCAGAATAGATTGGAGCTCTTTACTTGACCCATTATACTAATGTACATGTTTGGCAAATCATGACATTACTTGATCTACAGTTCCTCCCTAATGTCTTGATGGCAAACCTCGTCCTGAAAATCTCTGATGACTTCATACCATCTTCATTCTTCAACTTGATCATATCACTTGACCGTTCTCTACTTTTCTTGATCATCTATCACAGATTATATCTTCTTCGCGGTTGCTTCACACAAACTTGCTTTTGTAGTTTCCCACTACTTTGACTCTTCACAGTTTTCTTTCTCCCTTTTCAACCTTCACGGTTTGTTTTCTTCAACAAGCCAACGCCCATTTGTTGGTCTTCATCTTTGGCATCAAACCGTCTTAAATTTGATCAGTTACTGATCTGTTCTTCATGAATCATTCTTCACGTCTAACTTGGTTATTTCACACAACCTCTCCTCTATATCAATTCGCATCATACGACTTCGCTTTTGATCATATCACACGACCAAGCCTTCTATCTTTCTAATTTTCATCAATTAGGCACATTAGAAGTGTCGGTTCATCATCATTCTCTACTAAAAGTGCCTCAACTTCCTCCTTTTTCTTGCTTGGACATTCATAAGCATAGTGCCCAAGTTTTCCACACTTGTAACAATTTATTTGCGACTTATCACCATTCCTTCGTGGTTTTTTTGTTGGTTCCATCTGACTCATCTGATGTGTATCCTTCACTTCTATACTTCCCTCTTCCTCGTGTCTTATTACCACTTCCTTGTCTACCATTTTTATAGTTGCGTTTATAAATTTTGTTATTCCTTTGACGTGTGAGTAACAACTTCTCACTATTATCTTCCTGACTTCCTTTTCTAAACTTAATCCTTTCTTCATAAGTCTTAAGTTTCCCAATACTATCCGCCAACTTCACGCTTTTAAAATCAACAATCATCTCAATGGTCTCTACTACTGACACAAACTTATCTGGTACTGCATTAAGTACTTTCCTTACTTTCGTTTTCTCATCAAACGTTAATCCACATGTAGCAGCCTTTGTAATAATACTCATCAACTTCCCACCGAATGAATCTATTGATTCATCTTCTTCCATCACAAGTCTCTCAAATTCTGATTTAAGTTGTTGCCAGTGCGCCTGTTGTACATCTTGTAAATACAAACAAGCCGTAAAAACGTTTATTTATATTTTACGATCTTCTAATGTTTTGTCGATAACAAACGTAAAATCATTTTAACGAAACAAATAAAATACGTAAATATTTTGAGCTAATAGTTTTCTAACACACTTACGATTTCACATAAAACATTCAAACAAGTATAAGTGATTTTATGACTTGGAGATACATATGTACAACAACTAGTGTTTACATATTGGGCAAACATACACATAACTAGTGTATACTAAAATGGGTAAAAACTACAAATGGTATTGACCCATAACCCATGGTATTATCCAAACCACTTGACTAGGTGCATTGCACTCATAAGATACATTGTATCTAGTAAACTACCCATGGATCAACCCATAACCCATAACCCATGACCCATGATCAAAATACCCATGGGTAAAAAGGAGCGTCCCACGGATCCCTAGCTTTACGCTAGACGGATCCCTTGTGGGAGGGATCCGTGGCATCCTAAGCTTTCTCCTCTATAAATAGTGAGCCATTTCTTCCTTTTGGCTAGCAACTCTCACACATACTTTCCCCAAGTATTGTACCTCTCTAAACACTGTTCCTAAAGGATCTTTCTTTGTAGTTTGCCTTTTGTTTTTGTGTGATTCTCTAGGTTCCTCTTAAAGGCGAGATCACCACTTCTTGAAGTCGAGCAAGCTCAAGTCCATGAGTTGCCATGCTTCGTCATCATCAAGACAACTGAGGTTCTCTTGTTGATAGTTCTTTCTTCCTCCGTAGAGATGTAGTTTTGAAGGCATTAGTGAAAGATGCCGAAAGAGTCAAGACGAAAGCATTAGTGAAAGGTGCCTAACGTCGTGTCAAAAGCATTAGTGAAGAATGCTAAAGGTGTCAAGACGAAGGCATTAGAGAAAGGTGCCAAGCGTTGTGTCAAAGACATTGGTGAGGAATGCCTAAGAATCAAATCAAGTGGCATTAGTTAAGAATACCAGGGTCGTATAATCGATGAAATGCATCGTTGTACATATTGTATTGGTTTATTTCCAAGGATGGTGATATCCTTGATGGTGTTGTAATAAGGACTGGATCTCCTTGGGATTAGGTGTTGTGTTGTGTTGGGTAGTAGTTCCTTCAAAGTAATGGAACTAGGTACTTAGCCTAGTACCTAATAAAGGGTAGGTGACGTTGTGATAGGTGTGGTTTACCTTGGAGTGAAAGAACCCGGTGGTTAGCCTAGTACCGGAAAAAGAGTAGGAGACGTTGTGAAGGCTTCTCCGCCATAAGGAGATTGGTGTCATGTAGTGTTTACGAACTCTCGAGTAGGTGACTCGGGGAGTGGAGTAGGGCAAGGAAGGTGTCCTTGTGGCCGAACCACTATAAATACTGTGTCGTGGTTATGTGCTTACTCTTTATCTTTCATTATACTTTTATATATCTATCTATCAACGTCCAACATACACATCTAAATAGATTGACATAAGTCGATCTAAATATTTAAAAGGAAGTTTTAAATTGGTAAAATTATTCAACCTCCTTCGAGTTTACCACAATTGGTATCAGAGCTTCGTTACCAAGTTTCTTAGAGTATATTGTACTTTAAAAACTTGATACGATTCGTGTATGTTTGAAAACTACAAAGAAGGAAATATTTCAAAACATTTTCTTTTTCTCTTTCATGTTGGACATTGATAGATCATTCTAACATATTTGTTTCAAGAAATCTTCATACTAGGATCTCTTCAAAACCTTCATTTCTATTCAAAGGATAATGAAGTCAACCTTCGAGAAAGGATCCAAAAGTAACCACAACCTACTTACTCTAAGTACAACGGATTACTTTAAAAGCTCATGAAGTATTTTTGGTATTATGTCTTCATAAGCCAAACCAAGAAGCATAAAGGTATTTTTACTTTTTCATTAGCTAGCTTACATGATTATGTTGATATCATAGCTCTTGTTTGTTTTATAAACCGCTAGTCTCTTGAAAAAGTCTCTCTTTCGTCACTTTCCCGACTTACTCATCGCCGGGAATAGTATTCCTCTTGATTTCGTCAAACTAACGCTGTCATCACAAATAGATCCTTGATAATTAACTTATCAAATCACGTCCACCAAAACATCTTTTTATTTGAAACCTTTAAACTAATTTTGTTCCGTAAGCTAGTTTATAGCCTACTAAAAATTTAAAGCCAAACAACCCTTTTCTGTCTACAGGAGCCGGATCCCTCTAGTTGTACTAGCCGGATGTCACAATTCTCAATTTCCGGCCATTTCTCAAATTTACTATTCATCTCGGAATTTACTATTCATCATTTTACTATTCATCATTTTTGGAGTCGATTTGTTATTCTGAGAACGTATTTCAAAATTTTACTATTCACAAAACACTATTCATTCTCGGAGAACATCACTATTCATGCTTTACTATTCATCACTTATCGTAAACTAGGTTTACGAGTATCAAATTCGCGTAACCTTAATGGTTTAGCTGCGAATTATGAACACATCATCAAGGACATTTCATATAGACTAGGTTTAGTCTACATATCATTAGTAACATTATCATCATATTAGTTCATGCATGGTTTTGCATTTTACATTAAACGCATAATTTCCTATTAAATAAACGCTATCGCGTAATCAATTATTTTGAACATTTGATCCGACACTTCCAAAAATTATTATGATATATTTTTATACTCATATTAATATTATAAAAATATTCTTATTAGTTTACCCGGTGTTTTAAATTTATTTTGTATATAAATTGTTATATTTATATAATTACGACGGTTTTCGTAAATACTACACGATAATTATTATTTCACTCAATTCTTGCGAGAAATGTATTTTTATAATTTTTATGACTTCAATATAGTTTATTTTTATCCGTTAAAATTTAGTTTTAGCTAACGCTACCCTAAATGCTTAAATATGTACACAAGTTACTAATTATCCTTAAATAACCACACTTTTACTTTTACACATATGTACTTAGCTACTCAAAATACACAAGTCTTTTATGTTTCTTGTGGTTGTCGGCATGCATAGGTGACTCACATACTTTTTGAGTACAAATATCTTAGTCTACACTTAGGCTCCGTTTGATTACTGCTGAATGAACTAATTCAAATACGATCATCAAAAATTAATCGGCGGCTTGTTTGGTAATTTAAAAGTGGCAACTGAATCATAAAATTACGTCTTGGCGATTTTGCATGCATAATAGCGAGACAAAATGATTCAATGTGATTCGGTTTACCCAAATACCCCTATTACACATGTCTCTTTTATACTTTGGTTATTATTAAATTTGAAAAATCATTGGGTGATGGAATCGATAAAGCCAAAAAGTCACCAACTCCACTCCTATTTAAACAATAATATGAAAATAGGCCAAGTGATTGCCTATATATATTCGTTGGTCAACCAATATGAAATAATGTGATTGTTAAAATATTTTTGTGGCATTTATGATTTCTTGATATGATTTTTTTTAATTTGTACTATTTTTTGTTTAGACTAAGTTATAACAAATGAACATTATTCATTGACTACACGTTTCATTTAAAATTAGCCACAATCGAGGTTAAAATGGTAATTTTTGTTTATTCAGAATCAATAGTCTAAACATTTATCAAACAGTTTTTTAATTCAGAATCATGATCACTCAGAACCTTTGAATTATTCAGCATATTTGACTCGTTCAGCGCTAAATAATACAGTTTTATCAAACAACCCCTTATACTTACATGAATTAATATTAAACAAACTAACACATACATACATAATATCAAGGTGTGAAAAATCAAATATACTCTCTTCTTTCTTCCTCCTTAGGACCGGCCAAGGGTGAGACCAAGCAAGGAGACCATTTTTTTTCAAGCCAAGTTATTTTCACAACCCTAGCATACTCTTAAGCAAGGTTTTGAAATAAAAACCTAGGGTAATTAGGATAAACCCTTGTTCATTAAACCTCATCGATTAACTAGTAAGCATTTCATGATCATTTTCATCTTTCATATTCATATTATGGTCATTTTATCATGCTTGAGAAAAACATGCAAGTTATATAATTATCTATACCACTTTATTTGTTTTTAAGTGCTATTAATGTATATCATCCTATAATTATCCCTTGAAACATATCATTTTTGATGATGTATAGGAACCCATGACACCCTAAGAATGTGTATGGTAGGTTTATAATAGCTTTGGCGTTGATTTGAAGTGGTTAGAATAAGTTTTACGCAAGAAAAATCCATTTCGACAACTATATAAAGGGTCTGATCATTTCGTGAATTCGGAAATTTTGACAATGGGTAAAAATTTTTGGGCTAGATATTTAGAAAATATACTTTAAAAGCAAACGTGGCGCTTGAATGGGTTAAAGCGGAGTTATAACGAAGTTATGCTATTTTCAAGTTTAACGGCGAAAACTATAAATTCGGAAAATTCAGCATGTTGTCTCAACTTTTACGAGTCAAAAATAAGTCTTAAGCGTTATTAAATGTGTCGATTTATCAAAATATATTAGTATACTTTAACACGAAGCTAAGGACATATAAAGCGTGAAAACGGACTTGTAACGATTAAATTACACGCGTTTAAACAAGGTTGCCGTAACTATTTTATATAAGCATAACTAATATATTTTCTAATAGACAAACATTACGACGCGAATGACCATGTTAAGGGTCGTTTTTAACATTGATGGAGTACATTTTATAAAATGATGTCTTCTAGTAAAAGTAAGTTCGCCTAGCCTATTTTCCAAAATGTCCAACCGTTTGTCAAACGGAGTTGTAACGAATAAAATACGGTCACTCTAACTTTGCCGAAAACCACCCTTAAACAATATTTTTGGTACAAGTACCCTACTTTATCTATCTTTTTCTCCATGATCGAGACCTCTATGATAAAAACTTAAAAGCTAAAACTTTAAGATAATGATACAAGCTTTCCAAAACCGTTGAGTTTGTTTCCTAACGCTCGATGTGCACCATTTTACGACTAGCTTTTCAAGGCCGTTTAGTCACTTTCATGAAATTGTCAAATGACATTGTTTTACGACGAAAAGCTATAATTTCATAATAAATCACTATTTGACTATCGTAGGATATCGTTTCAATGTAAATACTTGTAAAGTAATTTATAAATTGTCAAGACGTTATAAGATTATTTTTCGACGATAAACTTTATTTTCAAAAGGGTACAAGTGGTATGGATATCATATGAGTTTGCATGCACGACATTGTTTCATTACTTATATTAGAGCATATCATTCATAATAGGTCGCAGTTAGAGAGTTGTGTCTCATTTCTGTGCATCCCCTCTGTCATCATAACTATTGCAACATGTGAGTAATCACATCCCCTTTTTACCGTTTTTACTATATTTTGGGGCTAAATGCATGAACCATTCTTGAACTAAATTGATTACTACTCTTATGAACTCATTTAACTAGAACTTTTGAACTCGAATCAAATCCTTAAACTTAATTACGAACCTATGACTTGTTTGATCTTATTGAACCGTACTTGCTATGACCTTAAAAGTCTCGCCTTATTGGTGGAGCGTACAAAGTCTCCCTGTTCGGAGCAGTGCAAATTCTCCCATGTTCGGAGTGTTCTTAATTGTATAATAGTTGTATAATGTACCGTTCGTACATTCGCATTGTTAGTCTCCTATTAGTAGGTAGTATGGATAACGCTATTAGAGGTCGGCCAACCTCTCGTCTACTATGTTACGGGACGCATATTATTTATTCTAGGGGCTTTGCCTGGCATACATTATTATATACGTGGTACTATATTGTGAACTATTATGACCACTTATACTTGACTACTGGACACGCTATATTTTGTGCAATGGGTTGTGAACACATGTTGCAAGTTTTGTATGGGCGAACTTGGGCCGAGTGGATTTACAATGCCTTTGCTTTGTGGACTATTTCGATGACCGAAACCTTTGACTCTCTCTTACGAGTTTTCTTATTTTATGAAACGTGTATACTCACCAACTATTTTCATAGTTGACCCGTTTTTCTCTCATGCATTTGAGGTGATCATTAGTAAGCTTTTCTACCAGGTCTTGCATAATGAAGTTTTCACTTGTCACTACAAATCGTTATGTAATAAAATGCAATATTTTGGGATCTAAACTTTGTAATATATTTGCCGATGTCAGCTAAACTGGTATTGTAATGGTGTACTCTTTCTTTTGAATCTTAACGTTGGTATGTTCTATTATCTTGTGCTTATGTTCCTTTCCGTTACACCTTGTGTTTCCGTCTCCGGCGAGGGTATGACACCGGATCCCAAATACAAGGGATCCGGGGGAACCATAGAACAGAACACAGCTATACGCATTTGAAAAACATCGCTGATCATTTTCCCTCTCCCCACATAACACAAAAACGACTCAAGAACTGATTTCATCCTCATAGGACTCCATACCCTCAAGTATTCCTCTCTTGAACACCATTGTAAGTAATTACACTAACTTGTTCTAATTTCCATCATCATCATCCTAGGGTTTATGGTTACACAATTTCTAACCAATTAATTCAATTAGGGTTTTCAAAATTAATCATTAAAAGGGGCTTTTAACACAATTAGGATTACACTTTGTTCACAACATTGTTAATACAAATCAAAACCATAAACCCATCTCAACTAATTTTGCCTAATTAGAATATTTGTGCTTCTAGGACCAACCATGCCTAAAGCCACTCAACAAGACTACCATGATACCGTCCATTACCTCACCCATTACTATCGGGAAGAAGGGTTATCAAAAACCGATCGCAAAATCTTCAAAAGACTTGAAAAACGACTTATTCACGAAGGTCGTGTAGTCAAGGAATGTTTCCTTGAAGATACCGACACTCGTCAAGTTTTCTCGGCAATCAACTTTGATTGTCTTCTTGACATTGATGAACAAATTTTCCCAGTTTTCATCTTTGAATTCTATAAAAGCATTAGGATCATTCGAAACGCCGACGATAGCATTTCAATTGCCTTCATTATCAATAAACGAAACTTCATTCTACCTCTCAACACATTTGCTCAAATTCTTCGCATTCCTTGCGAAGGAATTTGTATGTATTCTCAAGATTGGGCAATTAACGCTCAAAACCTTGAACTTGATTCTAAACCTATCTACAATACTCCTCTTGATGATCCCGCAACCATTCGAGATACTATGTTCAAGGTTAGGACCGACCAATCCCGTTACAACTGAAACAAAAAGCTCATTCACCGTGATCCTTTTCAAATGGAACTTTTCGAAATGCATCCCATGTTTAGAAAATGGGAAGAAATCCATAGGGAAAACGTCATTAGCCTAGTTGGTAACAAGGATCATCCAAATGCATGTCTTGTGCAAATGATCTATTGTCTTATCCACCAAAAGCTATTTAATCTCGCCTATTACATGGTGAAGAGAATGGTCGGGGTATTCAAAGCTTCCAACATGGTACTTCCATATGGTATGCTCCTAACACGACTTTGTAAGTATGTTAGTGCATTGCAACCATCTCCTATCAACGATGATCATTTCTTTGCCGATCACGTGATGGTACCTCTTACCAAACAACCCTCTAAACAGTTCATGGTCAATGGAAAGAAACCTAAAGCTCTCTCGGACTCCTTGGAAGGAGAAGAAGAAGAAGATGGAGAAGAAGAATATGTCGACCCCATAACTAACATTGAATTGAAACCCTTTGATTACTATGAACAACTTCCAACCATTCCAAACGAGACCGCGGAATTCAAACAATTAAGGGGTATGATTCAAAATCTAGCTTATCACCTCACAAAGTCGGGAAAGAGGAAAAGAAAGAATTGACGAGAGAGACTATAGGATTATGTTTGTTTCTTAAACACTTGTTTTGTGTATGGATGATTATGTTTTAGCACTCTTGTTTGCATTAACTTGGATATTGCTATTTCTACCATTTTCAATTAGATGTTTTATGTGATGACATGCTTGTATTTATGTTTAGTTTATAGGTTGATTAGTGTGCAAAATCTGCACATGATTATGTGACGATTCTGATCTTCAGATGCCGGATCCCTAGGATTAGCCTAGACGGATCCCTCCTTTGAGGGAACCGTGGGATCCGTGATAATAGATCAGCAATACAACATCCCATACATCAATATAGTTTACTAGATAACCTCACACTAGCTAAACATAAGATCTTAGAACTCAACTAAGTCTCCTTCAAGGATGAGAAAGCCTTAAACTCACTCACAACTTACATAAGATCGTATTCAAAATGCCTTTTGATTTATCAAATCGTCAAAACTCACCATATTTCCGCTTCAATACTCACAAATTGTTTTTCATTTCTCAAAACACCTAGGTGGACATATTGAACAATTTTAGGAAATTGTTTCTAGTCATTTTTATCTCAAAACGGGTCAAAAATTAGTCTTTCAATTCTTTTGAATTTTGAGGATTTTTCAAACTCCATCTCAAGCTAAAATCTGGTCTCTAGGATCATTTATTATGACTTGACACCACCAAAACTCTTAGTGTTATCCTTGAACATCCATTGGCAGTCATTTAGTCCCATTTTCCTTTCATAAAAAGCAATCATTTGCTATATCATTCATTACTCTTGATCATTCAAGTACACCCTCACTTAAGATACTTAGGAGGACTGAAACACTCAAGATGGTATAGGTTTTAGCTCTTAGAAACTTAATTTCTAACCTTTCATAGCTGCTGAGAGCCGGATCCCTAGGATTAGCCTAGCCGAATCCCTCAAAGGAGGGAACCGTGGGATCCGGGTGACAGATTATGTCAACCCTAGCCAAAACAATCATTTCAAGTTCATCTTGCTTACTTGAAAACTCCACCTCATATTTATTAAGTTCCTAGATTAGCGAAACTCTGAATTTTAATCTTGTGCATGTTAATCATCACATTTCTAAGAATCTTAGTGGCTTAAGTCTTAAATGCACTTGCCAAACTCTTCCCTTTATAAGTCATATTGCTAGAACACCTTAGTCATCAAACTCAACACAACTCTCAGCAATTACAAACATCTTCCATAGTCATTTCATCATGAGAAAAGCTCCCAGTGCTAACTCATCCACCCAAGAACCACCCAAGAAACTTGCTAGGGTCATACACAAAGTTTCCTCAACCGAATCATCTCCGGTTAAGTCAACAAATGCTAGGATTTCCCCTACACCAAAGAAACCAATCAAACTAATTCCCAATAGGATTGTTCCCACAAGGATATCATCGCCAAATTCTACTAAACCAAACACACCCTTTTCAACCCAACCAACATCATTGGTGCCTAGAGCCACATCATTCAACACCTCACAATCATCTCCATATTCTCACAACCTAGAGGAATTACACCCTTGGCCAAATCATCTTCCACCATTACCAACAAATTCACTAGAAAAGGTTGTACAACAAAACCATAATGTTGAATCAACACTAGCACCAATGTCAATTTCTCCTTCCCCCAATAGTCCATTTTGGATTATGAGAAGACATCAAAGTAAACCACCCAACCACATGGAAGTTGATACTTCTCTACCTCCACCTTCAAACATTGTTGAGCCTCCACTTAATGAGCCTTCACCAATTCCTCCTTTATTTGAGGATCCTCAACCCACTTCACTTAAACCTCCATTTCAAGAAGCTCAAAACCATGACAAGGATTGCTATCATTGTCAACATGTTGAAAGGTTGATACATGAACAACATGAAGAGCAACGTTTCATGTTTTATCACCTCCTTGAACGTTTCGAAGAGGTCAACAAACCTAAACAACCATGAGCCTAAAAGTGGTGTCCTAGTCTTAAGCTCAACTTAGAACGTCTAGGAATCCCATTTTATCCTTAAGAACGTGGTTACTTCTTAAGCTTAGGTCACTCATTAGTATTTGTAGAAAATGTATGGCTAGATCATTCTCTTAGTTTTAGAGATTTGTTGATTATCTCGTTGTATACATATATTGATCTTATATTTAGCATTGCTTGATATATCACCTCTGCTGAATAACCTGTCACCAGACAGACGGATCCCTCCAAAATGCCTAGACGGATCCCTCCACAAAGGGAACCGTGGGATCCGTGGTACAGAAGAACAATTTACTACTAACTTGAGTCTCATTTGCAGGAAATTATGCACTATACTCTTGTTTTCTAACCTTTATTTTGTAGATTTTCAAAATACACATGAAGATTTTTGACACCATAAAGCTAGGGGAGCTTTGTGTCAAACCATACATTGAAAATCCATTTGCAATCTAATCCTTATTTGGATTACTCTTCATGACACCCCATTTCAATGTTGCAATCTTCAAGGGGGAGAATTTTCGTCACAAGGACGAACCATTTGCAAACATGATTGCAATACATTAGCTTACTTATTTTTATGTACATGACGCCCTCACAAAGGGATGGACTCGTCAAGGGGGAGTTAAGACGAGAATCATTCCCGTCACTTGCTCTCTTTACACTTTTTATTTCTACATGTTTTTCTTAAAACTTTGTGTTAGTTTCTTTTCGACGCTCTTTTTTTTTCGACAAAAAGCGGGAGAAGAGTGTAAAAACTCCAATTCAAACTTTTCACGAATTTTAGTTTTCCTTAAAATAATTTTATGTTTTGTCATCAACAAAAGGGAGATTGTTAATACAAATAAGCCGTAAAATGTTTATTTATATTTTACGATCTTCTAATATTTTGTCGATAACAAACGTAAAATCATTTTAACGAAACAAGTAAAATACGTAAATAGTTTGAGCCAATAGTTTTTTAACACACTTACGATTTCACATAAAACACTAAAACAAGTATAAGTGATTTTATGACTTGGAGATACATATGTACAACAACTAGTGTTTACATATTAGGCAAACATACACATAACTAGTGTATACTAAAATGGGTAAAAACTACAAATGGTATTGACCCATAACCCATGGTATTATCCAAACCACTTGACTAGGTGCATTGCACTCATAAGATACATTGTATCTAGTAAAAGACCCATGGATCAACCCATAACCCATGACCCATGATCAAAATACCCATGGGTAAAGAGGAGCGTCCCATGGATCACTAGCTTTACGCTAGACGGATCCCTTGTGGGAGGGATCCGTGGGATCCGGGGAACAGTAAGCTTTCTCCTCTATAAATAGTGAGCCATTTCTTCCTTTTGGCTAGCAACTCTCACACATACTTTCCCCAAGTGTTGTACCTCTCTAACCACTGATCCTAAGGGATCTTTCTATGTAGTATGCCTTTTGTTTTTGTGTGATTCTCTAGGTTTCTCTTAAAGGCGAGATCACCACTTCTTGAAGTCGAGCAAGCCCAAGTCCATGAGTTGCCATGCTTCGTCATCATCAAGACAACTGAGATTCTCTTGTTGATAGTTCTTTCTTCCTCCGTAGAGATGTTGTGCTGAAGGCATTAGTGATGGATGCCGAAAGAGTCAAGACGAAAGCATTAGTGAAAGGTGTTTAACGTCCGTGTCAAAAGCATTAGTGAAGATTGCTAAAGGTGTCAAGACGAAGGCATTAGGGAAAGGTTTCAAGCGTTGTGTCAAAGGCATTGGTGAAGAATGCCTAATAATCAAATCAAGTGGCATTAGTGAAGAATGTCAAGGTCGTATAGTCGATGAGCTGCATCGTTATACATATTGTATTAGTTTATTTTCAAGGATGGTGATATCCTTCATGGTGTTGTAATAAGGACTGGATCTCCTTGGGATTAGGTGTTGTGTTGTGTTGGGTAGTAGTTCCTCCATAGTAATGGAACTAGGTACTTAGCCTAGTACATAATAAAGGGTAGCGACGTTGTGATAGGTGTGGTTCACCTTGGGTGAAAGAACCGGTGGTTAGCCTAGTACCGAAAAAAGTAGGCGACGTTGAAGGCTTCTCGCCATAAGGAGATTGGTGTCGTGTAGTGTTTACGAACTCGAGTAGGTGACTCGGGGGTGGAGTAGGGCAAGGAAGGTGTCCTTGTGCCGAACCACTATAAATACTCGTGTCGTGGTGATGTGCTTCTTAATCTTTATCTTTCATTATACTTTTATATATCTATCTATCAACGTCCAACATACACATCTAAATTGATTGAAATAAGTCGATCTAAATATTTAAAAGGAAGTTTTAAATTGGTAAAACTATTCAACCCCCCCCCCCTTCTAGTTTTCCACACATCTTCTGTCCGAATAAATCTGGACTTTAGAGAGTCTCAAATTTCTTTCGCTGTTTCACATCCCGCAACTTGGATTTGCAAATCTTTTGGTAACCTTTGAAATAGGTATGCTGATGCAGAACTATACCTTTTTACATCAATATCTTTTGATGTACTTGTTGCTTCTACTAAATTCCATACTCCATTTGTCGTTAGTATCTTCTTCATTCTTAATGCCCATAATGTATAGTTCGCATTGTTTAGGCGGGCATTGGTATGATGGTAACGATGTATGAAAACAACTTTGTTGTTTTCGCTTTTGTCTCCGTCATATTCTTCAATTTCTTGAATCACACGATTTACGGTTGTTGTTTATCACAAACAATCAGCCCTCTTGGCCTTCCTTCTTCGATTCTTAACCTTGCTCTGATGCCATTGTTGCCCAAATTTATATAAGAATCACTCGTATTTGTTCAAGAATAAATGTATACAATCACTGTATTTATTAATCAATTTGAACTTATGTTGATTACTGATTTCGACCTCTATTTATACATAATGAAATGATACAAACAGGTTCTATGAACCATTGTGACTTTTCACTTATAACTACCATATAACTAACTTCCATAACTAACTATAACTAACTTCCATAACCGAAAATAACTAACTTCTAACTGCCATCTAATTCGTCTATTGATCTGTTGGACTTTGGCCCAAACCAGAATACATTGCAGCTCTTTACTTGACCCATTATACTAATATACATGTTTGGAAAATCATGAAATTACTTGATCTACAGTGTTGAGACATATGAATTGTAGTTAACATGTACAATAGAAGCATATGAACTAAATATCAGTTCAAACTTATGCCACTGAAAATGTAACATAGGTCTTACCGGCCTTTCCTTCACAACTTCTGTTATCTTCATCAGATATATTTGCTTTTGACGTAGTGGTATAAGCATCCTCCTTATAAGAGAACGTCCAAAATCATTTTAGGGAAAATTTTGATTGTTTTAAAAACAATACAAGTAGACCCACTGACTGATTGTGATATTTACTTAACAGTTCAAGATATCATACGGAATCATAAAGAAGCTTGTAGGGCTAAGAGACCTTTCTTCTCGTTTGGACATACAAGAGGATCTAGGAGCGCTATTCTTCCTCTCGAGTTTTAATTAGAAAAGTGGTTAATCTTCCTGTTTGCAAGTTATTGATTATTTTTAAGCTGTCACAATATGTTGCAATCTCAGTTTTCACTCAAAAAGCAAACTACCTAAACTAGAATTATGTCTAGTTTCACTCTCTCAAAGGCTCTCACTAGTTGTTTCACATGGATGTGTGTCTCAAACAAACCTGACTCGTGTTTTCTTTGACATGTACATTTTGCCGCAAATAGTTAAATGAAGGAAAACATACGGGTGATGGCCTAACATATGGTAATACATATATGCCAATAAAAAGAGCTTTATCCACATAGCAAGGCCTATGGTCTACGGACTACTAATATCTGTATTGGTTTAAGTTATCTTTTATATAATAAAACAAAACTACTAGTGGGAATTTTTCATTTTAAAAAAATCAATTCATACCTTATATAGTAATAATTTAATTATTTATTTTTTATTTTAATTATTGAAAATGTAAAAAAAAAAACATATATATTTCCGGATTTGGTAAAAAATAAAATAAAATATTCATTTTTAACGTAACATATGGTGAAAAAACAAAAAATACACAAGTACTTCAGACTAAATAAATGATAATTTTGGGTGCAAAATGTAAAATTAAAAAAAGAAGACGCTCCTCTCAAAAATCAGTCTCCTCTTCTATAAAACAATTAGACGAGACATCCTCTTCCCCGAAACAATTGAAAACCCTACTGTATCCCATGTTGCTTTTAGCTAAACTCATAATTTGATCCATTATTTATCATCTAATAATATCTCGCAGTACATTTAGATGCAATCTCATTATTTTCTTATCATGTTTTTTTCCTTTGCAGATAAATAATAAGGGCTAGGAAATCTATATATTGGTGCATTCATAGCTGCTTTTGGTATATACGTAAATGTTATTTCAAAAATAAATATCGTTACATGTCATTCGTTCGAAGTTGCATGCATTGTATTATAAGATTTTTTGTACTTCTACTTATTTAAATGTCTGAAAGCTTTTATTATATGTATAAATCATGTTATAATTCATAACCCATGTATATACACACCTTCTTTCTAAGTACCAATAATAACACATCAGTAAAACCATACAGAATACGTTAACTTTGTTTGTTTTTTGATCGAATATCACATAATTAGAAATTTTAGAAAAACCCCGTGCGTGCACGGGTATTATAACTAGTATCTTAGCTACAACAGGGAAACAAGTTGAAGTTTTCAAACAAAACCACAAAAAGAACATGTCAAATGAGTCATACTCATTAAAAGCGTATATAAATGCCTAAATATCTCTAAATCATTTATGAAAGAAAATGATATTAGCATTGTACAAGTTTAGTTTGTATAATCAAAACTAACACAATAGTTTTTTTGGAGCAAAAAATAAAAGCAACATGTGTTGTATTCGCTTATACGGAACACATAATAAGACTTAACTTGACCAGTTATTTTGCTACCACTTTACGAAGTTTTAGGAAGCCTTTGAGGTAAGTCGCAACAATAATCACCGAAAGTTCGAGCGAGAAATATGCAAAAAAAAGCAACCAAAGTAAAAAAAAAAAAAAAAAAAAAAAAAAAAAAATATGTAGCTTGGCGGGGACACTCAACCTGTGTACCTTTTGGTACCCATCAACCCTACCCAACAAAGGTTAAAGCAACCAAAGTATACTAGACATAACCAGAGAAAAAATGATCAACATGTGAAAATGGTATGGTAAATAAATCCCTTTTTTTTATATTTAGGATCTACACTATACCCCAAATGACATTCTAAATAAAGCTTCAATTTTTTTTCTCCAAATTTTAATGACATTTACAAAGAGGTGGATAGCAAACGGGCAACAAGCTGCGCCACTAGCCCTTTTTGAATAGTAAAACTAATCTTTTTGAAAACTACATCTATGGATCTTAGTGTCATAATATTACTATGCATAACCCGTTAAACTCTGTTGAGGAACTCCACTGCCTCAGGTGCAAAGAAACCAAAAGTATCAAACGCGAAAGGGATAAAAACATGTTGATTTTCGATGCATTTTTCTCGTGTTTTGCCACTTTGTACGAAGCGGCTTTCAAAGTAGCACGCCCTACTGTAAAACACCGACTGCTCAAACCTACAAGAGGAGAAACCCGGTCGAGTTCACACGCGTGTTTCCTCCAACCCATCCAAACACCAAAACAATCGCGCACATGCGGTGTGGATCTTCCATCCAACGGGTCGGTCAAAAAGTTCACAGTGCTTCTTTCTTGGCGGAGATCCCAAAGACGCCTACAAACATCAAAAGGATATCTCTAACCATATTATGTCGTATTTGAAGCCAGGGAGCTCTTTGCAATGAACCGCATGTTCCCCAAAAGAATTCAAACATGCCTTGCGACAAACTGGACATGTCTCATCAACCAAAAATAAAGGAATCATAAGACGATACTTAAGGATAATACAATATTTCGACCGGAAGTAAAGGAATCATAAGGCGATACTTAATGCTACCAATCTTGTTTATAATCGGATATGAAACCAACTGAGATCCAGAAAAGGGATTTTAAAACGACGTTCTTGGTGAGCTTTGCGAATGTATATCATAAAGAGTTAATTACATTTTTGGTCCTTGTGGTTTGGCTAAATTGCAGGTTTGGTCCTCAAAACTTTAAAAGTGCAGCGATAGTCTCTATGTTGAAGTTTGGGTTGCATTTTTTTGTCATTTTTGCTGTGAAATGACCAAATTACCCTTTTCTTTTTCTGAGGAAGTCAAAAGGTATTTTAGTCATTTAACTTTATCCAAGGACCAAAAAATGCAATCCAAACTTTAAAATGAGAACTGTCGCTGCACTTTCAAAATTTTAGGGACCAAACCACAAGGACAAAAAATGCAATTAACTCTATCATAAATATCATGAAAAGGTACATTAAAATCATCTTCCATCATCCTCTGACCGAACCGTTCGTCATGTTTTTAGAGCTTCTTTCCGATGAAGGGATGGAGGTTCAAGAAACCTGGTCTCAGGTATTACTCTGCCCACGAGATATCAATATATTATTATGGGCTTTTATCAATTATTAATAGGAAACCCAACATATAGTCAATTATTTAGCTCAATTATGAACTATTTCGCACAACATACGTGAACAAAGGTACGAGGATATTTCGATAAGAGTTAATTGCATTTTTGGTCCTTGTGGTTTGGCTAAATTGCAGGTTTAGTCCTTAAAACTTTGAAAGTGCAGTGATAGTCCTTATTTTGAAGTTTGGATTGTATTTTTGGTCACTGGATCAAGTTAAATGACTAAAATACCCTTTATCTTCTTTAGAAAAAGACAAAGGTAATTTGGTTATTTCACACTGATAAGGACCAAAAATGCAACCCAAACTTTAAAATAGGGAGTATCATTGCACTTTCAAAGTTTTGAAGACCAAACCTGCAATTTGGCAAAACCACAAGGACCAAAAATGCAATTAACTCTTTCTATAATTTTGGTTAAATATGAAAGGTGTGCCAATACCTCAACGATTTATAGTACCAAACAAAATTAATTATAACTTTTACAAACCCGAAATACTAGAGTTTACTCTTTGTTAGGAGGTCTGAATCTAGTAAAAAAAAAAAAAAAAAACTTGTGGTTATTTGTAGGGCGGTTATCGGGTATTCGGTTTGGTTAGTTCGGTTAAATAATTTTTTTTATGTAAAACCGAATCGAATTCAAATTGGATTAAACCGAGCTGATAACCGGTTTTCTGAATGACCCCGAATAACCAGAATTACAAAATTTATATTTTTATTTCATTTAAACATATAAATTTTCAGCACTAAAAAAAATCTAGTTTAAAAAATGTTATATTTATATTAGGATAGAGTTTTAATGTTTTTTTAAATACTAATATATTATAAAAATTATATAGCTTTATGTGAATTTGGAGTTTGATTCGGTTCGATTTTTATTTTGTCATAACTATATCAAATCGAAAACCAAATATTTAATTCGATTTGGTTTAGTTTTAACAAATTCAGATCGATTTCAAATTCGATTGGTCAGACTTTAATCGGTTCGATTCAATTTCTATTTTTGTTTCCTGTAAGTATTACCCGATTTGTGAACACCCATATGATTATTTTAACCCAAGAAGAAATTACTTACCTAATATAGTCCGTGTTCAACAAAGAACTAAAATAGCCCAATTTGAAATAGAAAAACACAAAAAGTTCCTTTCCTAACAAAGCCCAATTTGCAATATAAAAACATAAAAAGTTGCTTACCACCTAACAATAACATAGCCCAATTTGCAATAGAAAAACATAAATAAATAAATAAGCTATGACAACTATCACTGTGTTGTTAATGTGAAGTCGATTAGAGCGCTAGGTGAGGTGAAAACCTTTAACACGTTATTGGTATCTTGGCATCGTGCCACATCATACCTCCCAATAACACACCAATAACTAAAACACTCCTTCATAACACACCAATAACATGTTATTGGGTCCCACTTTTTTTCATTTTATTTTATTTAAAACAAACAATTAACGTTTAAAAAAAAAAAAAAAAAAATACCTTTAGCCGACCATTGAAATGGCGGAAGTGCTTTTGGCGGACGAATGGCGCCGGAGGTGGTGAGGCAATGGCGGCGCCATTGGTATTGATGGTTGCGTTTGGCGTGTTGATAGCATATATCACCGAGCACTCTTACAATTCATAGATAATTAGCATGTGGTGTAGTAAATGAATAATACTTTTTTCTAACGAAAATCGGTGTCGTCTTTGAGTTTACGAAAAATCTACGCAAAATTTGGTTTAATAACAAAAAAAGGGCTTAACTAGTAAGTAAATAATTTTTAAAAAGATAAAATGAGAAATAAGGTATGTTTGGTGTAATGGGAAATTAGTTGGAGCTGAAGCTTATTAATATAAAATGACATAAAATACATCAAATTAAATTCACATATATTTTTGGTTTTTACTTAATAATTCATTATATTTTTAAAGGTATTTAAGTAATTTAACTAGTTATAAGCCCCTTTCTATGGACTTGTGCTTTACAGAGGCTTATGACTTATTTTATAGGAGCTGTTAATACAAATAAACCGTAAAAACGTTTATTAATATTTTCCGACCTCTTTGTGTTTTGTTGATAACAAATATAATGTTATCATAAGTAAAACTATAAGGATACATGTTATTTTTGTAAAGCATTTACATAAAGCCATCTAATACAAATTATTGTAATAAATTATTTGTTGTAATAGTTTATTATGATGGGTAAAAATCACAACCCATGGATCATATTCATAACCCATGGTATTGACCCATACCCATTTTACTAGATGCATTGCATCTAGCAGATACATTGTATCTAATGAAATACCCATGGACCAACCCATAACCCATGACCTATGAACCATAACCAAAAAACCCATGGGCAAAGAGGAGCGTCCCACGGATCCCTAGGTTTACACTAGAAGGATCCCTTAAGGGAGGGATCCGTGGGATCCGGGGAAGAGTGGCAAGTTTTGCCTATAACTAGAGAGCCATTTCTTCATTCTAACTCACCCCCTTCTTACTAATTCTCTCATATACTCTCATTCTCTTATAACAAAATATCACTTGATCTAGAGAGTTGTTCTTCTTTCTTTCTTTAGTGATTCTCATATAGGTCCTTCTCTAAGGCGAGATCACGAGCATTCTACAAGTCATACAAGCAAGGGGTCCTTGATTGATTTGTTCCTCCACAATATTTCTGTAGCAAAGATCTTGTATTCGATATTTCACATAGTTGTTGTGTAATAGTCGTGTTGGTTTGGTCCACCGTTTTACGGACTCGGTATTTAGCTTTGTACCGGAAAAAGGTGTATGCAACGTTGTGAAGGCTTCTCCACCAAGTTGAAGGAGTTTGTTGACATAGTGCTTGAACTCTCGAATAGGTGACTCGAGGAGTGGAGTAGGGTAAGGAAGGTGTCCTTGTAGCCGAACCACTATAAATCGGTTGTTTCATTTCTATCATTTACTTTACTTTATTTACTTGCATTACCATTGGATCTATACTTTCTCTTCATCCATACGATTTCACATAATATCAAATCTAAAGTTTTTAAAACTAACTTAAAATTGGCAAAACTATTCAAACCCCCCTTCTAGTTTTTCACAATTGTCATCAAGAGCTAAGTTTATAAAAGTTTTAAAGTAAACCGTATTTTAAAAACTTTTCGATCACTATGGGTTCTGAAAACTACAAAGAAGGGCAATCTATGCAACGACCACGACCACTTGAAACTAATGGTTTTAAATATTAGAAAAATAGATTCGAAACGTGTGTGAAGTCTAAAGATATTGATCTTTGGTACATTATTGTTTAAGGCGATTTTGAGGCTACCTCAAAAGATGATAAAGGAAATTTAGTTAACATACCTCATTATAAACTAAACGATGACATGAAGAAAACGCTTTCCAAAAATAGTGAAGCTAAAATGGTTTTATATAATGATTTACCCAAAAAGGAGTTCGAAAGAATTTATATGCTTAAAACCTCTAAAGAAATTTGGAATTCTTTAGTTGTAACTCATCAAGGTAATCAACAAATTAAAAATAATAAAATTGATTTATTTGTTCAACAATATGAACAATTTTCAATATCGGATGAGGAAACTATAGATCATTCTTTGCTAATTTCAATACTATTATTACATCTTTACAAGCACTTGATGAATCTTTTTCTTGCCGTAACCATGTTAGGAGATATCTAAAACACTTCCATCCAGTGGAGATCCAAGGTGACTGAATCGAAGAGTCAAAAGATTTGACAATCCTCACCCTTGATGAACTCATAGGCAACTTAAAAGTCTATGAGCTTGTCCTTTCTAAAGATTCCGAAGACTCAAAGGTGAAAGAAACACAAATCTCTTGCCCTTAAAGCCAAAAAGGTCTCAGCGATGAAGAGAACTCCTCTTCGGATAGTGACGACGAGGTATGCCATGGCGGTAAGGAGTTTAAAAGTTCTTTAGAAAGAAGGAAGATCGTCAAACAACCATATGACGACAAGAAAGGATTCGGAAAAGCAAAGAGGACGAAAGCCAAGGGATGATCATGCTTGCTTTAAATGTGGGACCCAAACCACTTTATTAGTAAGTGTCCCAAACGGGATGATCAAAAAGCATTAAATGCGGCTCATGGGGAATGAGCGAAGAGGAGGACGAAGAAATTTGTCTCATGGCAAATGACGAGGTATGTCACGAATACTATAGTAGCTCATCACTAGATGATGACTCATTGCATAATGAATATGAAAAACTTTGCAAAATTAGCTTAAAGTAATTAACAAAAATAAGTTTTGAAAATCAAAACCAACATTTAGATAAGGAAGTCATAGAGTTAAAAGCAAAATTGAAGCGTCTAGAAAAGGGTAAAATAGCAAGTGGCGAATGTGAATTTTATGTTAAACTTGACACTAGTTGATCAACTAGATTCTAAGATTGCTAGAATGAGTACTAATACTTTAGATATGATACTAGATAGTGTTAAAAGCGGAAACAACCAAAAGGTTTAGGCATTCAAAAACTTGATCGTCAACTAGTGAAACAAAGAAACACAATTCGTAAAAGCAATAGTAAACAGGCCCTTTGTTGTGGCGGATCCACGGATCCCACAAAAGGAACCGGCTAGTGTCTGACCGAGGGATCCGTGGGTCTGCTTGAAACAAGCGATGGTAATAACACGACTTCTTCCTCTAGAACCGATTTTGTTCTTGTTAATAAGAAGAAATCAACTCATATTACCACTAGACAACCACCCCCAAAATATAATCCAATTTTGCAAGAAACAAAGCTCCATCTTTTTCAAAACCAAACACCTCTAGGAGACCTAATAATGTTTACCCGATGAGTAACCATCAAATGGGATGGAACCCAGATATGCAAAATGGCTTTCCATTTCAAAACTTTGCACCATGGAATGCATATTCACCTTATCCATACATGTCTAACATGAATGAAATGTTTAACACTAATGGACCCATGAACAAATGGGGACCAAAATTTTGAGTTAATTTTTTTCTTTGGTGTGCATAAAGGTCGACCTAGATCCGGATGAATGGGTCAAGGATAGTGGGTGCACGAGGCACATGACCGGCAATAAAGATCTATTCTCCACATATGAATCCTTCAATGGAGGAAATGTGGTGTTTGGAAATAGCAAAAGTAAAATCATCGGTAAAGGTACGATTTCTAACAAATCTCTAACCATTAACGATGTGTGTCACGTAGAAAACCTAAACTTTAACCTCTTAAGTATAGGACATATATGTGATAAAAAGTGCAATGTACTTTTTACCGAAACCGGTAGTAAGATATTAAAAAATGGCATAAACATAGGAAGAGGAATTAGGGAACATGGAGTCTATGTCATTAAAATTGGTCATGAACCTAAAAACAAACTTTGTCTTACTTCTATGGATGATACTTCGACCTTATGGCATCGAAGATTGGGTCATGCCAATATGCGACTTCTTCAATTGCTATTATCCAACGATCTAGTAAGATATCTACCTAAATTAAAATATGAACATCACTTTTGTGATGCTTGTAATGTAGGAAAACAAGTCCATTCTATTCACAAAGCTAAAAACATGGTGTCTACAACTAAGTACCTAGAATTACTACACATGGATTTATTTGCTCCATCCGCTATCCAAAGTTATGGAGGCAAAACTACACTTTGGTTATAGTGGATGATTACTCTAGGTACACATGGACTAAATTCTTAAAAAACAAAACAGAAACGTTTAATTATTTTGAAATATTAAGCAAGAAAATCCAAAGACAACTAGGAAGTCCTATAGTGTCTATTAGAACGGATCATGGTAGGGAATTCGATAATGAAGTGCAATTTGGAGCTTTTTGTGACGCTAATGGTATAACTCACAACTTCTCGGCTCCTCGCACTCCACAATCGAATGGGGTAGTTGAAAGAAAGAATAGAACCTTACAAGAAATGAGTCGCACCATGCTAAATGAGCAATCCATACCTCAAAAGTTTTGGCGCAATGCCGTTGATACTTCAACGTACATACTTAATAAAATCTTAATTAGACCGATTTTAGGTAAAACTCCATACGAGTTACTTCGAGGTAAAAAGCCTACGTTAGATCACTTTAGAGTCTTTGGTAGCAAATGTTTTCTTCTTAACACTAAAGATTACCTTACAAAATTTGATCCTAAATCAACCGAAGGTATCTTTCTAGGTTACTCTCCTAATAGAAAAGCTTACATCATATTAAATAAAGAAACAATGAAGGTAGAAGAGTCATTAAATATAAAATTTGATGAAAGTCCACCCCAAACCCTCTCCACCTCTTGTCGATGACGAGATTGTTGAAAGTGAAGCTATTGTAATAAAGAAAAAGATAAATGAAGAAGAAGAAGAATCTTCAAATAATGAACTCATAAGTATTAAAGAGTCAAAGGTCACACTGTAGATAAGGTCATAGGAAAGTTAAGCGAAAGAACCTTAAGGTCTCAGGTTCAAAACCAAAGTAGCCTATTTTGTTTTGTTTCAACCATAGAACCTAAGAATACACAAGAAGCCATAAAAGATGAAAGTTGGTTAATGGCTATGCAAGAAGAGTTAAATAAATTTGTTTCTAATGACGTTTGGACACTTGTCCCTCCACCTAGTAATCAAACCAATTAGGACACCAATGTCATCCAACACTAAACTCACAAAGATGAAGACAACGAATCCGTTGATAACACAAAATATCGTGGCATGATTGGTAGTCTTCTCACCTCACGCTAGTAGGCGGATATCATGTTTAGTGTTTGTCTATGTGCTAGGTTTCAAGAAGACCTAAAACATCACATCTAGAAGCCGTCAAAAGGATATTTAGATACATTAAGTGCGACACAATTAGGATTATGGTATCCTAAGGGTATGGGAGTAGAAACAATTGTATATGCAGATTCGGCGATGCGGTGATTATGTTGATTGATAACGCTACACGCGTCGTTCGGGGTCAAGAAACTTCCTTTTCTTGAGCAAGTTTTATAACACCCTAGGCGTTGAACCTAATCGTTGTAGTGTAGTAATTAGGGTAAGCCACGGGTATTGATATCGTTCTCTGGGGAATAGTGTCGTTAGGTGAAGTGTATATCGATTTAAGTCTAAAGGTGAGGATGATTATTTTGTATTTTTATATTTTATGAAATTGAAAGGTACGAATCTCGGGGTTTGGATTTGGGAGGGTGGAATTAGTTGCTAGTCAACTATCCCAAAAGGTACTAACTAAATTAGGGGTCTACCGATGCGTGAAGCGTATCTACTTATGATGTATTACTCCTTGCTAGCTATCTAATTCTACCCTCTTGAATTGTCACGTCCTATTGATGGTTGAATTGTCACGTCCTTATTCTTAACGCGTTGTGTTTTCTAAGGTCGTAAGGTGTGCATTCCTAACTCTTTAAAGTCACCTTTAAGTGTAGTAAACAAAATCCACTAAATCATTCATAAACTAACTTTAAGGTTATCTTTGGTTTAGTAAACGAAATCCACCAAGTCATTCATAAACTATCAAAGATTTATCAAGTATTAAACACAACGATAGCCTAGTCGCACTCTAAGCTAATTACAATTAAGATAAGAGACAACCAATCAAACAAGAGGCAGGTAGGGTGCAAGAATTATAAACTAAACCAATTAGACACATTGAAATTGTCACACCCTAATGATGAAGATAGACACAAGCATCACTAAGAAATCAATAAGATCTAATTAATTAATTACAAGTTTCATACAATCATAAGCAAACACAAGGTGAATTAGCCAAGCATAATTAATGAAGAGCAAGCAACAATTATGATAATTGAAGACATACCATAGGATTGGATTAACAAACAAATCATTACACGATGTTTATGGAGTGTTTGGAACCCTTTAAGTTGCTGGAAAAACACCTACCTAAACCCTAGAATCGGACTTAGGGTTTAGGGCTTACAAAAAGTGAAGTTATAATGTTATATTTATAAGGCGATTTTACGTCGGCAAAGAGCGACGGCGTCACACTTATAGAGTGATCTATGGCACCACCATTTTTCAAACAAATTGTAGATTTTCTCGTTCGGTCGCGTGGGCTTTGAATCACCTAAATCCGAGTTCGTATGCAAAAGTTATGGCCAAAACAATATCAACTACTTGGCATGTTGTGACTTGATCGACTTGTGGCGTCACCTTAAGGTTGTGACGTCGTGTTTAGTCTCGGCGTCGTGCGGGTCGCATCTGGGCCGTCGAGTAGCAACGGCCTACTCTTTTAAAGCCCGGCGTCGTCACTTGAAAATAGGGTTTTGGCTTACGGATCGTCACAACAATTTTGGGACGGCATCGCCATTAGCTTTTGACGCCGTCGCGCTTCTAATTTCAAAGAATCGTGAGTGTCTCGATTTTGACTTTGGCCATTTTCTTCATATATTCGCGCTTTTCGTCCAAATAAGTGCCATTCCGACATTTTGCCTTCACGAGACCTAAAAGTGAAAAGGAGCGATATTAAGCAATAACGGATACAAAGTGATCAAATAAGGACTTAAACGACCCTCAAAATGGTACCTTTTAAAACCTTATCAAATATCCCTACACTTGTTATTTGCTTGTCCTCAAGCAAATGTGCTTTAGCCAATTAATTTATAAGTTAGGGGTCATGAAGCATTAATTCAAAGCGGTCCACAACACATATAAGCCCATAAAAGTCATAACAAACACGGAATTACATACTAGCACCTCACATGGGGTGTTTGGATACTCACATCTCTCTCGGTGTGTATATGAAATATAACAATATAGGAAATGGAAGATAAACACTCATTAACGGTCCTAGTACATAGATTACCATAGGCTTGAGAATAGATCAAACCTCCATCGCTTTGGCGTAGCACCTAGGAAAGACTATCAAAGAGGTCTTTTAAAGGGTTGTAATGTTAGGCTTACGGTAGGGAAATAAGGGTTTGGTGGGATAGGCTATTTAGTGGTGGCAAGTCAAAATCTCTATGTTAAATGCATATGAAGAATGGCGTTGCTAAGCCAAGACTCGACACTCTAAACTCTATATAAGCTGAAATAAATAAACATAAATTTAAAGGATAGATGTAGGATGGTGGCAGTTTTTTTTTTTTTTTTTTTTTTTTTTTTTTTTTTCCTTTGTATATATATTTTTCTTTTCTCTTTTCTATTTTTTTTTTTTTTTTTTTTTTTTTTCCATACACTTTTACTCTACCATCCTCTAAGATAACATCAAAATACTAGGTTTATAGACATATCCTACACTTGAGTTTTATTACTCTAACGCTAATTTGACCCGAATTGAAAAGATCAAAACACTTGGGGTACATTATTACACAAACAAAGGGAATTTGAATTTTTAACGTTCCCTTCCGTCATTTCATAAACTTTAACTTTTCCCATGAATCCCAATCGTCCCAACTGTATACAAAGGATATGACTCGACTTAGCAACTTATGCAAGCAACTAGATAATTGAACTAAGGGTTTGGGGTGATAACAAACAATTGCACTAAAAGTGAGTGCATAAGGGGTGAGCTAAGGCGATTTGGGTGTATATTTGGGGTGGGGTGTAAACAATGCTCTTCATTGATATTCGGAAAACGAAACATCACGAGAACCGCGAAAAGGATAGGCTCGAGGGGTTAACTAGGGGTATCGTGTACTAAAGATGAGTACAACGCAAAGGGTGTGGGGAATTACTCAACCGATATGGAAGAAGTAATTATATTACGGTATCAAACAAGGGTTATCCTAATGCCTCTTATCATTTAGTTATTCCTAACTACACAAGTGTAGCCTCACTTGCGATCTCGGAATGCATCACAAAACAAGTTCTAGAATCTAATATACTCTTGGTTCACACTCTAAGCATTGAAGATGAATGCTTTTAATTCCTACTAATCTAAGGCGATCCTCACATTTTGGTGGAATTTAGGTGGTAAAGGGTTTTGTGCTAGTCATGCAACTTCCTATCCATGAGGCGCTTTTGTTAAGACTAATGGCCCACTCCTATATGTCATGAAAATTTTAAATTTGGTGCCAAAATTACCCTAACCGACATTTTCTCGTGGTTTATTACACAATCACAATTGGACAAAGCAAATAGTCAAGGATAAGCATAGTTTCAAAGTTCCGTTTTATTTTCCCTCCACACTTAAACCGAACATTGTCCCCAATGTTCCCCGAAAATATCAAAGTTATGATAATTGGAAGGTAATTAAAAGCGAAAGAAACTAGTACTCCACGATTAGCTCGGTAGGATCCGTGTGTGAAGTAGTGGTTAAATCCTTTCCAAGAAGAATTTATGCGTGAAAAGCTCCTCAATCTTATGTAACTTCTTCTTGATAAATTAAACTGCACACTTGAAGAAAACAAACAACCCAACGCATCAAACCGAACAAAGAAAAATCACAACAAGATGTAATTCGGACTTAAATAATTTATAATGCTTGTGGAATGGATGTTTGCAGATTTTCTAGAAAATTAAAACACGAAAATTCCAAAAATTTATAAGTAGCACAAAAATGAGAAAAAGTAATCGATTGTTTACGCTCCTTCCAGCGCCGTCACGTTGCAATCTGGCCGTCGGTTTATCTGACAAAAACTAGTCTGCGATTTTACGGAAAAATTACGGAAAATTTACATCTTTAGAATCTGGAAAATTTCGCAAAAACATCCATTATGACTCGATACAAGCATTTGACTCGAACAAACAAACATATATATCTTTTATTTAATTTGTTATTCTCATGTTTCGTTTCTTTTGAAAACGTGTGTAATCCTCCCTACACTTATCCCTTATGTAAAATACCTTTATATGCAATTAAGGCGAGGTTAAAAACAAAATAAAGCATTTTTACAAATTCAAACATGAGAATAAACAATCAATAAAGATATCGACGACACAAATAAAAATAAAAACAAATACACATGGGTTGCCTCCCAAGAAGCGCTTGTTTTGTTGAGTCCGAGCGACTCTGCCCTTATTTAACGAGATAAAGGGAAGTTTTCCCACACTTAAGTTTAAGTGCGGGTGATAGTAGCGATACACACCCTTAGGGTGGAAATATGCCACGTGAGTGAAGGGGTGTGTGAATGGCTTCCTTCATCCTAAAACTACCGGACTAAATTGGTTGATGGGTGGGTCGGTTCCTCGTTTATTTAAGGATGGAAGTAAAGATTGAGGTTCGGTTCATCAACACTATGAAATTCCTAGAACTAAGAGTAAGGCGAGACTACAAGTATTCAAACCTATATTCTCCGATTGCGTTTGGTTCAAATGTTCTACCTCCATTGGGATTCCTAAAGTCTCTTCTACTACTTAGGGTAAGTCGCGTCGCGGTGTGTATGCCTTAAATGATGGTGGGGCTTGTGGGGTACCTTGTGGGTCTAAACTTTTCACTTCATCCTCAATCACATCTACATCATCTATTTGCTCGTCATGTAATATTTCCTTAGGTCGTGATGAAAACAATTCTAGTAATTGATCCAACTTATGGTTTAATGCTTGGTTGCTTACCATAATGTTTTCATAAATTTGGTCGAGTTCTCTAAGGGCCTCACTAAAAATAGTTTCTAAACACGAAGGTTGTTCACGAAAGTCTATCCTAGGTGAAGGCTCAAACGAAGCATAGGTTTCACTAGATGAGGTATTTTGTGGGCTTGATGGAATGGTGAAATCCTCAAAAGGTTTATGGACTTGGTTACTTTCTTCCCACCATCTTGAATAATCCGCTTTAGTAATATCATAATTTCTTATGAAAAAACCTAATCGCGGATATAGTGGATTCGCGTTCTCCATAATAGTGAGCGGAAGAGTCAATGGACAAGTTTTACGAACAAAGGCACAAAAGGGGGATAGACTACAAGGAAGCTAATAAAAGAAAAAAATCTCATTGATAGGAATCTTGTGAGTAGACCTAAATGAGATAGAAATCAAGCCTAAACAATAACTATTCCCGGCGTGGCGCCAAAAACTTGATAACGCTACACGCGTCGTTCGAGTCAAAACTTCCTTTTCTTGAGCAAGTTTTATAACACCTAGGCGATGAACCTAATCGTTGTAGTGTAGTAATTAGGGTAAGCCACGGTATTGATATCCTTCTCAGGGGAATAGTGTCGTTAAGGTGAAGTGTATATCGATTTAAGTCTAAAGGTGAGGATGATTATTTTTGTATTTTTATATTTTATGAAATTGAAAGGTACGAATCTCGGGGTTTGGATTTGGGAGGGTGGAATTAGTTGCTAGTCAACTATCCCAAAAGGTACTAACTAAATTAGGGTCTACCAAGATGCGTGAAGCGTATCTACTTATGATGTATTACTCCTTGCTAGCTATCTAATTCTACCTCTTGAATTGTCACGTCCTATTGATGGTTGAATTGTCACATCCTTATTCTTAACGCGTTGTGTTTTCTAAGGTCGTAAGGTGTGCATTCCCAACTCTTTAAAGTCACCTTTAAGTGTAGTAAACAAAATCCACTAAATCATTCATAAACTAACTTTAAGGTTATCTTTGGTTTAGTAAGCGAAATCCACCAAGTCATTCATAAACTATCAAAGATTTATCAAGTATTAAACACAACGATAGCCTAGTCGCACTCCTAAGCTAATTACAATTAAGATAAGAGACAACCAATCAAACAAGAGACAGTAGGGTGCAAGAATTATAAACTAAACCAATTAGACACATTGAAATTGTCACACCACTAATGATGAAGATAGACACAAGCATCACTAAGAAATCAATAAGATCTAATTAATTATATACAAGTTTCATACAATCATAAGCAAACACAAGGTGAATTAGCCAAGCATAATTAATGAAGAGCAAGCAACAATTATGATAATTGAAGACATACCATAGGATTGGATTAACAAACAAATCATTACGATGTTTATGGAGTGTTTGGAACCCTTTAAGTTCTTTGGAAAAACACCTACCTAAACCCTAGAATCGGACTTAGGGTTTAGGGCTTACAAAAGTGAAGTTATAATGTTATATTTATAGGCGATTTTACGTCGGCAAAGAAGCGACGGCGTCACACTTATAGAGTAACGGACGGCGACCATTTTTCAACAAATTGTAGATTTTCTCGTTCGGTCGCGTGGGCTTTTGAATCACCTAAATCAGGGTTCGTATGCAAAGTTATGGCCAAAACAATATCAACTACTTGGCGCATGTTGTGACTTGATCGACTTGTGGCGTCACCTTAAGGTTGTGGCGCCGTCGTGTTTAGTCTCGGCGTCGTGCGGGTCGCATCTGGGCCGTCACGAGTAGCAACGGCCTACTCTTTTAAAGCCCGCGTCGTCACTTGAAAATAGGGTTTTGACACGGATCGTCACAACAATTTTGGGACGGCGTCGCCATTAGCACTTTGGCAATCGCGCTTCTAATTTCAAAGAAGCTGTGAGTGTCTCGATTTTGACTTTGGCCATTTTCTTCATATATTCGCGCTTTTCGTCAAATAAGTGCCATTCCAGCATTTTGCCTTCACGAGACCTAAAAGTGAAAAGGAGCGATATTAAGCAATAACGGATACAAAGTGATCAAATAAGGACTTAACGACCCTCAAATGGTACCTTTTAAAACCTTATCATTGACCAAAAAGTACAAGTGGGGTATGTACTTTTATGGGATGTTGTTTAACATCTTGGTTTTCTAAGAAACAAACGACATTAGCAATATCAACAACCGATGTCGAATATGTCTCCGCCAATAAAGCGTGCCAACAAGCACTATGGATGAAACAAGCGTTAGTTGACTCGGCATTCATCTAAGTGACATAGCCATTCTATGTGACAACAAAGGTGCCATCGACTTAAGGAAGAATCCGGTATTACATTCTACGCAAAGCATATAGAGATTCGTCATCACTTCTTAAGACAATGTTCAAAGGGAAAATTTCTATTGAGAAGGTAGCATCCGAAGATAACATAGCCGGCGTCCTCACCAAACCGTTGAGCGGGAACAATTCAACCTACTTCGTCTTGGTCTTGGTTTAATGGAACACACGTCGTAACTTATTTGACTCTACAAGGTATGTAAACACTATCCTTCTTCTTTACGAGTCTAGGATCTCTATTTCACGCACACTCACAAACAATACGGAATTTTCAAAACCCAGATGAGGTTTCACTTATAGCTTTCTTATTTTTATATGCGCATTTTCAAAGAAAACCTACTTTCACAATGTTTTCTAAAGGATGATCTCCGTATCAATTTCACAAAAGCATTTCTCACGTCTAGGATAAATCGCTTTTCATTATTAATACAAAGTAAAATCCGTTTTCATTGCATCTCATGTCTTTTGAATGCTAATAGGGACACATAACTAATATGTGTTTTCGGTACATTCTTTTAAGCTACAATAAATTAGGGTATTGACAACACAAAATTACGTACTTATGTACTAAATATGTGTTTTCGGGTTATCTCAATAGGATGTTTATACTTCTAGTTTATTTTCTATTTCTTTTTAGGGTCGAGATAACATGACTCAAATAGTTTGCATATAGGCACACAATAGGCAAAAATGTTTCCAAAGGAAAATTTTGTCTTTGCTGAATCACCAGACGCACGGATCGGCCTTCATCTTTGGACCGGATCCCTCGAGGAAGGAACCGTGGGGCAGTGGAGCAGTGATTTTATTTTCTTATTTTTCACTTTGGATGAAAAATCCACATTTGGTTCATTTTTGGAGTATGCTCTTTAATGCTTGTGTTCTCATGATCACATACCTTGAATTCATATCTAATCATTAGATTTTAATCCACATTTTGGGTCAAGCATTCATTACAATGCATTGTTTTTCTCTATATATATAGAACTCCCAAAATTCTTGCATAATCCATCTCATCCTAACATACACAATACACCATGTCATCCAAAAACCCTCTAGAAGAATCACCTAGTATAAAAAATCATCTTCATGATACCCAAACCTTTGTACTACCACCATCCAAAATACCACAATCCAACTCTAGGATATCCGCACGGATTAGTATCCGATCTTGTGGTTTAGCAAAACCAACCTCAAATGATTCATCCTCAACAAATAACTCACCACAAGATGCTTCCATTATAGCACCTCCCACATCACCAACAAGTACACCAACTTCATCACCACCCAAAATCACTCTTTTGGAACTCCTTAAGACTCAACAAGATCTACGAACCTAAAGAAAAAGAAATAGTCTTTTCAACACCCCCATCACCAAATACTATTTTCAAGATCTTGAAACATCACCACCACTAGCTCCCATCACATTACAAGAACATCTAGGTTCTTTTCCACCACCATTTACAAACATTCCGGATATTGATCCATATTTTCCTATTTTTCCACCACAACTTCCGCATAACTCAAATCAAAACAACCCGGAAAACTTCCGCACTCATTACCCACATCATTTACATTGTAAACATTGCCAATCCACTAGGGAAATTGCAATAGAAGTTAGGGAAGAAATGCATTTCATACTAAACCTCATCCTTGATCGCATCAATACCATTACTCATCAAAACCTCCATACATAACCTTATGCAAGCATTGTTAGGAATTAGTAATTCCAGGTTTAAAAGAGTCGGTCACCTCAAGTATATGTAATCGTTAAGCTCGTAGTCGTAGTTCTTTTTAGTTAAGTAGTATTTAGTTAAGTAACACCGTGGAGGACAGACGGGTCTTAACCCATGTATACGATCCACGACCCGTTGTGTGGCGTTTATTGTAAGACTATAAATACTCTCTACCTCCCAAGGTAGAGAGTTGGAGCTCATAATAAGATTTTTCTTTCTCTCACTAAAGTTCCCAACCTCTAACTCTTTCTCTCTAAAATATCATCTTATCATACCTTGTGCTTATGGTTTGATGTGTTTGTGAAATCCAATATCCTACAATTGGTATCAAAGCCATGGTTTGATCATCTCTTACATATCTTTGGATTTCTAGTGGTTTTAGGTGGTTTTAGTTTGAAAAAGTTTAGTGGTTTTGCATCATTTGGTTGATTTCTAGTGTTAAAGTTTGGATTTTGATAGTACTTTTGTGTTTAGAATCATCACAAATGTTTAGGTTTCGATTTTGAAGGCTTGAATCATCGTGGTTGGATTATTTTTGGATTGAAAAGTGTGTTTTGGAAGTTTTTCATGTTAGCGACTTGGTTCTCGTTGTGATATTCATCATAGCGACTTGCTTCATTAAAAGTTAGCGAGTTGGTGTGTTATTTGGTAGCGATTTGGTCCTAGCGACTTGTCTATTGAGACAAGCCGACAAATAGTACAAGTTAGTGGATTCTCCACTGACTGGCGACTTGGTGAGGCTAGCGACTTGCTTGAAAAAGTGTTAGCGAGTTGTAGTGTAAATTGTTAGCGACTTGTGTCTAGCGACTTGCTCTTAGCGAGTTGGTGCTTAGCGACTTGGACCTTAGCGAGTTGCTCTTTAGCGACTTAGTTGTTTAGCGACTTGGTGCTAGAGACTTGGTTCAAGGGTTATAGCGACTTGGTTGATTTTACGATAAAGAGGTTTGACCAAAGTTGACTTTTCGTCAAAACTTCAAGCGGCCATAACTTTTGATCAGTAACTCCGTTTCGTGAAATACATCAAAGCGACGGAGCAGTGAATATTGTGCAATTACACCACGAAGTCGTGAAACGAATTTTTCAAGGCCCAAATCCTCCGAAAGGAAGTTATTGAGGTTTTAAGTTTTAGACCCAAAATTCTCAAGTAAAGCGTGCATCAACCAATCCAAATCTCAACATCTCAACATTTTAGCTTTTCTACGAACAATCTAAGGTCCTATCACACAATCGTCTTTCGATTATATCGATCCATCAGTCATCTTAACACACTCTCTTGGTTATTGCTTAACGGTTTCGTCTTGATTTTAGTAAAATCATGAAGATTCTATTTCTCGGTTTAAATCGGACTTGTAAAATCCGTGCATCCTTCCACATCATGTCTTACTCTCTTGACCCGGTGATTTGAAGTGCTTAAGCGTGTGATCTTGTGGACAACATTGATAATGTATGCTACATAACGATTAAAGATGATTGAATTAAGCAATGAAGATGTGAGATCTCCGTGTTCGAGAATCTAATGAGAGAGAATTGCACGATCTAAGCTACGAGAATACCATGCATAAAGAAAGTAGCATTGAACCTTATCAACAACTTCACTCTGCATCATGTTACTTCTACCCATAACAATGGAGCGAACATGTATTGCCTTATTCCATCGGGACTTATCCACTTTAACAGAACTTTCTTTGTTACACCTAGAGCAATTAGACTACAACTTGACAAAGAAAAGGTTCAAAAGGATAGTTCGGTCTTTGCACTTCAAGTGATCTACAAACAATTTGACCATTCATCGGTGGGGACTATTGATGATTCGATCAACACTTGACCGAATTTCCTTCAAAAACATCTTGGAATGGAAATTGAGAATTCATTGAGACATTTATTCAACTCATGGATAATGTGAAAAAGTACATTGAGGAAGCGCACAAAGGATGAAAAAGTGAATGAGTGTCGAGTGCGGTTGAGAGATTGTTGTGATAAGTTGGGTAATGTATCATTGAAGAATCGGGTGTTCTTTGAATGCGAGAATGTTAGAAAACAAATAATGATGAGTGGGACAATGCTAAAATAGAATCTTCATGCTCATGTTCACAAGAGAGAGTGCACGGTCGAACCGTGCATGCTAAATCAAAGGCAGCTCCATGGAAGCTTGGATGTACCCAAGATAGAGATGCAAGCCACAACTGTGCTTGCGTTAATGCGAGGAAAGTTGCATGGAAGTTTCTGCTGCACCTAGGTATGCATCTTCTACTCAAAATGATGATTATGAATTGCATGAGTACCTTTGCATTTGTGCACGATGATTCCTTGACCATGAACTCAATACCTATAAGGATCAAGTTGCCATATCGACAGCGTGCTAAGTTTGAACTTACCACTCGTGAGCGGGAGATGGATATCCAATCGTACAATTATTAGAAAAAGTAATTTTAGAGAAGTATTAAAACAAGAGTTAAATTCCTTACAAGAAAAGCTTTCCAAAGCGCTAAGCAAAACACGAACTTCAAGAACATGTTAAAATGCTTAAGCAAGAATTCAATGCTAAGGAATCAAAACTTTTAAATGAATTTTCCAACCTAAAAACTTTGAAAACAAACTTGAAAACAAGTTGTACATACAAGGAAACACCATGATTGCTTCACATGATCACTAAGCACGAGTCTTAAGCGATAAGCACAGTGTTCCCATTATAGATAAACCCAATCACGAGTATGGTAAGAAAGCAAAAGCGACTCAAAATGTAATCTATGATGGAAATGAGATTCTTAAACCTAGAGCAGACACCTAGTTACATTGAGTGCGAGGAAGATAGAAAACTAGATATTGCATCTAGGGAGAAAATGGATAAAGCTAAATGATCACGAGTGTAAAAGGAAAACATAACGATCAAACCCCATGGTTACACTAAGGAAAATTGGATATCCTTAAACAAGTTTAAGCCTCGGACTCTATTAACCCCGAACAAGTGTTACGGAAAAAGGATATGGAAATGCAAAAAGTGAAAATCTTGTTGAAAAGAGTCCCCTTGTAGGAAGCGCCTGAAACAGCTGTGTACCCTCTAATACACCAATGCATTTAGTTCCTAGATCTATTGCCACTAATAGCAAGACCTTAATCATTATTATGTTGTTTATCGATGTTTGTTGATTTTGAGAAAGCGTGTAAAGAGAATCACACCTAAAGGGATAGCGGGGGAAAGGGGTTTGAGCAAACTAAAGAGTGTTATTTAGCGAGGTTATGCCTTTCTTTAAACAATTAAAGGTCAATTTGAGATTCTTAAAAGGAATAAATTCGGATATTAAAGAAATGGAAAAGGAATTTGATGCAATGATAGTTGAGGTTAGCGACTATGAGAGAATTAAAATATAGTGAGATTGAGAGGAAGAACTTGCATACATGTATGAGAATCTAATTTACGAATGTATTGCTCAAGATGTGTTTTACTTTGCCACAAATTGTTCAATTAATGCATCTCAATTTCATGAATTATCTGTTGCTCGAGAGTCTCCCATGATCGTGTCATTGAGCTTGCAACAACAAATTCAAAATTGCATGAGAAAATAGAAACAGGATGATCATGATAACTTGGTCATACATTATTCTAAATTGGAAGTTGAGCATCTTGCTTTGCAATTAAAATATCAACATCTAAAGAAAATGCTAAAACTTCAAATTTCAAGACATCTTCGGATGCTCCACGAGTTTGATCACGGTTTTGAAATCAACAAGCGTGATGAACAAATTCGAGCTCATTGCCACGATCAAAAGATTGAAAGCCCAAATTTCACAATTGAAAGGTGAAAAGAAGGATGTATTGGTTCCATATGCCTCCACTTTAGATTCTCGAATTTCCAACTTCAAAACATAATTGATAACTTGCAAAGGAAAATGATTGTTTTAAAGTGAAATTTCAAAGGTTAATGATCAAAACAAAGAGTTATGTGATTCATTTAAAGTTAATCATGATAAACAAATTGAAAAGATAACTTCTTTACTTAACGATATAGAGAATCAAGCGTGAGGTGAAAGGAAAGTTGCCAATCCCCAATTGCAAATACTTTGTTCCTAAGGTTTCGATTGTGATAAATATGCTATCGATATGTTATATATTCCTCCGCCCATTAGGAATAATGAACTTGCACATAAAGCATATCTCTATACCTTAAGGAAAGTTTGAAGGGTCTCCGTGAGATTGTTGAAGATGAAGATTAGAAAAACCTTTTGATAGTACTATAGCCTATGCATGGATGCAAACGATCTCGGGAACTCTTAGAGTATGTAATTGTCACAAGTCCAAAATCTAACAATAGGCGAGATAGAATAGTTATGCCTTGTTCTATGCCTAAAGCCAAGCATGTGACCCTTGATATGCCTTGTTCCATGTCAAAATTCAAGCAAGCAACCTTTGATGTTCCTCCTAGAATTTCGGATCGGCAACTTCTAGACCGGGAATGCAAAGTAGTGCGACCAAGTAATGTTCCCATCGTTACTTCTCTGGATGTTAAGAGTGACACTAAAGTTAGCGGGCCAAAACCTAGAAGTAATGCAAAGAAGGATAGGATTACATGAACTAAAAGTGATCATGATAAGGAAGTGAAAGAACACCATAGGGACAAGAAGTTTGATTTGAACAAAAGAATCATGTTAGTTCTAGTATTAGCTCTAAGCTTCTTGAAATTAATTCGAGGCCTTATGATGTCGCATAACATGTAAAAATGTTTATTTTACGGTAATCATGATAAATGTAGTGTTACGAGGTCTAAGAGTCATAACCCGATTAAGAAAGTTTGGAGGTGAAGCAGTTAAGAAATCACGGAAACCTACGAGAATGTGTTTACAAATGTAGGATTTTAGTGGAAGCCCGCAGTCGAATATTAGCATGGCAAACCTTACCCGTAGCTAGATCCACTATGCCTAGAATAGTGCCTATTAAGGTTTGGAAGCCAAGCGGTAGAATAATCCCATTAAGCGCAAAAGGTCATTTGACTAAGTCGATGCTTCTACTAGTTACGCTCCTAGTGATAATGCCATTGCATCTAGGGTTTCTGTTGATTCAAAGATTGTTTGTGCTAACCAAAGGAACCCATCGGCATGTGGGGATCCAATGTTTTCAATTCTCTGTCTCGTCTATTGTCCAAAGCGGGTCATACAAATCGTCCCTTAGTATTGGGATTACGGCGGCTCTAAACATATGGTGGGCTCTTAACAATGGCGTCTGTTCAATTCGATTCGAGGCCTCGTACTTCATCATAATGGTGTCTGCGGATAACACTTGAGGCCCCGTTCTTCAAAGAAAAGAAAAGTGTACACTCTTACGTGCGCTTTATCTTGACTAAAGAAATTCTCTCATGAATGGCCATACTCATCTACATTCTTCATCAACAAGCTTCATGTTTTCCACACTCATTCAATCATCAAGTGGATCTATGCTCATTGGTGTATACTCTTATTCACTTATTAAATCAAAAATGGCAACTTGGATGCAATTTTTGAGGGAAAAGAGTGAATATACTACATGATGATGGATGTTTGAATAATGGTTATCGACTTAATTTTTGATGATGATGAGTGTATATTCTTTTGATGAAGAGTGAATATACTAAGGATAACTAGGATTCATTGTTTTGATTTTGATGACTCTCCTCCAATGCCTAATGCTTCACTTACTAAGGATAATTGGGAATCAATGTTTGGGATTCATTGTTTTCAAAGATATGTTTGATGAGTACTTTCAACCTTCAGCGAATGTTGATCATCCGACTCTGAAGCTCATACTCCGGTTTCTATTGACTCAACTTGTTCACCATCTAAAGTACTTCTTGGAATTCTCAAAAACCTTATCTCCGGTTATTTCACAAGGCGTTTATAATGACTATCATGATATTGTAAGTTGCACTATTGAATAATGATCCGCTCTTTGGTATTCTGTGCCAAATCTTCACGGATTGTTGTTCATGGATAATGATCCGCTCTTTGGTATTCCTTTGCCAAATCTTTACGGATTATTTTTCCTCTCATTGTGCTGCTATAAATCAACCACATGAACATTAAGGAAAATGACTACCTCATTCGCTCGAAGACATTTGTGGTGAATCTTCTAGATCAATCTCTACATGTATACCTTTGGGAAGAATGCATTAATGTCGAAATCATTTGTTCGATTCATTCGATTGGATCGGCGTACATCCGGTTGTACGTTTATTCACGTGTTGGGCATTGACACAAGGCGATTACTTGAGTTAATCAATTATCACTTATTTGAGATTGAAGTTAAAATTCACAAAAGCGAGCTTAAGATGCAAATGCATGGAATCCTTCTTGATTTCAAGTTTGGTATATCGGGTTTTCTTTATCGGTGGTCACTTCAAATTGTCTACATATGGCTTGATAAAGATAGTCGGAGAGTTTCTATCACGGTGGTTCTATGGCTCTGGACACTCCAGGTTCATGACCCGCACTTCAAGACAGGTCCCATTAGTTCATCCACTTATACCAAATTCTTCTCCGAAACTCCATATGTACCTCCATCGAAGATGATTTAAAGAAATTGTTTGATCCCATGTTTGATGAACATTATGAGCCAAGTGCTAATGAGCGACAATTCCTACTTGAGGCGCTCATATTCACGTGAATGGCGTCAATCCTTCAATCTCAATATCATTAAGTCAAGAAGCGTCTGCTGCGATCACTCTGTCTCATCAACAAATCATCAAACTTCAAGGGTACATCATGGAACTATATGCGGTATCAATGATGAAGTTAATCCCTTTGGTACTCTGAAGATGCTCCATTTGAAAATGTATTTGCTCTGAATCTTCATCGAACCATCTTCTTGAGAGACATCGACTCGCTACTTGATCCCTCGACCAACGCCACATGAACACCTCGGAAAATGGACTCATTATCATCCATTAGACAACATCATTGGAAATCCTCTCGTCCAGTATCAACACGAAACAACTTGCAACGATGCCTTATGGTGCTTCTTCACTCCGTACTCTCTAATATCGAACCAAAGATGTTAAAACCACCATGAATGAAGATAGGCGGTTCAATGCCATGCAAGAAGAAATTCATGAGTTTGATCGACTTGATGTATGGGAGTTAGTACACGCTCCAGTGTGCTATGATTATTGCTCTAAAATGGATCTTCAAGTGAAACTAGATGAGCATGGTAATGTGTTGAAGAACAAGGCTCGATTAGTTGCTAAAGGATACCGTCGAGAGGAGGTATAGACTTGAAGAATCTTTTGCTCCTGTTGCTCGAATCGAGGCAATCAAAATCTTTTGGCTAATCTTGCTAGTAAGAACATGGTAGTCTATCGGATGGGCGTGAAGGCGGCATTCTGAGCGGAGATCTTAAAGAAGTCGTCTATGTCGACCAACTGAAGGCTTTGTAAATCGAGCATCCTACCGTTTATCATCACGAAGAAGGCCTTTGTCGGTTTAAAGCAAGCTCCAAAGGCATGGTATGATCGCTATCAAAGTTTCTTCTATCTACGGATTCGACAAAGGGTAGTTGATCCAACATTGTTCACAAGGAAGTCGAGCAAACATTTAATCCATGTTCAAATTTATGTTGATGATATCATCTTTGCCTCGGTGACCCCAATGAGTGTGACTATTTTTCAAATGAAATGAGTTCAAAATTTCAAATGTCAATTCATTTTCTTGGGATTACAAATTTCACAAAGTCCGGGAGGCATTTTCATATATCAATCTAAATATGCAATGAGATCTTTAAGAAATTTGGATTTGATTCAAGTGACCTGTTGACACTCCATGATTGATCGAACCAAACTAGATGAGGACCTCTCGGGGATCATGGTAGACCAAACAAAATATCGTAGTATGATTGGATCCACGATGTACCTCACACTAGTAGACCAGGACATCTTGTTCATTGTTTGCATGTGTGCTGATACCGGCTAAGCCTACTAAAAGCACCTTGAAGCGGTTAAGCGGGTCTTGGTATCTCAAGGAACCATCAATATGGGACTTTGGTACTGAAGACACCGATATGTCACTAACGACATATGCGGATCACGAGATCATGCGAGTGTCAAGATACTCGTCGAAATACGTCCGGAGGTGCTCGGTTTTGGGTGATAAGCTTGTGGTGGTCTTCAAAAAGCAAATGAGTACTTCTATTTCCTCTGAGGCTGAATTCATAGCCATGTCATCTTGTTGTGCTCAAATCCTATGGATGAGATCCCGATTATCGACTATGGCTTTGAATTTAACAAAATCCTCTGTCTCTTGTGATAATAAAAGTGCTATTGCTCTCTCATGCTACAACGTACAACACTCAAGAGCAAAGCACTTTGACATTCGACATCATTTATCGAGGAACAAGTGGAAAAATGTGTGGTGGAACTCTATTTTGTGAGGATGAATATCGGTTGGCGGACATCTTCACCAAAGCTCTTCGAAGAGAGCGTTTTGAGTTTATACTTCCACGTCTAGGCTTGAAAAGCCTTCATCCGAAAACACTCAAATGTCTTGAAGGAAGGCGTGGAGCAAAGGTCTATCTTCATCTATCTCTTGTATATATCTATTCGAAAATCAAAATACAAAATTATAAAACCCTCAAAAATCAAATAGAAAATTATAAAAACCTTCAAAATCCATAAAAATCTGAAAAATTCAAAAAATCTTCAAAAAATATTGTCAATTTGTCATGTTTTTTTTCTCGGTTCGATAATATCTACGGTCTTTGTCTTTGTCATTCAAAGAATGACACGGGACTTTAGATGTTGTTCAATTTTCATATTAAAAAAAAAAATTGGGAGAAAGAGAAACAATGGTTTATTGTCATTTCGAGATAACCCGCTTTTCAAAGAAAGAACGAGCCATGCTTTATCATGTTTTCAAAATTCCATGCTCGATTCTATAAGCAGTTATCTCTTGAAACTAATTGTTTTGATAAATAACTTGGACTCTATTTTGATAATCATCTGGACTTATTTGTCATTCAATTGTTTTCAAAGATAATCATGCATGTTCAATCAATGGAGTTTAAAGTCTTAATATCCGATCCATATCGGTTAAAACATTTTCATAATCAAGTCACAATTCTCCTTAAAAGCTTTCAAAATCAATTTAAATCTCTGAGATCACAAATATCAAATGATTTGATAATTGTGATCGGGGAGAATTTGTGATTTAAATTGGTTATCTTGATAAATCGGTAAATGGTTTTATAAGGTTTACAAGCTCTCCTTCCACATGTGCCAAACGATTTTAAATTTTTCATGCACATGTTGAGGGGAGCATCTATCATAAACCAAAATGAGTTGAAACGTGATCATTTTTCTCAATGTGCATGTTCCTCTAGTATGTGCAAAACTCTTTTCAAACCTCGAGGCACATATTGAGGGGAGAAAATCATGAAAACCTCATCCTTCCCAAAATGCTTTATCTACTTGATTCGATTAGGAAGTGATGTTGATATCTTTTAGAAAATGGTAATCAAAGAGTTAATTCTTTCTCTTGCCTCGTGTGCAAAACTATGTCAAATACTTGATGCACATGTTGAGGGGAGTTCTCGTTCTAAAATATCAAAAACAATTCGGTACAAAATGCTTTGATAATATATCATAAGTATACGGATTGATTTTCAAATGGTTTTCAATTGGTTCCATATGGCACATGAACAATACCAAATAGACCGACCAACTTTACTTTATATGCGGTGATATAAGGATGATAAGGTTAGGTATTTGTTCCCATGATCCGCCCGAACCGAGAGGGATCTACCGGGGACTATCCACTAGTTAGTGTAGAGTTCTTAGGTATATTTATAAAAGGAGAAAATGAGATATGGGAAGAGTGCGGATGAGGCCGAGCTAGTCTTGGAATAAACCCAACAAGGTTCTAGCTATGAAGTCTTGGTAAGCTTGAAGGGATTGAAGAATTAAAAGAGCTGAATGAGAAAAGGGTGAAAACAAATAGCCCTCCATTGATTCAACCTTAGAGCGAAACGGGTTCAATTCATATGCTCTTGATGGTAACATCGGTATTGAAGACAAGGCGTCATGGACCCGGTGACACCTGCACTTCAACTTTCAAACCACTCAAGTTCCTCTTAAAGGACTTGTTTCATTCTCACGGGGAACCGACATTATCTATCGACTTTCTCTTAGATATTGTTGATATTGAAGAAGGAGACCCTCTCCCTTGTCTCCGATATAGGATCCAAATATGCACAAATTGAGTCTAGAGCCACGAGACCATCAATAAATCTCATTAGGACACTTTCAATGAAGACTCTCATTTCACACAATGTGAAAGAGATTATATCTTGAGTCCTCGCATTATCCTTGTGGTATTGCGGAACATCCGAGTGATATGCATACATATTCACAATGAAGATGGAAAGCCTTCGGAGCCAACATCAAACAAGCTCATGGTAGGTGGCATGTGAGATCTAATCATTAGATCAACCATGTGACAAGCGAGCGAAACAATGGGCGATTCAATTCTTGAATCAATCACAGTTCGAGTTATGGATTGCGGATACCTTTGAAAACATGTCTTTGTGCTTAAAACTCTTTTCTTTAGCACTTAGGCGTGTACAAATATTTCAAATCAAAAGGTGTTTATGATTGATACTTGATTTTCATTAAAACCTTCGTTGTATTGCAAAACAATTTCTATTGAGCAATACACGATTGTTTTCAAATCTCTTTTCATCAATCGGTGAATCTCTATTCATTGGTTCACTCACTCCGTGTTGTCTTCTTTAAGGCGTTCGGTTTGAAACGACTAGGCATTGCGAAACCACATCAAGAAATTCTTGAATTATACGATCATAGGCGGTACTTGTCTTGATCAGCGGGAACCATGGGCGTGTACCTCAATTTAACGAAAGTGATCAAAGACACTTTCGCGCTTTGCTAAATGTTTTATCGGGTACTCCCTACGTTTGCGGTGATCGAATGAAGCGGTCAATTCATAGCCGCATGCTCACTCGATACATTCATCTCGAAAGAAATCATGATCGAGGATCAATGACTCGATATTTTCGCTCCATGCTTACGCTACGCTCGCCAATATCATGAATCAACAAAGCTTCCGCTACTCGATTAGAAGAAATCATGATCGAATGTGAGCATGTCGGTCCAATGTCACAACATCATATAATACCAGCACCACAATGGATGTATCGAGAGATTTTGATTCTTGATGATCTCAAAAGCTAGCTCAAAATTATTATCCGTGGATCGGTAAAGACCTCCACTTGGATTAACCTATCATGCAATGAGAAGAATCAATGTCTCGAGCTTGAACAAAGTACTACATCAAGAATGCAAGAACAATTTTTAATGTAATATCTGTTTGTATTCAATGTAATGTTAGTACATGTTTGAGGTGACCTCTCTTAGGGAGATTGTTAGGAATTAGTAATTCGGGTTTAAAGAGTTAGTCACCTCAGTATATGTAATCGTTAAGCTCGTAGTCGTAGTTCTTTTTAGTTAAGTAGTATTTAGTTAAGTAACACCGTGGAGACGACACGGTCTTTACCCACTGTATGCACGATCCATGACCCGTTGTGTGGCATTTTATTGTAAGACTATAAATACTCTCTACCTCCCAAGGTAGAGAGTTGGAGCTCATAATAAGATTTTTTCATTCTCTTACTAAAGTTCCCAACCTCTAACTCTTTCTCTCTCTAAAATATCATCTTATACGCCACCTTGTGCTTATGGTTTGATGTGTTTATGAAATCCAATATCCTACAAGCATGGAAGGAATCACTACTACTATTTTTCACTTTTAGTATTATTTTTCTTTTGAAGTCATTTTCAAGAACAAGTCTTGTTCTTATTTTTACATGCTTGTAAGTGGAATAACTACCACTACAATTTGTCGTTTTATTACAAGGCCTTGTTTACATACCTTGGCTCCCAATCTTGATTCTCGGCAACCACAAGATCATTTAAGCATGTTACTAACCTTTCTTTTTATAGGATTTTGTTTTCTTCACTTGGCGCCCAAACAAGGGGAGCTACCGTCGAGGGGAGTAAGAAATATGTAGACTACTTTTCCTCAAGGGTTAACTTTTGTTTCGACAAAAGGGAGAAGAAGTAAAACTTAGGAGCTTTCAAAACTTACATCTATTCTTAAGTTTTACTCATCATAACATTATATTTTGTCATCAACAAAAGGGAGATTGTTAATACAAATAAACCGTAAAAGCGTTTATTAATATTTTGCGATCTCTTTGTGTTTTGTTGATAACATATATAATGTTGTCTTAAATATAATTATAAGGATACATGTTATTTTTGTAAAGCTTTTACATAAAATCTTTTAAATACAAAAATGTAGTAATTATGCATTTGTTGTAATAGTTTATTAGGATGGGTAAAAACCATAACCCATGGACCATAACCCATGGATCTTAACCCATACCCAAGAAGACTAGATACAATGTATACTTAGATACATTGAATCTAAAGAAAACCCATGGACCAACCCATAACCCATGACCCATAACCAAAAACCCATGGGCGAGGGCATTCCACGGATCCCTAGCTTTGTGCTAGGCGGATCCCAGTGGGAAACGATGAGAAATTTGCCTATAAATGAAACCATTTCTTCATTGTGACTCACCCCTCTTCTTACTAAATCTCTCATACACTCTCATTCTCTTCTAACATATAGATCACTTGATCTAGAGTTGTTCTTCTTTGTTTCTATTTGTGATCCTTATATAGGTCCTTCTCTAAGGCGAGATCACGAGCATTTTACAAGTCATCCAAGCAAGGGTCCTTGATTGATTTGTCACTCGGAAGATTTTGTAGCGAAGATCTTCCATTTGATATTCGCATATTTGTTGTGTAATAGTTGTGTTGGTTTGGTCCACCGTGCTACGGACTCGGTATCTAGCTTTGTCGGATAAAGTGTAAACAACGTTGTGAAGGCTTCTCCGCCAAGTGAAGGAGTTTGTTGACATAGTACTTGAACTCTCGAGTAGGTGACTCGGGGGTGGAGTAGGGCAAGGAAGGTGTCCTTGTAGCGAACCACTATAAATCGGTTGTGTCATTTCTATCCCTTATCTTTATTTGCTTACATTATCATTAGATCTATACTTTCTCAACATTCATACGATTTCACATAATATCGGATCTAAAGTTTTGAAATCAACTTAAAATCGGCAAAACTATTCAACCCCCTTCTAGTTTTCCACATGTGATTTAATGCTTGTTTCACATGATCACATGCCTTAAATTCATATCGATCATTAGATTTTAATCCATATTTTAGGTCGAGCATTCATTCCAATGCAATTTTTTTCTATAAGTAGGATTCCAACATTGCTTGCTATTCTTTTCATCCTCACAAACAAACACCACCATGTCTTCCAAAAGATCTTCCAACTTAGATGAATCACCTAATGCAAACAATCCATTTCAAGAAATCAAACTTTTGTCCCCGCCTTCCAATATACCACAATCAAATCTAGGATATCACACATGATTATCATCCGCCTTGTTGCTTAGCAAAATCATCATCGAATGGCTCATCACCAACCACTAACTCACCACAAGATGCTTCCATTATAGCACCTCCTTCATCACCAACAAGTACACCAACTTCATCACCCATCAACTCACCACCTAAAGTCACTCTTTTGGAACTCCTTAAGACTCCAACAAGATCTAACAACCAAAACAAAAAAATAGCCTTTTGACACCTCCCACTTCTCTAAACATATTATTCAAAGACCTTGAAACCTCACCACCCTTAGCTCCCATTGAGCAACAAGAACATCTAGGTTCTTTTCCACCACCACTTCGAACATTCGGACTTTGATCCATATTTTCCTATTTTCCACCACATCTTCCGCATCTCACAAATCAAAACAACCGGAAAACTTCGCATTCATTACCCACATCACTTACATTGTGAACATTGCCAATCCACTAGGGATATTGCAATAGAAGTTAGGGAAGAAATGCGATTCATACTCAACCTCACTCTTTATCGCATCAATACCATTACTCATCAAAACCTCCATCCATAACCTTATGCAAGCATGGAAGGAATCATTATTATTATTTTCTATCTTTAGTATTTTTTTTTCTTTTGAGTCATTTTCAAGAACAAGTCTTGTTCTTACTTTTACATGCTTGTATGTGGCATAAATACCACTACATTTTGTTGTTTTATTACAAGGTCTCGTTTACATACCTTGGCTCCTAATCTTGATTCTCGTCAATCAAAAGATTATTTATGCATGTTATTACTAACCTTCTCTTCGTAGGATTTTTTATTTTCTTCACTTGACGTCCCAAACTAGGGGGAGTTACCGTCAAGGGGGAGTAACCGATAAGTGGACTATTTTTCCACATTTTATTTCTTCGTTGGGTTAACTTTTTGTTTTGACAGAAAGGGGGAGAAGAAGTAAAACTTAGGCTTTCAAAACATACATCTATTCTTAAGTTTTACTCATCATAACATTATGTTTTGTCATCAACAAAAAGGGGGAAATTGTTAATACAAATAAACCGTAAAAACGGTTATTAATATTTTGCGATCTCTTTGTGTTTTGTTGATAACAAATATAATGTAATCATAAGTAAAATTATAAGGATACATGTTATTTTTGTAAAGTATTTACGTATAGCCATCTAATACAAATTGTTGTAATAAATCATTTGTTGTAATAGTTTATTAGGATGGGTAAAAATCACAACCCATGGATCATATCCGTAACCCATGGTATTGACCCATACCTATTTGACTAGATGCATTGCATCTATTAGATACATTGTATCTAATGAAATACCCATGGACCAACCCATAACCCATGACCCATGACCCATAACCAAAAACCCATGGGCAAAGAGGGCGTCCCACGGATCCCTAGGTTTACACTAGAGCGGATCCCTTAAGGGAGGGATCCGTGGGATCTGGGAAGAGTGGCAAGTTTTGCCTATAAATGAGAGCCATTTATTCATTATAACTCACCCTCTTCTTACTAATTCTCTCATACTCTTATTCTCTTATAACAAAGATCACTTGATCTAGAGAGTTGTTCTTCTTTCTTTCTTTAGTGATTCTCATATAGGTCATTCTCTAAGGCGAGATCACGAGCATTCTACAAGTCATCAAGCAAGGGGTCCTTGATTGATTTGTTCTTCCACAAGATTTACGTAGCAAAGATCTTGTATTTGATATTTCACATAGTTGTTGTGTAATAGTCGTGTTGGTTTGGTCCACCGTATTCACGGACTCGGTATTTAGCTTTCTTTGGAAAATGTGTAAGCAATGTTGTGAAGGCTTCTCCACCAAGTTGAATGAGTTTGTTGACATAGTGCTTGAACTCTCGAGTAGGTGACTCGGGGAGTGGAGTAGAGCAGAGAAGGTGTCCTTGTGGCGAACCACTATAAATCGGTTGTGTCATTTCTATCCTTTACTTTACTTTATTTACTTGAATTACCGTAGATCTATACTTTCTCTTCATCCATACGATTTCACATAATATCGAATCTAAAGTTTTAAAACTAATTTAAAATCGGCAAAACTTCTCAACCTCCCTTCTATTTTTCCACAGGAGCATTCATATACATCCTCATATTCAACAAATATTTATATATTTACCCAAACCTTGCTTTAAGAGCATTGTACATCATGGTGTAAAAGCTTGTGTTTGGGGAAATATGTAAATATTGGTTGGGATATGGGGATGTATGTAAATACCCCTATTTTATAAGCCATAAGCCTACATAAACCTTTGTGGCAAACAAAACTTATTTTATAATACAACTTATTTTAAAAGCCCAAGCCTTTATAAGCCTTAAGAAGCCCTTTTTCAAACATACCCATATTCATTTTCAAAGTGATTCGGCTAACATTTTCAATGTAGCTTATTAAATCAAATACTTGTAATCACGTTTATAATTGATACGCTTACAGGGCGTTGGGGTCAAAGGAACCTCCTTTTACGTCGAAAGCAAGTTTTCAACACCCTAGGCGTTGAACCTAATCGTTGTAGTGTAGTATTAGGGTAAGCCGGGTATTGATATCGTTCTCTAGGGAATAGGAATACTCTTGAGAAGTTACTACGCTAAGGTTGGGGTTGAGGAAGATTATTTTTATCTTTTATGTTTTTAGGAAATGGAAAGGTACGAATCTCGGGGTTTGGATTTGGGGTTGGTATTTCTACCGATTACTCTACTTATCTATTCTAATTAACAAAGTTAAGGTGACGATAGTCTATGTCTATAGTTGTGTGCTCGTATGATAGTTAAAGATGTGTTTACCTAGATGCTACTACTCCCTAGTTATCTCCTATTGATGGTTGAATTGTCACGTCCTTATTCTTAACGCTTTGTGTTTTCTAAGGTTGTAAGGTGTGCATTCCCTAACTCTTTGAATTCACCTTTAAGTGTAGTAAACGAAATCCACTAAGTCATTCATAAACTATCAAAGATTTATCAAGTGTTAAACACAACGATAGCCTAGTCGCACTCCTAAGCCAATTACAATTAAGATAAGAAACAACCTAACAATAATTAACAACTAGGTTTCATATATCTAAGCAAACACACACATAAATTAGCCGGACATGGAGAACATGCAAGTATACACACAAATAATCAAAGACATAATTGAATTGATGAAGTAAATACTTATCTTGATGTAAGATAGGGTTTAGAACCCTAAAATATTGTACAAGATACCCTTGGTTCGGTTTTAGGTTTTACTCCAAAGACTCTCCTAAAAGCGAAAAATTCGGATTCTATATATAAGATTACATATCGACGGCGTCACCTTATGTTTCATGGCCGTCGTGTCACCGTCATTAGGGTTTCGTCTTGGCCACGTTAACCTTGCGGCGTCACCTTATGCACTGTGGCCGTCCTCTTCGACTTTCGGCGCCGTGCAGGTCACATCTAGGCCATCCGAGTTGCGACGGTCTACTCCTTTAAAGCCGGCCGTCTCTTGAAAATCGAGTTTTGGCCGACCGTCACAAAATCCTCGGACAGGCGTCGCGATTAAGCGATGGCGAAGTCGCGCTTCTATTTTCGGCTTTGAGTGTCTCGATTATGACTTTGGCCATTTTCTTCGTATATTCGCGCCTTTTCGTCCAAATAAGTGCCATTCCGACATTTTGCCTTCAAGAGACCTAAAAAGTGAAAAGGCGATATTAAGCAATAACGGATACAAAGTGATCAAATAAGGGCTAAAAGCGACCCTATAAATGGTACCTTTTAAAACCTTATCAAATATCCCTACACTTGTTATTTGCTTGTCCTCAAGCAAATGTGCTTTTAATTAATTTATAAGTTAGGGGTCATGAAGCATTAATTCAAAGCGACCCACAACACATATAAGCCCGTAAAAGTCATAACAAGCACATAAATTACATACTAGCACCTCACATGGGGTGTTTGGATACTCGCATCTCTCGGTGTATATATGAAATATAACAAATACGAAATGGAAGATAAACACTCATTAACGGTCCTAGTACATAGATTACCATAGGCTTGAGAATAGATCAAACCTCCATCGCTTTGGCGTAAGCACCTAGGAAAGACTATCAAAGAGGTCTTTTAAAGGGTTGTAATTTTAGGCTTACGGTGAGAGACAAGGGTTTGGTGGGATAGGCTATTTAGTGGTGGCAAGTCAAAAATCTCTATGTTACAAGCATACGAAGAATGGCGTTGCTAAGCCAAGACTCGACACTCTAAAACTCTAGGTAACGAAATAAACAAACATAAATTTAAAAGATAGATGTAGGATGGTAGCCCGTATGTTTTTTTTTATTTATTTTATTTTTTATTTTTATTTTAATCACTCTATTTTTTCTTTTTCTCTTTTCTATTTTTTTCCATACACTTTTACTCTACCATCCTCTACGGTAACATCAAAATGATAGGGTTTATAGGCACATTCCTACACTTGAGTTTTATTACTCTAACACTAATTTGACCCGAATTGAAAAGATCAAAACACTTGGGGTACATTATTATGCAAACAAAGGAATTGAATTTAACGTTCCCTTCCGTCATTTCATAAACTTTAACTTTTCCCATGAATCCCAATCGTCCTAAAGCGTATACAAAGGATATGACTCGACTTAGCAACTCATGCAAGCAACCGGATAATTGAACTAAGGGTTTAGGGTGATAACAATAATGCACTAAAAGTGAGTGCATATGGGGTAGGCTAAGGCGATTTGGGTGTATATTTGGGGTGGGGTGTAAACAATGCTCTTCGTTGATATTCCGGAAAACCGAAACATCACGAGAACGCGAAAAGGATAGGCTCGAGGGGTTAACTAGGGGTATCGTGTACTAAAGATGAGTACAACGCAAAGGGTGTGGGAGAATTACTCAACCGATATGGAAGAAGTAATTATATTACGGGTATCAAACAAGGGTTATCCTAATGCCTCTTATCATTTAGTTATTCCTAACTACACAAGTGTAGTCTCACTTGCGATCTCGGAATGCATCACAAAACAAGTTCTAGAATCTAATATACTACCGGTTCACACTTTAAGCATTGAAGATGAATGCTTTTAATTCCTACTAATCTAAGGCGATCCTCGCATTTTGGGTGGAATTTGGGTGGTAAAGGGTTTTGTGCTAGTCATGCAACTTCCTATCCGTGAGGCGCTTTTGTTAAGACTAATGGCCCACTCCTATATGTCATGAAAAATTTTAAATTTGGTGCCAAAATTACCCTAACCGACATTTTCTCATGGTTTATTACACAAATGCACTTGGACAAAGCAAATAATCAAGGATAAACATAGTTTCAAAGTTCCGTTTATTTTCCCTCCTACACTTAAAGCGAACATTGTCCCCAATGTTCCCTAAAATATCAAAGTTATGATAATGGAAGGTAATTAAAAGCGAAAGAAACTAATACTCCCTGATTAGCTCGGTAGGATCCGTGTAAAGTGGTGGTTAAATCCTTTCCAAGAAAAATTATTAGTGAAAAGCTCCTTCCAATCTTATGTAATTTCTTCTTGACAAACTAAACACGCACACTTGAAGAAAGCAAGCGAAACCTTGGCGTAAAATCGGCGGTAATAATATATATAAGACTCGATTTAAACTAGGATATAATGCTTGTGGAATGGATGTTTCAAATTTCTAATAAAATTAAGACACAGAAAATTCCAAAAGTGATCTAATGTTTTACTCCTTCTGGCGCCGTCAGTTTGCAATCTGACGCCCGTCGGTTGCAATCTGACAGCCGTCGAGTTATCTGACAAAAACTTGTCTGCGATTTTCTAGAAAAAATTACGGAAAATTTATATCTTTAGAATCTGGAAAATTTACGCAAAAACATCCATTATGACTCGATACAAGCATTTGACTCGAACAAAAAAACATATATATCTTTTAGTTAATTGTTATTCTCACATTCACGTTTCTTTTGAAAGCGTGTGTAATCCTCTACACTTATCCCTTATGTAAAATACCTTTATATGCAATTAAGGCGAGGTTAAAACAAAATAAAGCATTTTACAAATTTAAACATGAGAATAAACAATTAATAAAGATATATGACACTAACAAGCAAACAATTAAGCATGGGTTGCCTCCCACGAGCGCTTTTCTTTATTTATGAGTCTTGTAGCTAGACTCGAAGTCGTGCCCTACGTGACTTCATTCTCGTTCTTCTTTTACGCCACTAGGCCTTCATCATAAGGTTGTAGACATTGTATGCTCACCGTGAATTCTCTTCTAACATCGTCTATTATGATAACGGTTTTATTTTTTGATTTGTTTCTTTCACCGTATAAGGTCCAAACCATCTTGGCTTATTCCTTCCCATAATGCTTTTATTCTTGATTTATACAAAGCACCTTTTCTCCATTCAAAAATTCCTTAGGGTTCTTTTGAGTTTGTGGTATTGTGGTATAGTTATTTCCTAACTTTTATCACGTTTCCACAATGTGGCATTAACCCTTGAACCATGAATTCTCTAAGCCCTTTTTCCCAATCGTTCATTTTCTTCCTAACCACATTGTTAGGGACTTGTAGATTCTCATCCGTAATCTTCTCCATGATCTTAAGAGGATATCTCGGAACAATAGGTATCCTAACTTGTCCTTTTCCACTTTTGAGTATCATAATCCCTTCACCGCATTTGATGGTTGCCTTAGCGGTGGTCAGGAAAGGTGTTCCCAGAATTAATGGCAGGTTTTTATCTTCCTCAATGTCTACAACTGCGAAGTCCACCAGCTAGACAATATTGGCAACCTCAATTAAGACATCCTCCGCTATTCCTATGGGATAAACATATGAATGATTTGCTAAGGAAAGTCTAAGATTGGTCTTGGTTGGTTCTCCTTAGTCGACTTATTATAGGTAGCAATGACATTATGTTTACATCGGATCCACAGTGCGTCCAAGGCATTTAGGTTCTCTAAGTCACCTATGCTACATGGAATTACAAAGTTCGAGAGATCTCTTGCTTCTTAGTTCTTGGCTTTCTTAGAATCGACTCGTACATAGGTCGATACTCTTCCTCTCCTATTTCACCTAAGGGCTTTCCAAGAACATCATTGCACCTAAAGTTTTCACTTGGTTAACGATTGTTTTCTTATTGATCTCATGCTTAAGGTAATGCTTGATGAATTTGGGTTCATCATCGATCCGAGTCTCATTCTTATCCTTACTATCCTTGCTGCTCTCGGGCTCCTTCTTCTCAATTGCTCCATCCTCGCCGGAGTAATGGAAATGGCGTTAACGAGACAAAGTGGGGTGGCATGCTCATTGTTCCTCACTAGCACCTTCTCGGAATCTTAGTCTTAGTGTACTCTTTCACTAAGTCCATCATCTCCGCCATTTTTTACATGTTTCATCCCTTTGCCCATTGAAGGCTTTTAAGAGGTGTCGATCTTGATTATCATCTCGCTTTGTCGTTGCTTGAAATTGGCTTCAAATTCGTCAATCGAGCTTCTTGAGATGACATGAATTTGGACACCATTCCCTCAGACTAGTGGAAGTTTCGGTGTTTGGAGGGTTGTTGTAGGATTTTCCTAAGTTATTTGGCTCGAGCTTAGGAGTCTCGTAGGAGCTCATTAGGAATTTGGCTTGATCTTCAAGTATGAGCATCCTACGATTGGAAGGTTGTGAGCCAATGGGAGGCAAAGAGACTGCTTTATCAGTTTTGGACAACTCACGGGGGTCATTCCAACATTCGTTTTCATAAAGGGCAAGGTCCTCTATTGTACCCCACGATTCTTCCACGGTGAGTTTACTAAGTTTACCACCGGCCGCTTGGTCGATGAATTTCTTAGTTGAGAAGTTGACACGATCGTAAAAGATTTGGACTAGAAGCCAAAGATCGATGCCGTGATGAGGGACTTTGTGGAGCAAGTCCTTAAATCGAGTCCACGCCTCGTCTGAGTTTCACCTTGACATTGTTGGAACATCAAGATGTCATTCCTAAGTTTGCGAGTTCTCTCGGTGGAAAAAATTGGGCGAGAAGCGAGTGGTGAGATCATCCCGGACTTGAGATGGACCCGGCGGAAGTTTGTTAAGCCAATTACTAGCTTGGTCCCGTAGAGAATTGGAAGAGCGCGGTAGCGTGGTCTCCGAGTAGTAGCATCGAGGTCGATGGAATCGACAATTTTAAGAAATCCTTAAGATCTTGATTTGGATCTTGAACGAATTCCATGGAATGCACATCCGTTTTGCACCAACCGGATGGTGTCGGATCGTGGGCCGTAGTTTGGGCTTGGTCGGGAAGCTCAATGGTGTTCCTATAGCCTAGGTGGCTTGATCTTGAGTATTCACCAAATGCGGGCTCTTGGCGGGTCATTTGGTGGTGGGTTGATGAGTGGTGGTTGGTTATCACCTTCCATGATGAAGCGTGATGGGTGTACGAACAAAGGTCACGAAGAAGGGGATAGACTAAGAGGAAGCTAAAAATGAGAAAATTTTTTACTTGATAGGAATCAAGCAAAGAAACCTAAGCGAGGTGGACTACTAACTAGCTATTCTATTCCCGGCGGCGCCAAAACTTGATTCGCTTACGGTAGCGTTCGGGGTCAAAGGAACTTCCTTTTAAATCGAGCAAGTTTTAAACACCTAGGCGATGAACCTAATCGTTGTAGTGTAGTATTAGGGTGAGACACGGGTATTCATATCGTTCTCTAGGGAATAGGAATGCTAGTGAGAAGTTACTACGCTAAGGTTGGGGTTGAGGAAGATTATTTTTTATCTTTTATGTTTTTAGGAAATGGAAAGGTACGAATCTCGGGGTTTGGATTTGGGGGTTGGTATTTCTATCGATTACTCTACTTATCTATTCTAATTAACTAAGTTAAGGTGAAGATAGTCTATGTCTATTGTTGTGTGCTCGTATGATAGTTAAAGATGTGTTTACCTAGATGCTACTACTCCCTAGTTATCTCCTATTGATGGTTGAATTGTCACGTCCTTATTCTTAACGCGTTGTGTTTTTTAAGGTTGTAAGGTGTGCATTCCCTAACTCTTTGAATTCACCTTTAAGTGTAGTAAACGAAATCCACTAAGTCATTCATAAACTATCAAAGATTTATCAAGTGTTAAACACAACGATAGCCTAGTCGCACTCCTAAGCCAATTACAATTAAGATAAGAAACAACCTAACAATAATTAACAACTAGGTTTCATATATCTAAGCAAACACACACATAAATTAGCCGGACATGGAGAACATGCAAGCATACACACAAATAATCAAGACATAATTGAATTGATGAAGTAAATACTTATCTTGATGTAAGATAGGGTTTAGAACCCTAAAATCTTGTACAAGATACCCTTGGTTCGGTTTTAGGTTTTACTCCAAAAGACTCTCCTAAAGCGAAAAATTGATTCTATATATAAGATTACATATCGACGGCGTCACCTTATGTTTCGTGGCCGTCGTGTTGCCGTCATTAGGGTTTCGTCTTGCTTGCGTTAACCTTGCGGCAAGGCGTCACCTTATGCTGTGTGGCGCCCGTCCTCTTGACTTTCAGCGACCGTCTGGGTCACATCTAGGCCGTCGAGTTGCGACGGCCTACTCCTTTAAAGCACGACGTCGTCTTTTGAAAATAAGAGTTTTGCTTCGAACCATCATAAAATCCTCTGACGGCGCGCAGATTAAGCGATGGCGCGATCGCCTTCTATTTTCAATGACTTTGAGTGTCTCGATTCGACTTTGGCCATTTTCTTCGTATATTCGCCTTTTAGTCCAAATATGTGCCATTCCGACATTTTGCCTTCAAGAGACCTAAAAGTGAAAAGGAACGATATTAAGCAATAACGGATACAAAAGTGATCAAATAAGGGCTAAAACGACCCATCAAAATGGTACCTTTTAAAACCTTATCAATAATATATATGCATATCATATAAAAATTTGAGGCCCTTAAATTTGAAGGCCTCTAGTGCAACAACACATCTCGCGCCTTCGAGATCTGGCTCGATGATAACACATCTCTACCTTGGCTATGTTTGTACGGAGCTTTTGGAGTTTTGTGGCGATGAAGCGATAAGCTTTTGATTTTATTGTTCGTTTAGCAATAGAGTGACGAGCTTTGCTATTTTTAGCAATACTCATTTTCCAATGCTTCTTTAAGCCTGACTCATTTCATTGCTCAAAGCTCTATGCTACTCGCTCACTCTACTTTTACCAAACACACCCTAATAAAAAGACAAAAGCACAATATGTTTAATACATAAACTCTTTTGAGTAGACTATTTGTTAGTAGGTATGTTAACAAATTTTTATGAACCTCTTGGTAAAGTTCATTTATATTCGTTTATTTATTGAATGAGCGAATATAAACAATATTTTACGTTTGTTCGGTTGAATAAGCGAACATGAACAAAAGTCATGTCCGTTCATTTATGTTTATGGCGTCCGATTATCGTTTATTTGCGTTCGTTTATATTTATTTATTTATTCATGTTCAGTATATCATATATTTTAATTTTATATTTTTAAACTAGTTTCTTTAAATAAAACAACACTTATAAAACAGAATATTATGCATAATTTACTAAAGTTTATGTTTGTTTTCTATGTTCATTTATATCCGATCATTTATGTTCGTTTAGGGTTCGTATTGTCTTAATGAATGAATATAAACAAATATGAACGATCATTTATAATTGGGTCTTTTAAGGGCTCGTGTCCGTTTATTTGTCCGGTTAAAATTAAACACACAAAATGAGCGAGTTACATTCGTCCCTTCCGTTCATTTATAGCCCTAGGTAAACATATTTGATAAAAGTAGAAATTTTAACCTTTGAAATAATTTATGAATTGTTTGATATTTATCGAACATGAATAAAGTCTCGTTATGTTAGCTCAACTCAATATGTTGCTGATAAAGTAGTTTGGGTAAGGGCCTTTCACAGTAAAATATATTACTAAAAAAGCAGTTAAATACAATGGAATGTGGTGAAATACCACATTAACCTCGAACAACCGCTTGAGCGACCACTAAATTATTCATGAAAGGCCATAAGATCAACTAGCTACACACAACTAGAAAGCCAAAACAAAACAAGCATAAACTAAGACACATAAACCTTTTGCTAAACAAAGGAAAAGCAACCTATCCAAGTCTAATGTCATGGATGGCGAGAACCTTTAATTGGGCATGAGATAGACCACAATCATCAAAGTAATCATCTTCATAATCATTGTAGTCACATGTATCATCTTTCCATTGCTTCAAAAGACTCTTCTCGTTCCTCAATTCTAGAATAATTAGTCTCTTTAGGATATTCCAGAACTTCATCATCTTCACTTTCAGAAACAACCACATTGCCCACCTTAGAGAATGGGTTACCCACATTAGTTGAAGAAGTATAAGTAGAGGAAGATGTACTAGGCTTAGTAGCCGCAACCTGCTCATTCACTTTCAAATCACTCACAAGTTTATCTTTTGACCCCTTACCATTCGGTTGAAACCCATCCACATCCTCCTCCCCTAACGAGTTTAAAACATCAAAATAATTAGAAGACTTAGTGTTTATACTAGATTTAGCATTAGAAGAAGAAGTCTCCTTTTGAACCTTAGAATCAATGTTGATTGGTAATTGTTGTCGATTTGGTCTCCAAAATTTAGGTTTAGGCTTATTAAGCAACACATCCAATTGGCGAGATTGATCGACTACCTTCTTCCCTTTATCCTTACGATTCTTTACCTCGATGAACCTCGTCATTCTTTTCCAAAGTTGCGAAGCCTTAGGCTGCCACATTAGTATCGCTTGAAAATTCTCCTTAACACATTTTGGACAAGTGATACGATCATGCCCAAAAACTTTACACAAATCACATTGAGGAGGCTTCATTCATATTCTACTTTAATTATCTCCGTAGTATAACCACTATCCTCCTCATTTGGAATAGCCATAGTAACTTCGCTTTTCAAATCAGAATTCGCGCTTAGTTCAACTAGCGCACGAGCAAAACTAATACGTCCCCACGAATCAACACACATTGAGCTTGTAAACGCATCCAACAAAATAGGTTTCCCTACTTGAGTAGCAATTAAGCTCAAACCATCTTCCGAATACGCAACTAAAGGAACATTATGCAATTTAATCCAAACTGGAACCTTAGTTACCTCATTTTTGGTTAAGGACACCTTGGGAGTCCATTTGTTAAGAATAAGAGCGATTCTGGATTAAGCCACTTTGAAGAACACGATCAACACCATCTTCGAATCAAACTTAAAGAGGTAAACACCAACATCATTTTTCATAAGCCTTTTCAAGCCAAACTTACCCGTATTAGTAACATAATTTTGAACAATTGGAAATGCAATAGTCTTGCCAATTACCCAACGAGTATTCTCATACCTGCTCAAAACGCTCTCCATAACAGCCTTAGGTAGATACTCGACTACTTGTTAGAGGTAAACATACACGATAGAAATAAGATTTTAAACTAACTGGACAATTATTGGTAGTTACTAAACCATTCGATTAAGAATATATTTTGAAAGGAATATATCCGATTCACCCTAAATAAGAAATAAATTGAATTGATTTTTATAAATAGTACTAGTAGTATTTTAGTCCAAAAACATTACTTATTTTATAAAATGCGTTTTCTCTTTATAAGTGTTAGAGTGTTTGGTGCAGGATGTTGTTCGTCCGCCGTTGCCTAAAAATGCACTAATGACATCGCTTTACGCACTCATGATGCGCCATTCATCCTTTGGTTGTTCCACCAACGGTCGTTATTGTTATTTGTCTTTAATTTTTTGAGTGAGTGGTATTTCTTACGTGGTTTTACGAGACCCACGATCACCGATAACAATTATAGATTTTAATAGGGGATATTTTGGCTACAATCCTTCATAAAAATAACACTAGCAATGATTCGTGGACCCACAAAAGAATCGGGACCCACAAAATAATCGAGGACTCACATTTTAGTACAAAATTGTAGCCAATTGACTACAATTAATTGTAGCTAATATCTTCCTATGAGGAATTTTCAAATGCTTACTCTTATTTTGGTGCTTACAAGGAACAAATCCACACCATCAATCTAGTTTGATCTAATAGTGAGTATAAACCTAAGATTTAATATGAAACACTAAGTCCATATTTTTTTCTCCTTTTCTTTGTCTTTTGTCTTTCTTATTTATTAAATTTTTTTTAAATTCACGTTTTATATTAAATTCATTTTTTCCACTTTCATACGTTTTCATACGTATTTAAATGTTTTCATTCGTTTCCGTCCGTGTTCATATATTTTCGTCATTTTTACGTTTTGTTTGTTTTCATTCGTTTTCGTCTTTTCATCCGTTTTCGTACGTTTACATCCGTTTTATGACGTGTTACGGCGCTTTTAAATGCGTTTCATACTTTTATGCGTTTTCATCTGCTTTTAGGCGTTTTTGTCCGATTTACGTCCGTTTTACGTTTCGTCCATTTTAGACATTTTAAATACATTTTGACGTTTTACGATTTTATCGTTTTAAATACATTTTAAATCTGCTTTCATATGTTTTCGTCATGCCGCCCATTTACATCCGTTTTCATCGTTTCGTCTGTTTTCTTACGTTTCGTTTGTTTCATCGTTTTGTCCATTTCTTACGTTTCGTCGTTTTCTTCGTTTCGTCCATTTTCATACGTTTTCGAGACGTGTTTTACGCTTTCATACGCTTTCGTCTGTTTTCTTACGTTTTTGTCCGTTTTCTTACGTTTTCGGCCATTTTCATCCATTTTCTTACGTTTTTGTCTGTTTTTTTGGTTTTCATATATTTTCGTCCGTTTTTAGACGTTTTCGACTGTATTTTTACGTTTTCATTTATTTTCTTCCGTTTTATACGTTTACGTCCGTTTTCATAGGTTGTAATCCGTTTTTTACGTTTTCATCCATTTTTTAGACGTTTTCGTCCGTTTTCAGACGTTTTCATCCGTTTTTATCGTTTTCGTCCGTTTTCATACGTTTTCATCCGTTTTATCGTTTTGTCGTGACATTTTGTCCATTTTCATATGTTTTTATCGTTTTCATTCGATTTTATACATTTTTATCCGTTTCAGACGTTTTCATTTGATATTTTAAGTGACACTTATTTATCTCTTGTGATATAACATCGTAAGGAAGATGAAAATATTACATTCTTCATCATGTGTGTGTTATCAATTGTGATACTCAACTAATAATGTGATAGTTGTGTTTTGAAAATATTTGAGAAGATTTTGTGTTTTATGATAATCTGAAATATTAGAAAAGTTGTTTAGCGAAAACAAGAGATGTTATACAAAATTTGTTAGACTTGTGGTGGATTTTTCTATTTAATGGATACATTGTGCATGTTTCGATAGATTTTATAGCGGAATTTACAATTATCTATTGTTGAATCAGCAAACTAAAGAAGTTATGGTTGAAAAAGGCACACATCCTTATAAATAAACTGAGTAAGCTCAAACACATGTGATATCATACATGATATCATACATGATATCATAGATGATATCACAAGTGATATAAACTATGATATCACGCGTGCTATCACCGTAATATCACACATGATATCACGGTGATATCAACGATGTTATCATCACGTGTGATATCACAAGTGAGACAAGTGTTTGAGCTTTCTCGGTTTGTTTATAAAGATGTGCTATCTTCAACCATAGCTTATTTAGTTTGTTGATTCAACAATAGATATTTTCAAATCCGCTATAAAACCTATCGAAATATGCACAATGTATCCATTAAATGTAAAAATCCACCACAAGTCTAACAAAAATTTCATAACATCTCTTGTTTTCGATTGAAAACTTTATAATATTTCAGATATCATAAAACACACTAATCTTCCCAAATATTTTCAAAAACACAAATAAGAAAAATGAACATAATCATCTCGAATATAATAAGTGATTTTTATTATCATTTCTTTCATATATACTTGGTAAAATACTAAATTCTTAGTTGAGTATCACAACTGATAACACATATATGATGAGGGTGTAATCGCTTCATCTTTTTTACAGTGTTATATCACAAGATATAAATAAGTGTCACTTAAAAATATCAAAATAAATAAAAAGGAAGCAAACTATGAAAATAGAGACTTGACATATTCTCAAAATCAAACAAGTGTTGCATTAAATTAGCATTTTTTTTTAGCAAAATAAGAATTCACCTAAAGAGACTTTAACCCTTTTATTTCAACTAAGAGTATAATATCACAAGTGATAGATAACATTGCTTGCATTAAAAATATCGCTTGTCAATTGCGATGAAAGGCACAAAACTATCTTATAACCGAAAATTATAAAAATATTAGAAAACACATAGGTGATAATATATAAAAATATCTGAGCAATGAAATATATTAGGTGATATTAAAGTTAAAAACATACTTGTTTGTTTATGAAATATCACAAGTGATATTAGACATTAACTTTTTATAATAACATATCACAATTGATATTAGACATGTAGAGGAATTTTGAATCTTACTCTTATTTTAGTCTTACTGCAAGGAACAAATCCACACCATCCATCTAGTTTGATCTAATAGTGAGGATAAACCTAAGATTTAATATGAAAACCTAAGTCCATGTTTTTTTCTTAGATTCACGTTTTATATTAAATTCATGTTTTTTTTTTTTTTTTTTTTTTTTTAATTCACGTTTTTTTATACAAGTTTTTTCCAATCGCCACACGTTTTCATCTCGTATTCATATGTTTTCATTCGTTTCCGTCCGTGTTCATATATTTTCGTCCTTTTTACGTTTTGTTTGTTTTCATCCGTTTTAAATCTGCTTTCATCCGTTTGAAATACGTTTACATCCGGTTTATGACGTGTTACGGCGTTTCGTGCGTTTTCATACTTTTTATGCGTATTTATCGGTTTTAGACGTTTTTTTCCGATTTCATCCGTTTTACGTTTTCGTCCATTTTAGACATTTTAAATACATTTCGACGTTTTAAATCGATTTTATCGTTTCATCTGTTTTCATCGTTTTACTTTGTTTCGCCCGTTTACATCCGTTTTCATCGTTTCATACGTTTTGTCCATTTCTTACGTTTCGTCCGTTTTCGCCGTTTTGTCCATTTTCATACGTTTTGAGACGTGTTTTACGCTTTCATCGCTTCGTCTGCTTTCTTACGTTTTGTCCGTTTTCTTACGTTTTGGCCATTTTCATCCATTTCTTACGTTTTTGTCTGCTTTTTTGGTTTCATATATTTTCGTCCGTTTTTAGGCGTTTCATTTGCATTTTACGTTTCATTTATTTTCTTCCGTTTTATACGTTTCGTCCGTTTCATAGGTTGTAATCCGTTTTTACGTTTTCATCCATTTTTTAGACGTTTTCGTTCGTTTTCAGACGTTTTCATCCGTTTTTATACGTTTTCGTCCGTTTTCATACGTTTTCATCCGTTTTTATACGTTTTTGTCTGTTGACATTTTTGTCCATTTTCATATGTTTTTATACGTTTTTCATTCGATTTTATACATTTTTATCCGTTTTCAGACGTTTTCATTTTGATATTTTTAAGTGACACTTATTTATCTCTTGTGATGTAACACTGTAAGGAAGATGAAAAGTATTACATTCTTCATCATGTGTGTGTTATCAATTGTGATACTCAACTAATAATGTGATAGTTGTGTTTTTGAAAATATTTGGGAAGATTTTTGTGTTTTATGATGTCTGAAATATTAGAAAGTTGTTTAGCGAAAACAAGAGATGTTATAAAACTTTTGTTAGACTTGTGGTGGATTTTTCTATTTAATGGATACATTGTGCATGTTTCGATAGGTTTTATAGCGGAATTTACAATTATCTATGGTTGAATCAGCAAACTAAAGAAGTTATGGTTGAAAAAAGCACACATCCTTATAAATAAACTGAGTAAGCTCAAACACCTGTGATATCATACATGATATCATAGATGATATCACAAGTGATATAAACTATGATATCACGCATGCTATCACCGGTAATATCACACACGATATCACAGGTGATATCAACAGTGTTATCATCACGTGTGATATCACAAGTGAGACAAGTGTTTGAGCTTTCTCAGTTTGTTTATAAAGATGTGTGCTATCTTCAACCATAGCTTATTTAGTTTGTTGATTCAACAATAGATATTTTCAAATCCCGCTATAAAACCAATCGAATATGCACAAAGTATCCATTAAATGTAAAAATCCACCACAAGTCTAACAAAATTTCATAACATCTCTTGTTTTCGATTAAAACTTTATAATATTCGTGTTATCATAAAACACACTAATCTTCCCAAATATTTTCAAAACACAAATAAGAAAAATGAACATAATCATCTCAAGAATATAATAAGTGATTTTATTATCATTTCTTTCATATATACTTGGTAAAATACTAAATTCTTAGTTGAGTATCACAACCGATAACACATATATGATGAGGAGTGTAACACGCTTCATCTTTTTACATGTTATATCACAAGATATAAATAAGTGTCATAAAAATATCAAAATAAATAAAAGGAAGCAAACTATGAAAATAGAGACTTGACATATTCTCAAAATCAAACAAGTGTTGCATTAAATTAGCATTTTTTAGCAAAATAAGAATTCACCTAAAGAGACTTTAACCTTTTATTTCAACTAAGAGTATAATATCACAAGTGATAGATAACATTGCTTGCATTAAAAAATATGCGCTTGTCAATTGCGATGAAAGGCACAAAAACTATCTTATAACTGAAAATTATAAAAATATTAGAAAACACATAGGTGATAATATATAAAAATATACATAGCAATGAAATATATCAGGTGATATTAAAAGTTAAAAAACATACTTGTTTGTTTATGAAATATCACAAGTGATATTAGACATTAACTTTTTTTATAATAAAACATCACAATTGATATTAGACATGTAATATAATAAAGTTTAATAATAAGCATGAAAACATATGAAAATAGACGAAAACATATAAAACGGCAAAAACGGACGAAACGTATGAAACGAAAAACGTATAAAACGAATGAAAGCGTATAAAATGGACGTGGCGTATAAAACGGATGAAAATGGACGAAATGTATGAAAACGGACGAAAACGTCTGAATACAGACGAAAGCGTCTAAAATGGACGAAAACATAAAAAACGATCGAAACCTTATATAAATCTATGAAAACCAATGAAAACGTAAGAAAACGTAAGAAAACAGAAGAAAACGTATTAAAACGGACGAAAATGTAAGAAAACAGACGAAAATGTATGAAAACGGACAAAAACGTAAGAAAACGAACGTAAACATAGGAAAACGGACGAAAATGTAAGAAAACAGGCGAAAACGTAAGAAGATGGACGAAAACGGACAAAAACGTAAGAAAACAGAAGAAAAGGTAAGAAAACAAATGAAAATGTAAGAAAACGAACGAAAACATAAGAAAATAGACAAAAGCGTGTGAAAACGGACGAAAATTTAAGAAAGCGAAAGCGTGGGAAAACGTGAAAATGGATGAAAGCAGATTTAAAACGTATGAAACGTATGAAACATAAGAAACGGATGAAAACGTATGTAAACGGACGAAACGTGTGAAACGGAGAAAACGACGAAAATGTATTTAAACGTAACAAGATTGACAGCGTAACGAATAAAACGGACGTAAGAAATGAGGCAAACGTAAGAAAACGGGCGAAAACGGATGAAAGCGGACGAAAACGTATGAAACGGTAGCGAAACGATAAAAAGCGGAAAACGTGAAAGCGACGAAACGAAACGAAAAAAAATAAAAAATAAAATAAAACGTGAAATTTAAAAAGTGATTAAAAAATACAAATAATGAGAAAATAAATAAGAAAGATAAAAGAAAAGAAAAAGACAAGAAAAAAACATGGACTTAGGTTTAGACATATTAAATCTTAGGTTAATCACCACCATAAGATTAAATTAAATGAAAGGTGAGGATTTATCCCTTAGTATGCAATGATTTTTGAGTATGTAAATTAAAGTGCCTCATATATTCTAAGTAGATATACACAATAACTTCTCCATCATGTTTTACCAATGAGGTTCTTGTGAAGAGAACACACCAATAGCCATATAATACAGAAAATGCGTGAGTGTTTCTGTATTAAATATTCGGTAAAAGGATTTCTTTTATAAGGCCGTTGGTCTGGAACACACCAATAGCCATATAAGGCCGTGGCTACCTCAACATCCTTTTAAAATCAACTAATAAAATGTTAGCTATAGCAAGTGGAATTGATATATGTATAAGTGTATCGATATGCGACTTCTGGTTGACAATAGAGAACCACAAAGTTGTAGGTTTGTGCACAAAAGAACCAATGTTTTGTTAACTTGAATATAATTTTGTATCTATTAAAGGGAAATAAAATCCCATTCTACTATTGTATGTGCATAACAGTCATGATACTCTGATATATGATTCTCTTTCGTACAAATTTTAGCACCCTTGGCATCCTACTTGTGCTTAACAAAATGTAAAGGCCACTCCTTAACATCAAAAATAAAAACAAATAGATGATCAACTCAATGTAAGCCCCGTAAAAGTCATAACAAGCACGGAAATTACATACTAGCACCTCACATGGGGTGTTTGGATACTCACATCTCTCTCAGGTGTATATATGAAATATAACAAATAGGAAATGGAAGATAAACACTCATTAAGCGGTCCTAGTACATAGATTACCATAGGCTTGAGAATAGATCAAACCTCCATCGCTTTGGCGTAAGCACCTAGGAAAGACTATCAAAGAGGTCTTTTAAAGGGTTGTAATGTTAGGCTTACGGTAGGAGACAAGGGTTTGGTGGGATAGGCTATTTAGTGGTGGCAAGTCAAAAATCTCTATGTTACAAGCATACTAAGAATGGCGTTGCTAAGCCAAGACTCGACACTCTAAAAACTCTAGGTAACGAAATAAACAAACATAAATTTAAAAGATAGATGTAGGATGGTAGCCCGTATGTTTTTTTTTTTTATTTTTATTTTTTTATTTTTATTTTAATCACTCTATTTTTTTTCTTTTTCTCTTTTTCTATTTTTTTTTCCATACACTTTTACTCTACCATCCTCTACGGTAACATCAAAATGATAGGGATTTATAGGCACATCCCTACACTTGAGTTTTTATTACTCTAACACTAATTTGACCCGAATTGAAAAGATCAAAACACTTGGGGTACATTATTATGCAAACAAAGGGAATTCGAATTTAACGTTCCCTTCCCGTCATTTCATAAACTTTAACTTTTCCCATGAATCCCAATCGTCCTAAAGCGTATACAAAGGATATGACTCGACTTAGCAACTCATGCAAGCAACGAGATAATTGAACTAAGGGTTTAGGGTGATAACAATAATGCACTAAAAGTGAGTGCATATGGGGTAAACTAAGGAGATTTGGGTGTATATTTGGGGTGGGGTGTAAACAATGCTCTTCATTGATATTCGAAAACCGAAACATCACGAGAACCGCGAAAAGGATAGGCTACGAGGGGTTAACTAGGGTATCGTGTACTAAAGATGAGTAAGCGCAAAGGGTGTGGGGAATTATTCAACCAATATGGAAGAAGTAATTATATTACGGTATCAAACAAGGGTTATCCTAATGCCTCTTATCATTTAGTTATTCCTAACTACACAAGTGTAGTCTCACTTGCGATCTCGGAATGCATCACAAAACAAGTTCTAGAATCTAATATACTACGGTTCACACTTTAAGCATTGAAGATGAATGCTTTTAATTCCTACTAATCTAAGGCGATCCTCACATTTTGGGTGGAATTTGGGTGGTAAAGGGTTTTGTGCTAGTCATGCAACTTCCTATCCGTGAGGCGCTTTTGTTAAGACTAATGGCCCACTCCTATATGTCATGAAAATTTTAAATTTGGTGCCAAAATTACCTAACCGACATTTTCTCATGGTTTATTACACAAATGCACTTGGACAAAGCAAATAATCAAGGATAAGCATAGTTTCAAAGTTCCGTTTTATTTTCCTCCTACACTTAAACTAAAAATTGTCCCAATGTTCCCCAAAGTATAAAAGTTATGATAATGGAAGGTAATTAAAAATGAAAAACTAATACTCCCCGATTAGCTCGGTTGGATCCGTGTAAAGTGGTGGTTAAATCCTTTCCAAGAAAAATTATTGTGAAAAGCTCCTTCCAATCTTATGTAATTTCTTCTTGACAAACTAAACTGCACACTTGAAGAAAACAAACGAAACCTTCACGTAAAATCGGCGGTAATAATATATATAAGACTCGATTTAAACTAGGATATAATGCTTGTGGAATGGATGTTTACTGAATTGCTAAGAAAATTAAGACACAGAAAATTCCAAAAGTGATCTAATGTTTTTACTCCTTCGGCCTGTCAGTTGCAATCTGACGCCACGGTTATCCCGACAAAAAGCGGTCTCATGATTTTCTAGAAAAATTCGGAAAATTTATATCTTTAGAATCGGAAAAATTTACGCAAAAACATCCATTATGACTCGATACAAGCATTTGACTCGAACAAAAACATATATATCTTTTACTTAATTGTTATTCTCATGTTTACGTTTCTTTTGAAAACGTGTAATCCTCCTACACTTATCCCTTATGTAAAATACCTTTATATGCAATTAAGGCGAGGTTAAAAACAAAATAAAGCATTTTACAAATTTAAACATGAGAATAAACAATTAATAAAAGATATATGACACTAACAAGCAAACAATTAAGCATGGGTTGCCTCCCACGAAGCGCTTTTCTTTATTTATGAGTCTTGTAGCTAGACTCGAAGTCGTGCCCCTACGTGACTTCAATCTTGTTCTTCTTTTCTACCACTAGGCCTTCATCATAAGGTTGTAGACGTTGTATGCTCACCGTGAATTCTCTTCTAACATCGTCTATTATGATAACGGTTTTATTTTTTTTTATTTGTTTCTTTCACCGTATAAGGTCCAAACCATCTTGGCTTATTCCTTCCCCATAATGCTTTTATTCTTGATTTATACAAAAGCACCTTTTCTCCATTCAAAAATTCCTTAGGGTTCTTTTGAGTTTGTGGTATTGTGGTATAGTTATTTCCTAACTTTTTATCACGTTTCCACAATGTGGCATTTAACCCTTGAACCATGAATTCTCTAAGCCCTTTTTCCCAATCGTTCATTTTCTTCCTAACCACATTGTTAAGGACTTGTAGATTCTCATCCGTAATCTTCTCCATGATCTTAAGAGGATATCTCGAACAATAGGTATCCTAACTTGTCCTTTTCCACTTTTGAGTATCATAATCCTTCACCGCATTTGATGGTTGCCTTAGCGGTGGTCGGGAAAGGTGTTCCTGTGATTAATGGCGGGTTTTATCTTCCTCAATGTCTACAATGCGAAGTCCACCAGCTAGACAATATTGGCAACCTCAATTAAGACATCCTCCGCTATTCCTATGGGATAAACATATGAATGATTTGCTAAGGAAAGTCTAAGATTGGTCTTGGTTGGTTCCTCCTTAGTCAACTTATTATAGACCGACAATGCATTATGTTTACATCGGATCCACAGTCGTCAAGGCATTTAGGTTCTCTAAGTCACCTATGCTACATGGAATTACAAAGTTCCCAGAGATCTCTTGCTTCTTAGTTACTTGGCTTTCTTAGAATCGACTCGTACATAGGTCCAATACTCTTCCTCTCCTATTTCACCTAAGAGGGCTTTCCTAAGAACATCATTGCACCTAAAGTTTTTCACTTGGTTAACGATTGTTTTCTCATTGATCTCATGCTTAAGGTAATGCTTGATGAATTTGGGTTCATCATCAGTCCGAGTCTCATTCTTATCCTTACTATCCTTGCTGCTCTCAGGCTCCTTCTTCTCAACTGCTCCATCCTCATCAGAAGTAATGGAAATGGCGTTAACAGACAAAGTGGGGGTGGCATGCTCATTGTTCCTCACTAGCACCTTCTCGGGAATCTTCGTCTTAGTGTACTCTTTCACTAAGTCCATCATCTCCGCCATTTTTTTCTGTGTTTCATCCCTTTGCCCATTGAAGGCTTTTAAGAGGGTGTCGATCTTGATTATCATCTCGCTTTGTCGTTGCTTGAAATTGGCTTCAAGTTGCGTCAATCGAGCTTCTTGAGATGACATGAATTTGGACACCATTCCCTCAAGACTAGTGGAAGTTTCGGTGTTTGGAGGGTTGTTGTAGGATTTTCCTAAGTTATTTGGCTCGAGCTTAGGAGTCTCGTAGGAGCTCATTAGGAATTTGGCTTGATCTTCAAGTATGAGCATCCTACGATTGGAAGGTTGTGAGCCAATAGGAGGCAAAGAGACTGCTTTATCAGTTTTGGACAACTCACGGGGGTCATTACAACATTCGTTTTCATAAAGGGCAAGGTCCTCTATTGTACCCCACGATTCTTCCACGGTGAGTTTACTAAGTTTACCACCGACCGCTTGGTCGATGAATTTCTTAGTTGAGAAGTTGACACGATCGTAAAGATTTGGACTAGAAGCCAAAGATCGATGCCGTGATGAGGACTTTGTGGAGCAAGTCCTTAAATCGAGTCCACGCCTGTCTGCAGTTTCACCTTGACATTGTTGGAACATCAAGATGTCATTCCTAAGTTTGGCGCCTCTCCGTTGGAAAAAATTGGGCGAGAAACGAGTGGTGAGATCATCCCGCTTGAGATGGACCCGGGAAGTTTGTCAAGCCAATTACTAGCTTGGTCCCAGAGAGAATTGGAAGAGACGCAGCGTGGTCTCCCGAGTAGTAGCATCGAGGTCGATGGAATCGACAATTTTAAGAAATCCTTAAGATGCCGATTTGGATCTTGAACGAAGTCCATGGAATGCACATCCGTTTTGCACCAACCGGATGGTGTCGGATCGCAGGCCGTGGTTTGGGCTTGGTCGGAAGCTCAATGGTGTTCCTATAGCCTAGGTGGCTTGATCTTGAGTATTCACCAAGAGTACGGGCTCTTGGCGGGTCATTTGGTGGTGGGTTGATGAGTGGTGGTTGGTTATCACCTTCCATGATGAAACGTGATGGGTGTACGAACAAAGGTCACGAAGGGGATAGACTAAGAGGAAGCTAAAAATGAAATTTTTTTACTTGATAGGAATCAAGCAAAGAAACCTAAGCGAGGTGGACTACTAACTAGCTATTCTATTCCCGCGTGGCGCAAAACTTGATTCGCTTACACAGCGTGTTCGGGGTCAAAGGAACTTCCTTTTAAATCGAGCAAGTTTTTAAACACCTAAGCGATGAACCTAATCGTTGTAGTGTAGTATTAGGGTAAGACACGGTATTCATATCGTTCTCTAGGGAATAGGAATGCTAGTGAGAAGTTACTACGCTAAGGTTGGGGTTGAGGAAGATTATTTTTTTATCTTTTTATGTCTTTTAGGAAATGGAAAGGCTGAATCTCGGGGTTTGGATTTGGGGTTGGTATTTCTATCGATTACTCTACTTATCTATTCTAATTAACTAAGTTAAGGTGAAGATAGTCTATGTCTATTGTTGTGTGCTCGTATGATAGTTAAAGATGTGTTTACCTAGATGCTACTACTCCTAGTTATCTCCTATTGATGGTTGAATTGTCACGTCCTTATTCTTAACGCGTTGTGTTTTTAATGTTGTAAGGTGTGCATTCCTAACTCTTTGAATTCACCTTTAAGTGTAGTAAACGAAATCCACTAAGTCGTTCATAAACTATCAAAGATTTATCAAGTGTTAAACACAACGATAGCCTAGTCGCACTCCTAAGCCAATTACAATTAAGATAAGAAACAACCTAACAATAATTAACAACTAGGTTTCATATATCTAAGCAAACACACACATAAATTAGCCGGACATGGAGAACATGCAAGCATACACACAAATAATCAAAGACATAATTGAATTGATGAAGTAAATACTTATCTTGATGTAAGATAGGGTTTAGAACCCTAAAATCTTGTACAAGATACCCTTGGTTCGGTTTTAGGTTTTACTCCAAAGACTCTCCTAAAACGAAAAATTCGGATTCTATATATAAGATTACATATCGACGGCGTCACCTTATGTTTAAATGGCGCCGTCGTGTCGCCGTCATTAGGGTTTCGTCTTGGCCACGTTAACCTTGCGACGGCGTCACCTTATCTGTGTGCCGTCCTCTTTAGCTTCGACGCCTCTGGTCACATCTAGGCCGTCTGAGTTGCGATGGTCTACTCCTTTAAAGCCCGCCGTCTTTTGAAAATAAGAGTTTTGGCTTCGACCATCATAAAATCCTCGACGGCGTCATAGATTAAGCGATGACGCGATCGCTTCTATTTTCAAAGCAGCTTTGAGTGTCTCGATTCGACTTTGTCCATTTTCTTCGTATATTCGCCTTTTCGTCCAAATATGTGCCATTCCAGCATTTTGCCTTCAAGAGACCTTAAAAGTGAAAAGGAACGATATTAAGCAATAACGGATACAAAAGTGATCAAATAAAGGCTAAAATGACCCCTCAAAATGGTACCTTTTAAAACCTTATCATTAATATATATGCATATCATATAAAAAATTTGAGGCCCTTAAATTTGAAGGCCTCTAGTGCAACAACACATCTCGCGCACCCTCAGATACGGCTCTGATGATAACACATCTCTACCTTGGCTATGTTTGGCACGGAGCTTTTTGGAGTTTTTTGTGGCGATGAGCAGTAAGCTTTTTGATTTTTATTGTTCGTTTGGCAATAGAGTGACGAGCTTTGCTATTTTTTAGCAATACTCATTTTCCAATGCTTCTTTAAGCACAGCTCACAGCTCACTGCTCAAAGCTCTATGCTACTGCTCACTGCTACTTTTACCAAACACACCCCTAATAAAAAGACAAAAGCACAATATGTTTAATACATAAACTCTTTTGAGTAGACTATTTGTTAGTAGGTATGTTAACAAATTTTTTATGAACCGCTTGGTAAAAAGTTCATTTATATTCGTTTATTTATTGAATGAACGAATATAAACAATATTTTACGTTTGTTCAGTTGAATAAACGAACATGAACAAAAGTCATGTTCGTTCATTTATGTTTGTAAACGTCCGATTATGCGTTTATTTGCGTTCGTTTATATTTATTTATTTATTCATTTTCGTATATCATATATTTTAATTTTATATTTTTTAAACTAGTTTCTTTAAATAAAACAACACTTATAAAACAGAATATTATGCATAATTTACTAAAGTTTATGTTTGTTTTCTCGTTCATTTATATCCGATCATTTATGTTCGTTTAGGGTTCGTATTGTCTTAATGAATGAATATAAACAAATATGAGCGATCATTTATAATTGGGTCTTTTAAGGGCTCGTGTCCGTTTATTTGTCGGTTAAAATTAAACACACAAAATGAGCGAGTTACTTCGTCCCTTCCGTTCATTTATAGCCCTAGGTAAACATATTTGATAGAAGTAGAAATTTTAACCTTTGAAATAATTTATGAACTGTTTGATATTTATCGAACATGAATAAAGTCTCATTTATGTTAGCTCAACTCAATATGTTGCCTGATAAAGTAGTTTGGGTAAAGGGCCTTTCACCTGGTAAAATATATTACTAAAAAAAACAGTTAAATACAATGGAATGTGGCTGAAATACCACATTAACCTCAAACAACCGCTTGAACAGCCACTAAATTATTCATGAAAGGCCATAAGATCAACTAGCTACACACAACTAGAAAGCCAAAACAAAAACAAGCATAAACTAAGACACATAAACCTTTTGCTAAACAAAGGAAAAGCAACCTATCCAAGTCTAATGTCATGGATGGCAGCAACCTTTAATTGGGCCGCAGATAGACCACAATCATCAAAGTAATCATCTTCATAATCATTGTAGTCACATGTATCATCTTTCCATTGCTTCAAAAGACTCTTCTCGTTCCCTCCAATTCTAGAATAATTAGTCTCTTTAGGATATTCCAGAACTTCATCATCGTCACTTTCAGAAACAACCACATTGCCCACCTTAGAGAATGGGTTACCCACATTTGTTGAAGAAGTATAAGTAGAGGAAGATGTAATAGGCTTAGTAGCCGCAACCTGCCCATTCACTTTCAAATCACTCACAAGTTTATCTTTTGACCCCTTACCATTCGGTTGAAACCCATCCACATCCTACTCCCCTAACGAGTTTAAAACATCAAAATAATTAGAAGACTTAGTGTTTATACTAGATTTAGCATTAGAATAAGAAGTCTCCTTTTGAACCTTAGAATCTGAATGTTGATTGGTAATTGTTGTCGATTTCGGTCTCCAAAATTTAGGTTTAGGCTTATTAAGCTTAACACCTCCAATTGGCCGAGATTGATCAGCTACCTTCTTCCCTTTATCCTTACGATTCTTTACCTCGATGAACCCTCGTCATTCTTTTCCAAAGTTGCAGAAGCCTTAGCTGCCACATTAGTATCGCTTCGAAAATTCTCCTTAACACATTTTGGACAAGTGATACGATCATGCCCAAAAACTTTACACAAATCACATTGAGGAGGCTTCCATTCATATTCTACTTTAATTATCTCCGTATTATAACCACTATCCTCCTCATTTGGAATAGCCATAGTAACCGGCTTTTCAAATCGAATTAGCTTAGTTCAACTAGCGCCGAGCAAAACAATACGTCCCCACGAATCAACACACATTGAGCTTGTAAACGCATCCAACATAATAGGTTTCCCTACTTGAGTAGTAATTAAGCTCAAACCATCTTTCGAATACGGAACTAAAGGAACATTATGCAATTTAATCCAAACCGGAACCTTAGTTACCTCATTTTTGGTTAAGGACACCTAAGGAGTCCATTTGTTAAGAATAAGAGGCGATTTACGGATTAACCAAGGGCCACTTTGAAGAACACGATCAACACCATCTTTCGAATCAAACTTAAAGAGGTAAACACCAACATCATTTTTCATAAGCCTTTTCAAGCCAAACTTACCCCACGTATTAGTAACATAATTTTGAACAATTGGAAATGCAATAGTCTTACCAACGAATTACCCAACGAGAGTATTCTCATACCTGCTCAAAACGCTCTCCATAACAGCCTTAGGTAGATACTCGACTACTTGTTAGAGGCAAACATACACGATAGAAATAAGATTTTAAACTAACTGGACAATTATTGGTAGTTACTAAACCCTTCGATTAAGAATATATTTTGAAAGGAATATATCCGATTCACCCTAAATAAGAAATAAATTGAATTGATTTTTATAAATAGTACTAGTAGTATTTTGGTCCAAAACATTACTTATTTTATAAAATGCGTTTTCTCTTTATAAGTGTTAGAGTGTTTGGTGCGGGATGTTGTTCGTCCGCTTGCCTAAAAATGCACTAATGACATCGCTTTACGCACTCGCGATGCATGCCATTCATCCTTTGGTTGTTCCACCAACGGGTCGTTATTGTTATTTGTCTTTTATTTTTGAGTGAGTGGTATTTCTTACGTGGTTTTGAGACCCACAATCACCGATAACAATTATAGATTTTAATAGGGGATATTTTGTTCACAATCCTTCATAAAAATAACACTAGCAATGATTCGGGACCACAAAAAGAATCGGGACCCACAAAATAATCAAGGACCCACATTTTTAGTACAAAATTGTAGCCAATTACTACAATTAATTGTAGCTAATATCTTCCTATGAGGAATTTTCAAATCTTACTCTTATTTTGGTGCTACAAGGAACAAATCCACACCATCAATCTAGTTTGATCTAATAGTGAGGATAAACCTAAGATTTAATATGAAAACCTAAGTCCATGTTTTTTTTTTCTCCTTTTTCTTTGTCTTTTTGTCTTTCTTATTTATTAACATTTTTTTTTTAAATTCACGTTTTTATATTAAATTCATTTTTTTTATACAAGTTTTTTTCCACTTTCATACGTTTTCATCTGTATTCATATGTTTTCATTCGTTTCAGTCCGTGTTCATATATTTTCGTCCTTATTTTTACGTTTTTGTTTGTTTTCATTCGTTTTCGTCTGTTTTCATCCGTTTTCGTACGTTTACATCCGTTTTATGATGTGTTCTGACGTTTCGTACGTTTTCATACTTTTTGTACGTTTTCATCTGTTTTTAGACGTTTTTGTCCGATTCCATCCGCTTTTACGTTTTCGTCCATTTTTAGACATTTAAATGCATTTCGAACGTTTTCGTCGATTTTATACGTTTTAAATACATTTCATATGTTTTCGCCTGTTTTCGCCCGTTTACATCCGTTTTCATCGTTTCGTCACATTTTCTTACGTTTCGTTTGTTTCATACATTTTGTCCATTTCTTACGTTTCGTCCGTTTCTTTCGTTTTCGTCCATTTTCATACGTTTTCGGACGTGTTTTACGCTTTCATCGCATTCGCCATGCTTTTACGCTTTTGTCCGTTTTCTTACGTTTTGGCCATTTCATCCATTTTCTTACGTTTTGTCCTGCTTTTTGGTTTTCATATATTTTCGTCCGTTTTAGGCGTTTCGTATATTTTACGCTTTCATTTATTTTCTTCCGTTTTATCGCTTCGTCCGTTTTCATAGGTTGTAATCCGTTTTTACGTTTTCATCCATTTTTAGACGTTTTCGTCCGCTTTCGAACGTTTTCATCCGTTTTATACGTTTCGTCCGTTTTCATACGTTTTCATCCGCTTTTATCGCTTTTTGTCTGTTGACATTTTGTCCATTTTCATATGTATTTATCGTTTTCATTCGATTTTATACATTTTATCCGTTTTCGACGTTTTCATTTGATATTTTAAGTGACACTTATTTATCTCTTGTGATATAACAACTGTAAGGAAGATGAAAAGTATTACATTCTTCATCATGTGTGTGTTATCAATTGTGATACTCGACTAATAATGTGATAGTTGTGTTTTGAAAATATTTGGGAAGATTTTTGTGTTTTATGATGTCTGAAATATTAGAAAAGTTGTTTATCGAAAACAAGAGATGTTATAAAAATTTTGTTAGACTTGTGGTGGATTTTTCTATTTAATGGATACATTGTGCATGTTTCGATGGGTTTATGGCGGAATTTACAATTATCATGGTTGAATCGACAAACTAAAGAAGTTATGGTTGAAAAAGCACACATCCTTATAAATAAACCGAGTAAGCTCAAACACCGTGATATCATACATGATATTATAGATGATATCACAAGTGATATAAACTATGATATCACGCGTGCTATCACCGGTAATATCACATGATATCACGGTGATATCAGCGATGTTATCATCGCGTGTGATATCACAAGTGAGACAAGTGTTTGAGCTTTCTCGGTTTGTTTATAAAGATGTGTGCTATCTTCAACCATAGCTTATTTAGTTTGTTGATTCAACAATAGATATTTTCAAATCCCGCTATAAAACCTATCGAAATATGCACAATGTATCCATTAAACAGAAAAATCCACCACAAGTCTAACAAAAATTTCATAACATCTCTTGTTTTCAGTTGAAAAACTTTTATCATATTTCGTATTATCATAAAACACACTAATCTTCCCAAATATTTTCAAAAACACAAATAAGAAAAATGAACATAATCATCTCAGTAATATAATAAGTGATTTTTATTATCATTTCTTTCATATATACTTGGTAAAATACTAAATTCTTAGTTGAGTATCACAACCGATAACACATATATGATGAGGAGTGTCGCTTCATCTTTTTCAAGATGTTATATCACAAGATATAAATAAGTGTCATTTAAAATATCAAAATAAATAAAAGGAAGCAAACTATGAAAATAGAGACTTGACATATTCTCAAAATCAAACAAGTGTTGCATTAAATTAGCATTTTTTTAGCAAAATAAGAATTCACCTAAAGAGACTTTAACCATTTTATTTCAACTAAGAGTATAATATCACAAGTGATAGATAACATTGCTTGCATTAAAAATATCGCTTGTCAATTGCGATGAAAGGCACAAAACTATCTTATAACCGAAAATTATAAAAATATTAGAAAACACATAGGTGATAATATATAAAATATCTGAGCGAATGAAATATATCAATTGATATTAAAAGTTAAAAACATACTTGTTTGTTTATGAAATATCACAAGTGATATTAGACATTAACTTTTATAATAAAATATCACAATTGATATTAGACATGTAGAGGAATTTTCAAATCTTACTCTTATTTTGGTCTTACTAAGGAACAATCCACACCATCCATCTAGTTTGATCTAATAGTGAGGATAAACCTAAGATTTAATATGAAAACCTAAGTCCATGTTTTTTCTTAGATTCACGTTTTATATTAAATTCATGTTTTTTTTTTTTTTTTTTTTTTTTTTTAATTCACGTTTTTTTATACAAGTTTTTTCCACTTTCATCGTTTTCATCCGTATTCATATGTTTTCATTCGTTTCGTCCGTGTTCATATATTTTACGTCCTTTTACGTTTTGTTTGTTTTCATCCGTTTCGTCTTTCATCCGTTTAAATGCGTTTACATCCGTTTTATGATGTGTTACGGCGCTTCGTGACGTTTTCATACTTTTTGCGTTTTCATCCGCTTTTAGACGTTTTGTCCGATTCCATCCGCTTTTCGTTTCGTCCATTTTAGACATTTTAAATGCATTTCGAGACGTTTAAATCGATTTTATACGTTTAATCTGTTTTCATATGTTTCGTCTGTTTTAGCGTTTACATCCGTTTCATCGTTTGTCTGTTTTCTTACGTTTCGTTTGTTTCATACATTTTGTCCATTTCTTACGTTTTCGTCCGTTTTCTTCGTTTCGTCCATTTTCATACGTTTTCGACGTGTTTTACGCTTTCATACGCATTCGTACATTTTCTTACGTTTTGTCCGTTTCTTCGTTTTGACCATTTCATCCATTTTCTTACGTTTTATACATTTTTTGGTTTCATATATTTCGTCCGTTTTAGACGTTTTATTGTATTTTACGTTTTCATTTATTTTCTTCCGTTTTATCGTTTACGTCCGTTTTCATAGGTTGTAATCCGTTTTACGTTTTCATCCATTTTTAGGCGTTTCGTTCGTTTTAGACGTTTTCATCCGTTTTATACGTTTCGTCCGTTTTCATCGTTTTCATCCGTTTTATACGTTTTTGTCTGTTGACATTTTTGTCCATTTTCATATGTTTTTATACGTTTTTCATTCGATTTTATACATTTTTATCCGTTTTCAGACGTTTTCATTTTGATATTTTTAAGTAACACTTATTTATCTCTTGTGATATAACACTGTAAGAAAGATGAAAAGTATTACATTCTTCATCATGTGTGTGTTATCAATTGTGATACTCAACTAATAATGTGATAGTTGTGTTTTTGAAAATATTTGGAAAGATTTTTGTGTTTTATGATAATACAAAATATTAGAAAAGTTGTTTAACTGAAAACAAGAGATGTTATAAAACTTTTGTTAGACTTGTGGTGGATTTTTCTATTTAATGGATACATTGTGCATGTTTCGATAGGTTTTATAGCGGAATTTACAATTATCTATGGTTGAATCAGCAAACTAAAGAAGTTATGGTTGAAAAAAGCACACATCCTTATAAATAAACTGAGTAAGCTCAAACACCTGTGATATCATACATGATATCATAGATGATATCACAAGTGATATAAACTATGATATCACGCATGCTATCACCGGTAATATCACACACAATATCACAGGTGATATCAACAGTGTTATCATCACGTGTGATATCACAAGTGAGACAAGTGTTTGAGCTTTCTCAGTTTGTTTATAAAGATGTGTGCTATGTTCAACCATAACTTATTTAGTTTGTTGATTCAACAATAGATATTTTCAAATCCCGCTATAAAACCTATCAAAATATGCACAAAGTATCCATTAAATGTAAAAATCCACCACAAGTCTAACAAAATTTCATAACATCTCTTGTTTTCGATTAACTTTATAATATTCAGACATCATAAAACACACTAATCTTCCCAAATATTTTCAAAACACAAATAAGAAAAATGAACATAATCATCTCGATAATATAATAAGTGATTTTATTATCATTTCTTTCATATATACTTGGTAAAATACTAAATTCTTAGTTGAGTATCACAACCGATAACACATATATGATGAGGAGTGTGTCGCTTCATCTTTTTACGATGTTATATCACAAGATATAAATAAGTGTCACTTAAAAATATCAAAATAAATAAAAAGGAAGCAAACTATGAAAATAGAGACTTGACATATTCTCAAAATCAAACAAGTGTTGCATTAAATTAGCATTTTTTTGAGCAAAATAAGAATTCACCTAAAGAGACTTTAACCCTTTTATTTCAACTAAGAGTATAATATCACAAGTGATAGATAACATTGCTTGCATTAAAAAATATGCGCTTGTCAATTGCGATGAAAGGCACAAAAACTATCTTATAACTGAAAATTATAAAAATATTAGAAAACACATAGGTGATAATATATAAAAATATACATAGCAATGAAATATATCAGGTGATATTAAAAGTTAAAAAACATACTTGTTTGTTTATGAAATATCACAAGTGATATTAGACATTAACTTTTTTTATAATAAAACATCACAATTGATATTAGACATGTAATATAATAAAGTTTAATAATAAGCATGAAAACATATGAAAATAGACGAAAACATATAAAAACGGCAAAAAACGGACGAAAACGTATGAAAACGAAAAAAACGTATAAAAACGAATGAAAGCGTATAAAAATGGACGTAAACGTATAAAAACGGATGAAAATGGACGAAAATGTATGAAAACGGACGGCGTCGAATACGTGAGCGGCGTCTAAAATGGACGAAAACATAAAAACGATCGAAAGCTTATATAAATCTATGAAACCAATGAAAACGTGAAAGCGTAAGAAAATGTAAGAAGCGTGTTAAAGCGGACGAAAATGTAAGAAAGCATTTAAATGTATGAAAGCGGACAAAAACGTAAGAAAACGAGCGTAAACCTAGGAAAGCGGACGAAAATGTAAAGCAAGCGGTAACGTAAGAAGATGGACGAAAACGGACAAAAACGTAAGAAAACAGAAGAAAATGTAAGAAAACAAATGAAAATGTAAGAAAACGAACGAAAACATAAGAAAATAGACAAAAACGTATGAAAACGGACGAAAATTTAAGAAAACAGACGAAAGCGTAGGAAAACGTAAGAAAATGGATGAAAACGGACGAAAACGTATGAAAACGTATGAAAACATAAGAAAACGGATGGCGTATAAGCGGACGGCGTATGAAAACGGAGAAAAGCGGGGCGGCGGGCGAAAACCTAACAAGATTGACGAAACGTAACAAAGCGGACGAAAACGTAAGAAAGCGATGAAACGTAAGAAAGCGGATGAAAACGGATGAAAGCGGACGAAAACGTATGAAAGCGGTAGCGTATAAAAGCGGAAAACGTATGAAAACCGGCGAAACGAAAAAAAATAAAAAAAGAAAATAAACGTGAAATTTAAAAAGTGATTAAAAAATACAAATAATGAGAAAATAAATAAGAAAGATAAAAAGAAAAGAAAAAGACAAGAAAAAAACATGGACTTAGGTTTAGACATATTAAATCTTAGGTTAATCACCACCATAAGATCAAATTAAATGAAAGGTGAGGATTTATCCCTTAGTATGCAATGATTTTTGAGTATGTAAAATAAAGTGCCTCATATATTCTAAGTAGATATACACAATAACTTCTCCATCATGTTTTACCAATGAGGTTCTTGTGAAGAGAACACACCAATAGCCATATAATACAGAAAACGCGTGAGTGTTTCTGTATTAAATATTCGGTAAAAGGATTTCTTTTATAAGGCCGTTGGTCTGGAACACACCAATAGCCATATAAGGCCGTGGCTACCTCAACAGCCTTTTAAAATCAACTAATAAAATGTTAGCTATAGCAAGTGGAATTGATATATGTATATGTGTATCGATATGCGACTTCTGGTTGACAATAGAGAACCACAAAGTTGTAGGTTTGTGCACAAAAGAACCAATGTTTTGTTAACTTGAATATAATTTTGTATCTATTAAAGGGAAATTAAATCCCATTCTACTATTGTATGTGCATAACAGTCATGATACTCTGATATATGATTCTCTTTCGTACAAATTTTAGCACCCTTGGCATCCTACTTGTGCTTAACAAAATGTAAAGGCCACTCCTTAACATCAAAAATAAAAACAAATAGATGATCAACTCAATGTAAGGTATTAAAAGATGGAAACATTGAACATGCGTAGCACACCAAAAGAAAAGAAGAAACTAACGAAGTTCATCAGGATCAGTGGAATTGTCATCCTCGTTACGTTTTTTAGTGACAAAAATATAATACGTTTTGATAGCTCTTGGACATAAAGATGAAGCTTAAGATCACCATCAGTATTCATCCAAGAAACACAAAGTACTTAAATTTATCCTAATATAATTCCTAACAGAGAATCAATAATATCTCTTAACATCCTACTTGCGCTTAACAAATTGTAAAGGCCTGCACAGTTGATTACGTTGCACCCTTGTTAACTATATTAAGGGGTGTTTGGGATTATATATTAAAACTGCTTACCTTTCAAAAATAAGCATGTGACTATCCAATTTTTTTAGTGCTCACTTTAATCCGTCAGACATTTGTTAGCTCAGTGTAACAATTTGTACATCTAAAGTTGTTTTGATTTTCCTACAAACGAACAAAGTTTCTTGTTCAAGTCTAATATACTATAAAATTATTGTTATTTTTACATTCATATATTTTGTAGTCAAATGACTCACATGCAATCTCAATACGTCAATCATAGCAATGTATAAAAAGAAGGGTATCATATAACCACAATCTTGCAGCAAAGAATTCAAATAACCTCATCCAAAGAAGCCTTATTTGTATTGTTACTATAATGTGTGGGTACCTATTCTGAAACAACAATGACGACCAACATAATACTCTAACATATCTGGGCATGGCACCAAGGTAATCCTTCCATCCAATGTTGATTGAAACTGTTTAGTTTCCTATATAAAAACAATTAGCACTTTAAAAATCAGGTTGGTATATGCTTACTTTCTACAGCGAGATAAGTCGGCAATCCTTTATAAAAATGTCTAACTGAATCGGTACTTGTATGTCGGTGAGAACGCATGTGCACTATCTCCTCCTTTTACGCTCTTGCCAAGTTGTCCAGTTGAAAGCATGATCTTGTTCTTGAAGAAAAGCTCTAGCTCTCCATGTTCCTCATCCCTTCTACGCATATAGACTTTTAAAGTATAAAATTTCATAAAATTTCATATTGAGTCCTATAAACAACAATAACAAAAGCAACAGGTTCCCCAATGTCACTATCTCGTCGACCCATCTATCCTTGATCCGTCACCGCAACAAATACAAACTCATGTTAGTTCTTCTTTCAACGCCGTTCTTTGTAGTTTATGTATTTGTAAGCAATATGTTAGTTGTATGCAAGTGGCCTTAAAATCACCCGAGTTGAAATTTGAGTACTGAAAAAGCATATAGTCATATACAACCATAGAGACACAAAAATTTCATACCGTATCACGTGGCACCAAAAGTGGATGGCATAATAATATGGATCAAGAACACGAACACTATGTAAAATAGAGCCTTTTCTTGAACTCGTATCCACAACACAGTTTACCTATTAGAATGTGTACATACTAAACCATTTATATTGTCTTCTAATCCAAACACACATTATTTACGCTTAAGTATGATACAAACACACCTTATTCTTAACTATAGCGACCTCGTCCTAACATGTCTCTATTCTAGAGCAACACGATATACATATTAAGTGCGTTCCTAGTGCACCTCACTATAGAAGCTTATAACATCCTCATATCATAAGTTGTTAAGGCAACTTAATGCTATCAAATATAAATCAAAGCGGGTCGCTTCATGCGATGATGAGACATACAAAAGAAAACAGTTTGCAAAGTTATAAATAACCACGGTGCGGCTTTTATGAGCATAAAAAATTATTTCTTTAGTAACCTAATCCAAACAAACCTCATTTTCACGAAGACCTACCCGATTTAAATGTGCTTCATTTATATAGTGAGTTGATATATACATATGCAGACTTGCAGTCCACTTTAAATGCATTACACGCTGATCAACAAAAGAAATTGTTCCCATTAGCAAAAGAAATTGCAGCCTTTTTGTATAACTAAACCAACACGCTGATCATATAGATGGTTTACCATTCTTATAGAAAAACAAACAGCAATTCAACGGCATCGTTTGGGAAGGTTACACCTAGCTCTTCTTGAAGCTCTCTCCTGCAAACATACAACACTTTAAAGTAATACGGTATAAATTCATCAAAAATGATGCTAAGTTAGTATATATGAGGCGTTCCAAGACCTCAATGTAGTATGAAAAAACAGTTGTCCTATGGCAGTGGTTTATTCATTTGTTCGGTGCGAGGCGGTCATCAGTGGTCTGTCTGTCCATGTTGCCAAGTCTGTGGTTCGTTTGTCCAAGTCAATGAACCGGTGGTCTGTCCCTCCAAGTCTTTGAGCCAGTGATGCGGCTGTTCAAGTCGCTTTGTTTCAATTCCAGCTCTTTGAACATTAACTCGTAGCTTTCATTCTCTTCTACTGTATCTCGTGTCTCATGAAGTCTCACAATTTGTTTATTAGCTAATCTTTTCCAAAGGACTACCAAATTAATCAAGTATACTAAAAATATGCTTATATGAACCAAATATGCTGCTAATTAGATCATATATTTTACACAAGCTCATAATACGTCGATTTTTGTTGTTACTCGACCCGTCACTGAATAGTATACATATATAAATTAGCAAATGCCAATTTTAATATGTGATTATCAATAGTCAAGATGAATTCAAATGAGACAATCAAATTTAGCAACATAAAATCCCCAAAAAGTAACATTGTAAAAAAGAGATAATCACCCCAAGTAAAATTGAACTATGTATGTAGAGGGAGATAATCAGTTTTAAACGCAAATACAAACACCCTGATACACTAAAATTGTGTATTAACTAATAAGAAGAAAATCTTATGATCAAGATAGAGGAAACCTTGTTTGTAGATGTAGATGCAGGATTCAGATGGAGCCATGCATGATGATTGCTCAGCTGATGATGTGCTATTACATGGAGACATGAATTGTGAAGGTAATTCAAAGCAAAAGCTGGACTCGTTGGTACCGACTCAACATAATCCCATAGAGCAGAAGAAAACAACGAACCCGAACCACCATAACCTTCTTCATTTTTTGTTATCACACCTAGAAAAATCAACATAAAAAAACCTCGTCTATTAGCTAACGATTTTAGGATACCACGCACACTAAGAGCAATGAAGATCTTGAGAGTTTTGGCTCGAGAGTTCTGACCATTTTCACATCTGATCAAGATCAAGAGCCTGACCAAATGTTACCTAAATGTAAACATCATTCTACATACGACTCATATTTTAAACTTTTTACATGTCTATAACTAATTACAAACCCCATTTGTCGAATGTGTCGGTTGAGATATAGTAGCAAATCGATTACACGAGGGACCGTAGAAGGGTGTTCGATGATGCTGTGGATCCGTGAGGTTATGGTTGCTTTGGTCACTTCTCTGGTTGTTGTGATCCGTTTCAATGTAAATCAGAATTTTCCATTCCATAATCAAGATTAGTTGGATAGAACGGATGTTGAATGTGTTGACTTATAACTGGATTTGTCTCGTTGAGTGTGGTTGGATCATTACAAAAATCAAATGCACAAAACTCGTCCACACCATCAAACGGTAGATCATCCACTACGGGTTGTTCAGAGTTGCACAGAGCGGGTTGTGGACTGATTAGATCATCTAATTCGAGAAAATCCTCATTCACGCCGAAAAGGTGTGCTCCTCCACAAACGGTTCATTTGCTACCCTCTGGTCAAAACTCTCACCGTTGACAATGAACTGTTACCTAAATATCAGAATTAGTCTCTGGATTTGTCAAGTCCTCTAGGGCTCTTTGAGTTTTATTTTCATTTCTTCTAAGCCACTCTGCAGCAAGTTCCTTTTCAAAACTGCCAACATCAGAAACCGTATCAGCTTATATAAAGAATTATATATGCAAAAACGAAAATACTTAAAACATCAAACCATTATTTATTCGTTAACATTTTAGATAAACAAAATACTTTCTTTACATTGTAAGCTTACCCATATGATACCATTCCTGTTCATCTTCATTCCAATCCTGTCAAGCTTTAGTCAAGTTTCTTAGTTTTTTAAGATACAATTCAGTTTTAAAGGGGTGTTTGGTTATAGCTTGTTTTTAGAGTTAAAGTCATATTGATTAGAGGTAGTTGAGTAGATTAGTTTTGGTTACTGATTTAGAAGCCTCTTCTTTGCTCAAAAAAAAAAAAAGATTTGAAGCCTCTTCAATAATAATTTTCATTTTGCGAAGCCAAAATTGAGTTTCAAGCTTTTACCCATTTCGTCATCAAATTAAATTTACGTCCAAAAGTTGTTTTGTCGGTTTTCAGAGCATTTTTAGTCATTTTAGTTGCTATAAAAATTTTAAAATTAAAAATAACAATTTGATAGCTTGTTTGACTTTTCCCAAAAGGAAAAAATCAAAAAATGTTTTGATTAAATTTGCTTGTGCATCAAAGTTGGAGGTTTGGTTACGATTTCCCTGCACCATCGAGAGGGTACTATCCCAAATAAGCACTTTCTCAACTACTTATCTCGCTTATCCATTTGCCGATTTAGTTAGATTTTAGCAATTAATATACATAGGATCCTGTTAGGAATTGGAAAATTTCTTAGTGAAGAGTCGGTCACCCCAAATGTTATCTAGCATAAGTTAGCTCGTAGATTTGTCGTTAGTCACGTTATTTATTGTTTTATTAGTTAGTCAAGAGCGTAAAATAGTTTAGTGCAACACCGTGGAGGAAGGACGGGTCTTTACCCTGTATCCACGATCCACAGCCGATGGGAGGTCGAGTATTTGTAACTATAAATACCCCTTCCATCCATGGAAGGGGTGGTGCTTTTCAATCTAATATTCAACTTTTGTAAACTAACTCTCTACCAAGAAACACCCAACTCTCTAACTTTCTCTCTCCAATGGCAAACATGTATTTTGATCTCCCAAGACCACCCGAATCATCAAACACAATAAAATACACGATCCTACAATTGGTACCAGAGCCATGGTTATTGTGTTATCTTTGATTTGTGTGGTCCGTACCAAGGTTGTTTGTGGTTTTTGGTTCACGTTTTTATTGTACTCTTTTGGTTGGAAAAGGTGTTAAGCAGTTTATTTTTGTTAAATGGTTATCTCGTTTTATTTGGTTGGAATATGTTTATACAGTTTATACATATTGGTCAAAATATATAAAATTGTCAGTGGTTTTTCACGATATCTGCTTTTCGTCCTTTGTCCAATATCTGTTTCGTCCTTTGTCCAAACAAATGTGTTCTTTTGTGACAATTGTTTTGTACCAATGTTTATCCGTGTAATATATTCGGTGGGTCAATCTGGTCTATTTTTTTGGTCATCTGGTCATAAGAGCGATCTTTATGATGTGTTTAGGTAAATATGAAGTTGGTCGAAAATGGTGAAAAAACTCATCGGAAAAGCTTATGTTCATCCTAGCGAGTTGGCTATTGAGTCACTTGGTTCGTCGTGGCGAGTTAGCCTGGCGACTTAGCCGTGGCGAGTTAGCCTAGCGACTTAGCCGTGGCGAGTTAGCCTAGCGACTTAGCCGTGGCGAGTTAGCCTAGCGACTTAGCCGTGGCGAGTTAGCCTAGCGACTTAGCCGTGGCGAGTTAGCCTAGCGACTTAGCCGTGGCGAGTTAGCTGGCGACTTGCTTTGACATGACGAAAGGAGATGAAAAAGAGTGTGACCATGACCACAACAAGACTCGACCACGAAACCAAATACCAATACCAAATACAACTCAACTCGAACTCGGTGCTTAACATCATCGGTCATGTTTTATGAAACAAAAATAATTAACGAAAATACTTATCATCATCATCCCAATACATCAACCTCAATCCAACTAATCACTACAACTTCAATAACATCATCCATCGAACCTATATTTTTTCTAAACAAAACCAAGACACTCATTCAACAAGACTCATAACGAACTTTCAATCAATCTCGGATCGAAACAATTTGTTATCTTTAAAAGATTTATAATTGTCCCTTTATCATCACAGATTCAAGATGATGAAGCTTGGCTTTATTTATTATCCGAAAATTAAAGAAGGTGTAAAACAATAGTGTTAAACACGATTCTTTTCATTCGATTTAAAGGACATCAAAAGCGATTCAACATCAATTACAACACATCATAACCTTACCCGAGACCATATTCTAATGATCTTGAAGTCTTTCTCTTTGATTTCTTGATTCGTATTAAGTCGCAAATAACGTCAAGGGTTGGATTAGGATGTACTTTGTGTTTATAGGATTCGATTAGATGAGAGTCTTAACAAGATGTCTTTGATTTTGATAGTGAGATTGGATTGAATTGTTTGTGAAGATATACGCTTTGGGAGAAAATAAGGAGTGGGGCGTATTGTTTTGGGTGAGATTAGGTTTAGGTGAAAATGACCTAATATTTAGGAACAATGTTATTTATAACCGATTTTATAATATTAGGCGTTATATCAATCGATTAGATCGTGGGCTTCACAAAACAAATGGGATGCATATTGGATTTGGTGGGCTTTGTGTTTAAATATGAAATGGGCTGCCTTCAACGAAAAGAGAATAGTGAGCTAGGCTAAATATACGATTCACAAGTGTGAGCACAAATATTAGGCTGAAATAATCGTATATTTGTGAAATGAATTGTGCTTAATATTTGTGAAATGATTTGAACAATGAATGAAATGGGTCCTTCAACGACTTGTGCTTAATATTTGTGAAATGAATTATTGAAGGTGGTGACCTCATTTGGGCTTTGGGTTTGAATGGGATAATCACGTTTTCGTGTGGAGGGTTGTTTGGACGGTATCTCTTATTTGGATTTGAAGTGAGGTTTTCCGGCGCGTTCACTTAATTTATCTTCTTTCTTTCTACCCTTCCGCGAAGATGACTTGGTTGGGCGTTTAATGGATGTGATAAAGACTTGGCTATTTAGTTACCGTTCGTGATTCTTTCTTGCTTAACCCACAACGTAATTATCACTTGATGTCTCACGCCGCTGAGGATACGTCAAGAGGTTTTGTACATTGGGTACACCGTTTCTTCTTCACAAGGATTAGTACAAGTTTAAGTAACAAATCTGTGGAATCTTACTTCATGATCAAGTTTGGTATATCGGGCTTACTACTCAAGGAGGTCACAACAATAGCCGACAGAATGTGTGATTGATGTATTTACCAAAGTGTTTAATTGGATGGTTGATGTTGTGGATGTTGGATTATGAACCGTTGATGAACCGCTACATGTTCCCCTAAAACAAATATTCACTGAAACCAAAGTTGTCATTACACATTCAAAATTTGTCATTGTTTACGGTTTTGTCTTGATTTTGTAAAATTCGCGAAGAATCTATTTCTGGTGTAAATCATGAACTGTAAAATCCGTGACAATGAAAACATTGAATAACATTAAGTGCATTTCGGATCTATCTTACGGTTTATTCTTGGTTTTGTAAAATCCCGCGAAAGAAACTATTTTTCGGTTTAAACCATAGAATTGTAAAATCCGTATTGACGGAACCATCACGGAGAAAAGGAAAGTGTATTTCGGGATCTTTGTGATCTTGGTGCTACGGTTTACGCTTGAAGAAGGGATAAAAGGTGTACTTAATGAATTGGATGTGTGTTTGGATATTTGCCATGGCGGTTTGGTTATTACATGGTTTTACGGGGTTATGTGCTTTTAACCATGGTCGGGATGAAACCATTATCGAGTTCACTTAAAACGTCAAAGGAGGCTAGAGTTGAGCTTTTAACCGAGAAGATGTGACAACGGAGTTAATTCAAGATTATTTATTTGAGGTTGAAGTGAAATATCACGGCGAGTATACTTAGCATCTGAAGGTATCGGGGATGGATGGATGAAGATTCTTCAAGATCCTTGTTCGAGCTTATTATCAAAAACGAAGACTTGGAAATCTAGTTATTGTTGGGTGACTTTTACCTCTTCTTTTACCACTTGGGGGAATTGGGCTCTTATCACCTCAAAATAACTATCACTTAAAGGAGTTACGTTGTAGTGCTCAGTGTCACATTCAATTGTGGATTTTCAAGAGGTAATGTACGTCTATTACTTGATGGTTGGTTGGTTGAGGAGTATAGAGTACTTAGAGATTCAAATGGGCATGAAGTCTCGGCACCGCTCTTTGTTACATATGTGCAAGTATAAGTCATGAGTTCGGGATTGTTTACTTCAGGGTCAAATTCATCATATTGGGTTATCTCCATCATTTGTCACTTCAAAGAGCCTCTTGAATGATAATGGTTGAGTACATGTTTTGCCAAAGAGATGTTGAAAAGAGAGATTATGGCGATACTCACTTGATTCGGGGCCTCGTACTCAAAGAAAAGAAAAGTGTGCGTTTGGTCGCTTTATCTTTGAAAGAAGAGAAATCTTCTTATGACGTATGAACACAACAGTTCATGCCTCGTTCTCCAACGAAAGAAAAGTGTGCGTGTCGGTGCGCTTTATCTTACGAAGAGAAATCTTCTAATTAATGACCATTCTCATCAACATGCTTCATGCTTTTTCCATGCGCTTGATAATAAAGTGAACCGGGCTACCACCGATTGTTTTATCATTCCGTGCTCGATTATAATGAAGATGGCGACATCATGTGCTTATATTGCGGGAGAAGTGTGAATAAGAACATTCGGATGATTTTCACTTATTTAGTCAAGAATAGCAACTTAAATGCGCAATTCTTGAGGGAGAGAAGTATGATAATTCGCATGGTTGATTATTATATGAGAATAAATGGTCATCGGACTCGAAACTCATGTAAGAACCGAGCTTCTTATTATCTGCATCTTCACATGGAGTTTCTCTCTTCTAAGAGCCGTTGGTTGACATCTTCACTCGGATTGAGGAGTTTATCGACAAAGTGCTTCCGGTTAATGCTTCACGTATCTGACAACATGATGATTCGAACAATCTCTCTTCTTGTTTGATGTGATTGGTAGTTTGGTGTTACCATCTTGTGTGTTCGTTGCGCTCGATTGCGATTTCCTTGATGAACATCTTTACGTTCTTGTGTGATTGGGAGGATTTTAGTTAAGGGTTTGCAAGATGTAAGTTGATTAGGATGCTTTTGATGATGTTCTTGTTTGGTGAGTTGAAGATGTTAACTATCTATTCCCCAACCGGACAATCTTGAAGAAGGTCGAGTCTACGCCTATTCTACATTTTACGCTACATGTTAGAAGACTAAAGGCGAGTTGCATTTAACGATCTAAAGACTTCTTCTTAATCTGGCATTTATCAAATGCAGTTGCCGGTTTAGGGAGAGCACTAATTGGGAGAAAGTTATAAGTCAAATTCAATTCCCAATTAGACTTGCTCATATTCTTTAGCGTGACCGCTTTCGAGACGTTGATATTGACTATTGTTGGACATTTAACTCAAGTTGATTACTTGAGTTAATCATTTATCACTTATTTGAGATTGAAGTTGACTTTCACAAAGGCGTGTTCTTATTCGATAACTTGCTCGGGCTTAAGAATTTGAGTTGAAGACTTGGTTTATCTAGTTACCGGTCGAGGTGGATGGTTGAAGACCCGTTAACTATCACTATTAGGAGTTACTTTGCTTTACTTAGTGTCACACGACATGACTGGTGTGGATAATCGCAAGAGGTGTTAATGTCTCATACTTTGTTTGGGTAGTGAGTACTTAGAGATTTGCTTGAAGCATAAATTCTCGACACCGTTCTTTCATCATTAGGTGCAAGCTTAAGATACAAATGTGGGAAGTTGACTTCAGTTTCAAGTATGGTATAGCGGGTTTTCTTCTTCAAGGGTCACTTCAAATTGTCTCTGAAGGGTTGATATAAATAGTCGAGAGAGTCTTGACATGTTGATTCTCACAAAGACTTCAAGCAATCTTCTCAACAAATTTCAAGTATTTGGGCTTACAAAGAGTTCTTTGATTGAAAGTGTCAAAACCGGCAAAGGCGTTAGAGACTCACATATAAACACAAAGCGAGTAAACTTGATGAACTTAACTCTTCTAAGTAATCAAGACATCCGGGAAGACAAATGTTAGTACCGCGAAACTCAAGGTTTGACTCATGACGAGTAAACTTGATGAGCTTAATACTTCTAAGTGATTGAAGATATCCGGAAAACAATTGTCATGACCGCAGAGAAACTCAAGGTTTTACTCATCAAGGCTTTTGTGTTTGTATTTCATCTACGTGGGAAGTGATGTTAGAAAGTTTCAAGATAAAAGAGGTACACTAGTATGTGGTGATTTCGATGGTATCACAATGATCGTGGAGAGAGAATGTGTACATTGGGGATGCTCACCGTTTCACTTGAGTGCTGTCGCTGATTCGTAGATATAATCACTTATTCGGTGTTGACATCCGCAGATTGTCACCCGCAGATAATCGATGACTTGGCACGCTTCTTCAATGTTATCGATTATTCATTCCTTGTGTATTGATATACTTGGATACTTGAGCTTCATACACATTCATCGGGGACGAAAGATGTGAACATAGGGAGGTGTTCTACATTACCCTCTTGATGTGTATTCGGAGAGTTCTTGGATATTGGTGTGCCGGGTTCTTGAGCTTCATACACGTTCATCTCGAAGAAAAATATGAACATGGGAAGGTGTTCTTCATTCCCATCATGAAGTGTATTCGGGAGAGTTCTTGAGCATTATACAAAGAGACGGACTGCATCAATTCAACTACTTGGGGGAATTGTTCTCTTGACACCTTTTTTTTGTGGAATGGATCGCTTCAGACTTCAGTGGAAAGGAAATTTGAGAAGATTATTTTAAAGTGGGATGATACGTTGCTGTTCTTGTTGATGATATAACCTCGAACGGAGAATCACGGTGATTATTCTTGAAAGGAGCAGCGGGATTTATGATAATGGTGTGCTTCTCAGGCACCGGCTAAGGCAAGCTTGAAATAGAGCTTGAATGCGCTTTCGGCTATAGGATTTTCGGTTTGGGGAAGTCGCCAAAGTCTCACTTTCGATGGTTCAATTTCTTCTCATCAATGCAAGAGCCTCAAAGCTTTGGTGGTGAAAGTTTTAGGATGATGACTTCTATCTTCTACAACGGGCTGCTGATATCCTTATCTCTTGATACTCGTATCATCATCTTCTTTAACTATATCATCTATTCTATCCTTGTATATATTTATTCAAAAACAAAATACAAAAATATAAAACCAACAAAAGAAAATAGAAAAATATAAAACCAACAAAAGAAAATATAAAATATAAAACCTTCAAAACCATAAAAATCGAAAATTTCAAAAATACCAAAATATGTTTTCTCTAGACATGTCTTCCGTATCGATAACATCTACGGTCTTAGAAATGTCATTCAATAATGGCACGGACCATAGATGAAGTTCGAGCAGGAGGTGTAAATATTCTTTTCAAAACATGTCACAAAATATGGCTTACGCTATTTCGCATCAGAACTAAGCTTCAAATGATGGCTTGCTATTATTTCCGATAGCAACCGTTTTCAAAGAAGGAAAGTGCTACGCTTAATCGATTTACAAAAAAAATTTCGTGCACTTATCCTAAAACAATTTAAGGAAAGTATGTCGAAGGATCATTGCTTCCTACACAAATGTTTTTCCGCCTAAAATTCTTCAGAAAATATTTGTTGTTTTTCAAAATGGTGGTAAATGAGTTGCTTTAAAACAATCGATTCGTAGTTTTTATAAAATTGAAAACTCAATCAATGACTTCAGCTTTTAAAACTTCTTATAAAATGAGTCATTGATTGAGGGGAGAATGTTTTCAAATCTATATCATCTAACGAGCTTTCTTAATTATCCCACGTGCTTAATTAAAATGATATTTGCACCGTGTCGAAGGACTAGGAATTTAGGATATGATTGTTAGGTTTAGATGATTAGAGTTTGATTAACACATAAACCCCATGCCTTATATGATCCGATTGTTATGTTGAATTGACTATGATTAGTCGATTGTTGTTTGGGTGATGTCGACCACCATATATTTGTATGTGTGTTCACTAACGATGCGGTATATTGGTTATAAGAATGTTCCCGATCCGGATCCCACAATTGAAGATGATTGGATGCGAAAGGAAAGGGTAACTATTTCTTGGGTTGACAAATGAAGAAACGGAGCTTAATTGGACTTCAATGGAGAGTTGGCATAAATGCAACATAAGAGGTCTCACCGCATCGCAGATGGTTTTCTTCTGTGATTGAAGAAACAGAGCTTAATGGACCTCGATTGGCATTCAAAATGCAACGTAAGAAGAAGTCTCACCGCATCTGCCAGACGGTTTTCTTCAAGCCCTACAACAACAACAACAAAATCTTCTCAACCACCTAACATATCTTTGGCAGGATACCATTTTTAAACAATTTTGAATAATTTGATTAAATTGTTTTGAAAATGGAAAATATTGTTTTGAAAATATATTGACTAAATTTTGAAAATCACCGGACTTCATTTTATCAAAACTTAAGTCACTCAATTATCGACTTCGGTCATCGATTGAGGGAGAGTGATTTAATTTAAAATATTTTCATACAATATATCTTCAAAAGGTCCGCTTTGTACAACAAAAGTGGTGATCTAAAGATTTAATGTTATGTCATGGTATGATTTTTTCTTTAGAATCAAGGTCTTTCAAAATGAAATCTTTTACTGTTCTTGTTTGATTGTGAAATTGTTTTGTTTTACTTAAAAGATCTCTTAAAAACTATCATACCGACACTAACAATCTTTAATGTCTTAAATGGTCCGTGTCATCATCTTTCAAAATTGAATCTTGCCACGCTTTCCCAAATTTTTCTAAATGATTTAAATCGGTTGGGATCACAAATCTCAAATGGTTTGATATTTCGATCGGGGTAGAGATCGTGATTTAAATCTCAAATCTGCTTTTAATGGAATTGGTTTTAGTCCTTTAAAGGCACTCCCTCCTCCATGTGCCAAACGATTTCTATACAATGCACATGTTGAGGAGGAGCATTTATCCAAAACAAGATGAGTATTTAAACTGCCACATTTTCTCCTATGTTTTCTAAACCTTATTAAAATCACTTGGGATCCAAAATCTCAAAGGGTTTGATATTTTGATCGGGGAGAATTTGTGATTTAATAATGAAATTTGATAAAAGTTGATCATTTTGATTAGGTTATGCGGTTTTCTCTCATATGTGCTAAACGCTTTCGAATCTCGAAGCACATATTGAGGGGAGCAAAACCATCGAGGTACAAAAGTTTTTAAATAAGATTTTAAAGTACCTTGATTGTGTTTTCAAATGGTTTTCTTAATGGATTTTGTGATTGTGGATGTGCTTCAAAGAACTCTTGCCTCTATGTGATAAAATGATTTCAAAATCCTATGCACATATTGAGGGAGAATTTTACCAAAGAAATTCAAATGGCTTTTTCTAAGGAAATTGTGATCAAGAAATTATTTCAAAGAAATTATTTCAAAGAACTCTGCCTCCTTGTGCCAAACAATTTTAAATCATATGCACATGTTGAGGGAGCATTTCTAAAATGATCAAACTATTAAGGTACAAAATGCTTTGATCTCGTATCACAAGTACCTTGATTGTTTTTCCAATGATTTTCGATTGGTTTCATGAAGGAAGAATGAACTGCACTAAAAGACCGACCATTTTACTTTATGTATGGAGTTATAAGGATGGTGAGGTTAGGTATTTGTTCCCACGATCCGCCGAACGGAGGGATCTACCGAGGATAATCCACTAGATAGTGTAGAGTCCTTAGGTATGATGAAAAAAGGAGAAAATGAGAATATGGGAAGAGTGCGGATCGAGACAGTAGCTAGTCTTGGAATAAACCCAACAAGGTTCTAGTTATGAAGTCTCGGTAAGCAAGGGTTGAAGAATGAAAAGAACCGAATGTGAAAAGGGTGAAAAGAAATAGCCTCCATCAATTCAACCTTAGGGCGAACTGGTTCAATACATATGCTACCGGTTGTTACTAAGGTAACACGGTATTGAAGACAAGACGTCATGGACCCGAAGGACGACCGCACTACAACTTCCCAAACCACTCAAGTTCCTCTTAAAAGGGCTTGTTTCATTCTCACTGGGAACCGACATTATCTATCGACTCTCTCTTAGAGATTGTTGATATTGAAGAAGAGACCCTCTCCTAGTCTCCCAAGACAGAACCAAAATGCACTATTGAGTCTAGAGCCAAGAGATCATCCACAATATCTCGTTAGGACACTAAATTCTTGAAGACTTGCTTTTCACACAATGTGGAAAGTAAGTATATATTAAGAGTCCCACGATTATCCTTGTGGTATTGCCGTAACATCCGAGTGGTATGTAAAAGTATTCACGATGAAGATGGAAATCCTTCTAGAGCCAACATCAAACAAGCTCTTGGTGGGTGACATGTGAGATTTTGCAAAGATCAAGCTTGTGACAACCGATAGAAACAATGGGAGATTCACAAGTGAATCAACCTTGGTCCAGAATGGATTTGACGAATACTTTTGGAAAACCGCTCGATGTGCAAACCTTCTTTTCTCTAGCACGTCGAATGTGTACTTATGTTTTCAAATTCAAAAGTATCTCGATTGAAAATACTTTTAGAAAACCGCTCGATGTGCGAATCTTCTTTTCGCTAGCATGTCGAATGTGTACTCATTCTCTAATACAAAAGTATTTTGTTTGAAAATTGATCTTTCTCATAAAACCTTCGTCAGATTGCAAAACTCTTTATTCTAAGCAATACGCGATTGTTTTCAAATCAATTTTTCATCAATCGCTGAATCTCAATTACCGGGTTCACTCACCCGTGTTGTCTTCTTTGAGACGCCCGGTTTGAGAACATTGAACACATTGCGAAACCCCGTCGAGGAGATTCTTAGGAATCCCACCGATCACGGGCGAGACTTGTAATCGATCAACGGGGAACCGTGGGCCGTGTACCTCAATTCAATGAAAGTGATCAAAGACACTTTTGTGTGTTTTATTGCTAACTGCTGTTTGCGGTACACTTGGACTGGTTGCGGTGATCGAAATCGAGGAGTCAATCCAAAGCCGCATGCTCACAAAGATCCACACTTAATTTGAAGAAATCATGACCGGTGCATATCTACATAACCTCGCTCGATATTCCATACTATGCTTATGCTTCATCACCGCAAATATCATGAACCAAGAAGGCTTCCGCCACTGATGGAAAGATGTCATGATTCAAAAGTGTGAGCATGTCGGTCCGAAAGTCACAACTTCACATGATGGCAACACAATAAAGGGTGATCCGAGATTTATCGTGGTCGATGATCTCAAAGAAAGCTCAAGATCATCAAGATGTGGATCGCTTCAAAGACCTCCACCGAAAGTACAGATCAATGCGGACTTTGAAGTTGCACTACATATGCACAAAGATTATGAAATGAAGAATTCAAGTCTACGAGCTCAAGAACAATGTCAAGAATAGAATGCTAGGATTCAAATGTAAAACATGGGGTGACCTCCTTAGGGGAGATTGTTAGGAATTGGAAAATTTCTTAGTGAAGAGTCGGTCACCCCAAATGTTATCTAGCATAAGTTAGCTCGTAGATTTGTCGTTAGTCACGTTATTTATTGTTTTATTAGTTAGTCAAGAGCGTAAAATAGTTTAGTGCAACACCGTGGAGGAAGGACGGTCTTTACCCATCCAGATCCCCGATCCACAGCCGATAGGAGGTCGAGTATTTGTAACTTATAAATACCCTTCCATCCATGGAAGGGTGGTGCTTCAATCTAATATTCAACTTTGTAAACTAACTCTACCAAGAAACACCCAACTCTCTAACTTTCTCTCTCCAATGGCAAACATGTATTTTGATCTCCCAAGACCACCCGAATCATCAAACACAATAAAATACACGATCCTACAGATCCACTACGCTTGAGTGTTATCTGGTCAAGCAAAAAGACGCACTAACTTTTCAGGCCAATAAACTAACATTTTAAGTTTAAATATAAAGCAAAATTCATCTTGTTCACCAAGACTAATTAATATTACAAAGAGATGGACATTGGACTAAATGTATGACATGTATGTGTATGACCTCGAAAGTCAAAGAAACCATATGTATTTCAACAATATTAAACATGACACTCGAGAATCACATACCTACATCAGATTTAGATCATCCCAAGGAATCTTCTAAGTGGTAACTTCCCACAATACTCCGGCCTGAAAATTAAACATCCATTAAAAACTTATAATCTTGTTCAACTAATGTATATTTACCTGTCGCATAAACTTATAGAATTTTAAATGTCTCTGCATTATGTTCCATTTAACCCTTTCAAAAGTCCATATATATCGAGAGACGTGATATATTTATAACTTGCTCGTAAACTCAATAGTAGTCAACACATGAGCCTCTAGCCACTTTGACATCAAAGGCCAAGATTGTTTGCTCTCTTGTGACAATAGGTTTGCAATCAAAACGGATTATTATCGGTGAAAACTTACCGTAAGAAGATCATGAAATCATTTATCAAAACTATCTAGCCAATAAACCGATTTATCCAACTCGAAGCAATAACCGAGTGGATCCGCATAACAAATAGCTATCAAACAGAATCAAATAATTACTCAATATTAGATGATACATATAGAAAACCGGAACCCACAAACTCCTTCACGCTTGATGAACCAAAACCTCGAATTAGACCATCGTGAAGTTGCCTCGTGGTCAAAATTCTGTTTGACATGAAAATATCAATGAAAAACAATATCTCGTCACAATTTATCAAACATATGAACTAATACCCTTTCCACCACATATATCCTTACCAAATTGTAACTTCTAGAACCTATGAACCAACAAATTTAACCACCATGTGACAATTAGCTTGCGATAAAATGATATTTTATAGACGGTCATTATAGATGTTAATAGCGAGTTATATTATCTTCAATATTACCTCCTCTATTCAAGATTTGATAAAGGTAGCGTACTAATGCTTTCAACAAAAGATCGAACTGGTGGAATCGAGGACCGTGATAGGAAACACTTTGACCATTTAAAGCCGGGAATTCGGTCATGCTTGCTTCTAGTATGTTTAGAGTTTTGGCCTCCGTGCACTAACTAATACTGACACCGTATGCGAGAAAGCTAACGCCGACAACAAGTGCGTCCGGAGGTAGTATAAAGTCCGAGAGAATGTCGGATCGCCAAATTGTTCTTTGTATGGAAAGTCGCAAGTACGAGGGCCACCGTAAGAAATATTATCTTCATCATGCTCATTGTGTAGGAATAAAAAGAAAAGTACATGACGCAGATGTTTTGATGATTATGCAATTAGAAAATGTTGGTTTTACAAAGAGTGAGCCCGCAATGTAGAGACTAAATTGTGAACTACAATACCATTGTTTGGGAAAATACAACGTTTGAACCGCTTCATTCATGCAAGAAAGCTGTAATGTGTGTTTGCCAGCCTTCATTGTTGATAGTAAGCTAATTTCGCAAATATTATTGTTAGCAAAATGGGATGGTTAGATACTTAGACGGGTCTATATGGGTCAATCGTAGGACACAAATAAACATGTTGGATAGGCTCACAATGCTTCCTGGTCGTTCATGTACCATATTCACATACAACCTTTTGCTAAAAATCTTTGTAAATACTCTAGGCTGCGCTACTGAAGGTCAATGTACTTAATTTTTCATGCTATCTAAGATGATTGAACCAACCGGTGAAACTTACTGATGGAATGAACATCATTGCTCATCAATAAAGTATAAACACATGCCTTTGTGAAAGGGTGAGTGTTTCTTCAACCTCTCTTGCTAACTCGTCGGCTGATGATCAATCGTTGTTAACAATCTCCAAAAATGCAGAGATTTGATCTTTGGTATCATCTGAACAATTGTCTGCCATTGCCAATCTAACCCTACATACAATTGCAAATTGACATCATAATAAAACCTAAATCTTACAGCCCAAGTCTATACGATAATTATTAAAGCATTAGGGTCTTCACTTTTTAAAAAATGTCGCCCAATAGGTCAATAATGTCAGTTAATCTAGGACATGCAATGCTATCTAGATCATGTTATAAATTGAATATCGGAGAGATAACACATACTTTGGTCAGGTTATATAAGAAAAGTGAAGGTAAATCAGAAACATACAACACAATATAACAATCCAGTTAAAAAAATAGCTTCTTGAACATCAACACAATATGAAAGATTCGAACAAACAAATCACATAATAAGTAATAACTACTCATCAATAAAAAGTAAATAATTATATATAAATTTTCAAACCATAATCGGTTATATGTGCCATGCATAATGTGACATTAAAGCAATTAGGGTTTTGAGGGAATATAGGGTACATATCTTTAATAAATCCGGAACTAATATTATAGAATACAGATTTCTAAGAATTTTCTTATATTTACTATATGATTCCAATATAATTATAGGCATTTATAGATTATAATATGCAACATAATAATCAAAATAACATGTTAGCATAAGTGGTAAACACACATGTTATTCAACCAAAAAACCAAGGTTCAATCAGGCTCCTATTTTATAAACAATTTTCGAAAATTAATAAAAATAATCCGACAATTAAATAATAGCTAAATTCCGAAATTTATATAATATTTAATTAAATTAAAAAATTATTGCTTAGGTGGACAACAATAAAAAAAATCTGACAATTAAATAATAGCTAAATTCCGAAATTTAAACATTTAATCTTTGCTTTTAAACATTTAATCTTTGCTAATAAAACATAAATAATTTTGGTAAAAATTAAAAATAGCCTAAAATTCAAAATTAATTAAATGTCTTAAAATAAAATAACTTTTCAAAATGCTTACATGGCGACAATGTGATGACATGGTGATAATGAATTATCGGGCAATGAGGTGGCGTTTCATTGGCATTATCTACGTGTAACGCCTCTTATATATATATATATATATATATATATATATATATATATATATATATATATATATATATATATATATATATATATATATATATATATATATATATATATATATATATATATATATATATATATATATATATATATATATAGTGAAACTTTATTTTCAGAACCTACTTTAAATGCGAGAACTGCGAGAACTCCTTTATAGCCATTAGATTAGTTGATCAAAGGTCAAAATCACTTGTGCCATAAATGTAAAAAAATGAAACACAAGGTGAACTTTTTAAAATAGTAAAAGGGTATTTTAGGGATTGCAAGTTATCTTAATTAAATTACTCCTTACTGGATATTAAATATATATGCATATCAGATGCAAAAATTAAACACCCATGAGATAACCTAATATTCTTATTTCTCTCTTTTTTTCACATAGCAGCCTCCACCACCATCGGATTAAAACGCCGCCGCCGCTACCAACTAAATAACCACCCCGCCACAACCGACTAAACCACCTCCGCCACCAATAACCATCACTGCCTGTAATGGTTCTCATATCCTATGGTTTATTTCTCCCCTCGACGATCTTTATTACAACCGATCTCAGATCCTATGATTTTGGCGATTGGTTTTTTATTAATGCTTTAATATTTTTGTTGTTGTTCACGAAGGTTTGGTATTGCTTTGCCGGAAACGACTAGCGTTGTCGGTATTGGATTTTCCATGAACTACTAACACCGCGACCATGTCCTTTGCATCACTCGACGGTGCGAACAAACAAGTGGTGGTACTAGATTTTATAATCGAAGGTATTATTTTTTTTATTCCTAGTTAAGACGATGTTGCGGTTTAAATTTCTTAAAAATAGGATGGAAAAACCTTTGATGTACCAAGAAGTTGCTGTTATTTTCTTTTGTATATGTTGGTATGTAACTTTGTGAAAATGTTTGGTATGTTGGCGTGACAATATTTTTGTGCCAGATAGTATTTTTTTTTTTGAACGAAGTACCAGATTGAACTGCTGCGTATGCTTATTTTAATCAGGGGAATGGATGTTCATACATAAGTGATAAAAATGTTCATACATAATTGTTTTTGTTTCAAGGTGCATATGTGTTTTAAACATGTATGTTCAAAACATGTATGTTTTAAAACATGCATGTTTTAAAAAATAAATACTTATAAACAGAATGCTTAAAACATGTATGTTTTTAATTTAGTAAGTGTAATTATTATTTTGTTCAAAAAAAAAGTGTAATTATTATTTTTTCAAAGTGTTTGCCAAACAAGTATGTTTTAACAAGTATGCATACATGTTCTAGTAGTTGAATATATGTATTTCAACACAATTCTATTTTAATAAAAAAAAAATTAGACTTTGACCGTAAAATACCATAATTAACGGTGTAGTTATGATTAAAAACATGTTTACATCATTAGTTTAATATAAACAAGATTGTGCATATGCGTTATGCTAGTTGTTGTGATTAATTTTCGTTTCTTATTTGTTTGTGGTTTAATTGTTTCGTGCATGCTTGTTTCGATTGATTGATGAAGATGATGATATCATTTAAGACCGGAAGTGGATGAACAAGATTATACATGAAGATACAAGAAACCTCTATAAATTAATACTCGATAAATTAATAACCTCGATAAAATTAATAATTTGTCCGGTCCCAACTTGGGACCAGTACAAATTTGGACCCCAATCGATAAAATAATAAGATAATAATTTTTTTGAAACCCCAATGTATATATATTAGTCCCAACGAAACTATAAATTAATAATTACTAAAAATTTCATATATATGTATATATATGTGTGTGTGAGAGAAAGATACACTTCAAAATCCTAAGATTATTTAGTAAAAAATGAATCCATAGTCACTTGTTTTTTGTTAAACTTCAAATCTATATTGAGTTTACTTTAAAATATCCTTATTGCACTAAAGAGTTGGTGTGTTGTCTTCTCGTATTGCAACAAAAAGTGTTAATTTTATTTTCATAAAGTGTGAATGTTAATTCATAAAATGTTAATTGGAACTTGTTTTTCAACTTTATTCCGTCTCTAATGAGTATACATTGTAACTAGCTAGTATATTAGACTTGAAAATTTAATTGTCATACTTAAAACCTGTCACACCCTCGCCGGAGGCGGAAATACGAGGTGTAACGGAAGGGAACATAAGCACAAGATAATAGATCATACCAACGTTAAGATTAAAAAGAGAGAATACACCATTACAATACCAGTTTGGCCGTCATCGGCAAATATATTACAAAGTTTAGTTTCCAAAATATTGAGTTTTATTACATACGACTTGTAGCGACAAGTGAAAACTTCTTTATGCAAGACTTGATAGAAAAGCTACTAACGATCACCTGAAATGCATGAGAGAAAAACGGGTCAACTATGAAAATAGTTGGTGAGTAAACACGCTTAGCGAAATAAGAAAAATCGTAAGAAATATTCAAAGCTTTCGGTCAAAGAAAATAGTTCTCAAAGCAAAGGCATTGTGTATCCACTCAGTTCCAAATTCCGCCCATACAAAACTTGCAACTGTGTGTACACAACCCATTGCAAAAGTAGTATGTCTAAAGATCAAGTATAAGCGGTCATAATAGTTCACAATATAGTACCACGAATATAATAATGTAGGGATGCTCGAACATGGGAGACTTTGCCTTTGCTCAACAAGGAGACTCCTTTGTCACTCGACCACCTAGGCGAGATTTATTGAGACCGCTCCACCAATAAGGCGAGACTTTATAGTGATGCTCGAGCAGGGAGACTTTGTCTTTGCTCCAACAAGGAGACTCCTTTGTCACTCGACCACCTGGCGAGATTTATTGAGACCGCTCCACCAATAAGGCGAGACTTTATAGTGATGCTCGAGCAGGAGACTTTGTCTTTGCTCCAACGAGGGAGACTCCTTTGTCACTCGACCACCTAGGCGAGATTTATTGAGACCGCTCCACCAATAAGGCGAGACTTTATAGTGATGCTCGAGCAGGGAGACTTTGTGCGGTTCAATAAGTTCAAATAAGTAATAGGTTCGTAATTAAGTTCAAGGATTTGATTCGAGTTCACAAGTTCTAGTCAAACTAGTTAATAAAAGTAGTAAACATTTTATCTCGAAAGGTTCATGCATTTCGCCCAAAATATAGTAAAAGCGGAAAAAGGGGGTTTGTGATTACTCACTTGGTAAACCGGGCGATGACAAAAGTGAGTACACCGAGGTATAATGTGATGTGTTAACGGGACCTATTACGAATGATATGATATGTCATGAGTTGCAATGTAATGTTATGCATGCATTTCAGTATGCTATTTATACCATTCACGGGTTTTGAAAATATTACTCGTCGTCGAAAAATACACTTTTGACGTCTTGACCCTTCAAAATACACTTTACAAGTTTTTACGTCAAAATGTCATCCTCGATGGTTTTATATTGATTTATGGAGAAATTATCACTTTTAAATCGCAAAACAATGTCGTCGAATTTTCATGAAATTAACAAAATGGCTTTGGAAAACTAGCGTAACACGGTGTCGTCGATCGTTAGAGAACGAACTCGACGGTTTTGGAAAGTTTGTATCGATATCTAAAAGTTTCGATCGGAGTTTTCGTCCAAAAGGTCTCGGTCATAAAGATATCGAAGGCTAAAGATGGTGGTTTTGTTAATTGCGTGCGAGAAAATAAGTTTCGCCAAGTTTGAACATCCGTAATTAATTCACTATAACTCCGCTTGACAAACGGCTTTTGTTTTGCAAAATATGGCGGATGAACTTGATTTTACTAGAAGACATTTCGTTATAAAAGTTTCACATCATGGTTAAAAACAACCGCAAACATGGACGTTATGACTAATAAAATACTTGTATCGTAAAAATAATATAGTTTTTCGGAAAATAATAGTTACGGCAAGTTTATAAAAGCGTGCATATATTTGTCGTTTCAAATCCGTTTTCTCGTAAAATATGTCCTTAGCCCGTATCGAAGTAAACTAATATATTTTTGATAAGTCGAAATAATTTGTGAAGCTTAAGGCTCGTTTTGACCCGAAAATACTAAAACAACAAAGCTGAATTTTCGAAAAAAGTGTTTAATTAAATCGCCAAACTTTAAAAATTCACCACGGCTTCGTTATAACTCCGTTTTATCCGTTCAAAAGGCCACGGATTCGTTTTAAAGTATATTTTCTAAATATCAAGGCCAAAATGTCGTACCATCAGTAGGTTTTCCAGAAATCCGAATTAAGGACAGAACACCAAAATATAGTTTACGAAAATAGTTTTCTCGGACAAAACCTATTCTAATCCCTTCAAATCAACTCCAAAGCTAATCTAATCCTACCATACACCTTCTTAGGGTGTCATGGGTTCCTAATCACCATCAAGACCAAAGAATACCATGGGAATAATTATAGGATGACCATATATGTATATATAACTCAAAAATCATGAAATAAATGGTATAAATCACATAACATGCATATAAGCTCCAAAAATGAAAAGAAACATATGAAAATGAAAAGGAAACATGAAAATGATAAAAACAAGCTTACTAGTGATTATGATGAGGTGTAAGTAACAAGGATTAGCCTAAATACTCTTGGTTTTTATTTCAAAACCTATAAAGAGTATACACTAGATTGATATTAACTTGAATCTTGAAAAAATATGGTGATCCCTTGGTGCAACCTTGATGTGGCCGGTTATTAGAGGAACCAAAGAGAGGAGAAATGACTTTACTTGCTTGAATTATTGTTGCAAATGAAGTGAAGTGAAAGTGTAATATGGAGTGTATATTTGTACAATCAAAGAAAACTTCCCATCAAATTAATGCCAATCCCTCCCATCCGGTTCTTGGGGAATTTGTCCACCAAATCTATTTTTTTTTTTTTTTTATAATGTAAACTTGTATATATATTGTGTATTATTTGTAAAGAAAGTGTAGTAAAAGTGTGAAAAATGTACAAATATAGGCAATTGGAAATTTTTGGTACAAGTAAGTTTTAATAGCTCAAAATAGGATGTAATGAGATGATAAAATTTTAAAAATACTTTCCTTGTGAAAATTGAGTGATAAAATAATTATCGTATAATTTTAAGAAAAAGTGACGTAATAATTAAACTTTAACGATTAATGTACCAAATAAATTAGAAACACTAGGAAAACTAAAAAATATAGTTTTATAAACTAAATGTAAGTTTAAAAATACCTCGGGATCCTTTTTGAAAGTAACGGGTTAGATGTTAAAATAATAACTCACGCGATAAAGATTATTAAATAAAAATTACGCGTTAAATATGAAAATGAAATGTCATGAATGAATTAATATGATGCATATATAATTTAAGAAATGACCGAATTTGAGAATTGTGACATTCTTCCCATGTCGGTGGAATCACGTCCCGTGATTCGATTAACGATACTATGGTCCGAACCTCGACAAGAGTTCTAAAGTTCATGATCGTACGAGCAGTCTAAATGATCATATCAATGCCCATGCGTATGGGTTCCCCATTCAACTAAGTGCGTGCCGTGATCGATTTGATAGGGTAAACTTATCCAATATCGAGCGTAGCTCTCAAAGACCTTTAGGTAGTCGATTCTAATTTAATCTCACAACTCATCAAACAAGAACGTCATGAGATTAAACTAAACCGACTTGAGTAAACTTGTCTCTTAGCTTGATTTTCGCAACTCATCAAACAAGAGCGTCACTAGATCAAGCTAGGAAACAAGTTGTTAGAAAGGTAGGATGCCACATCCTTGAATGAAGTCTTTTGAAAGATTCGCTCGATATTCGATTTGCTTACACAATCAAATCCAATCAACAAAATATATAACAACTAAGGTCGATATCAATAGGTCTCAAATTAATCAATGTCGTGAGCGTGTAAAGATTGGAAGGAAGTTATGCACTCAAAATCATGTCGCATGCGAAATAAGGTAGTTGTTCGAAAGAATGTACCCGTTAAGCGTTGCGGGCTTCCTCGGTACCGGATAGAATGCTCGACCACGTGCGGGAGGAATTTCAATGTTACGATCTTGTGGGCCTTCTATTGCCAATGCCAAGTTTGGACGATTTCCTCCTTGATTGGGAGTTCTTTTCAACTTTGGGCGGTATTGCGAAGGTGATCTAGACTTCCACACTCGTAACATGCTTTTCTTTGTCCACGATTTCCGATTCTGTTTGAGCAATTTTTCGAAGTGGCGTCATCCACATTTGCCGCACCTTGGCGGTCTCCTAAGTGATGATAATTACATCAGTACACAAAGGATGTGGACTGCATATCCTTTGCGCTCTGGGTGATCGCCCATAGTTACGGGTTATTCACGCCTCTTGTTTCTTGATTACGGTCTCGGTTTCCCGGTGATCCTCCCGCTTTCGTCCATGGTCGTTTGCTTTTGTTAGTTCTCCGGACTGATCACATCATTTGTCAAGCGATCGCCATACTCACGTGACTTGCAGTGGTTGGTTTTGACGGTGACATCCCTCCCAATTTCGGTATCAATCCCCATATATATCGGTCAATCAACTTCTCCACGGTGGAAACCATGTGAGGAACCATCCTAGTTAGCTCGTGGAACCGGATCGTGTACTTGTCGATCTCTACTCCTACCATCAGTGGTTCCAAAATTCTTCTTCCGGTTCGCACTTCATCTTTTCTGCGGTACTCATCGGTTAGTAGTTTCTTGAATGCTTCCCAAGATAATGCATTTGCGACCTCTCTTCCTCTAGTGCAGTAGTTGGTTGTTCCACCGGTCAATGCTCGACCACCATAGTAGCCCGGTGAGAGAACTCAACCTTGTTTCCTTGACACATTTCGTGATACTAAGCTTCGACTCAACATTCTCGAACCAGGTTAGCGGTCCAATGGCACCTTCGATACCATGAAATTCCATTGGCTTACATGTCATGAAAGTTTTGTAGCGCATCCTTGACCGGCGTTTGAAGTACCTTCTCCGTTGTTGGTTCGTCTAGCATCGAGATGTGTTATAATTTGAGTGAGTAGATCCGCTATTCGATGGCGTTGTTGTTTGGATTGTCATTGTTGTTTGGGTTGCCGTTGTTGTTACCTCCGTTCTTTGTTGCTTCTGTGTGTTTTTCTTGCCATGATCCTCTGAGAGGACCAAAACATCGGGTTGAGTAAGCGACATTCGAGCGAAGTCGGATGAGGTGCGAGCGGTGGTAATGTGTTATAGTGATCGAAACATGGCGAGATCGAGACATGCTATGTCTAACAAGTCGAAAGATGGAGAAGAGAAGATATGAACAAGGTATGCGGTAATGTAGGCGTGAGCGTAAAACATGCCATGCATACCCACCGACCAATGCAACTTGGTGACCGGACTTTAAAGACTCGACTAAACATGATTTAAAACTACCACTCTTATCATTGCATGGTTCTTCATAAATTAGACATAGTTGATCGGGCTATGTATAATTTATAATTAACGATCTGTGATAGGACTAGATGACTCGGATGATGTTCAATGTTTAATAAAATAAAATAAAAATTTTCCGGTTATAGTTTGTGATTTTTATTTTTGAAAAATCGGCATTCTCTATAACCTTTGGCTCGATACCAATCTGTCACACCCTCGGAGGCGGAAATCACGAGGTGTAGCGGAGGGAACATAAGCACAAGATAATAGATCATGCCAACATTAAGATTAAAAGAAAGAATACACCATTACAATACCGGTTTAGCCGTCATCGGCAAATATATTACAAAGTTTAGTTTCCAAAATATTGAGTTTTATTACATACGACTTGTAGCGACAAGTGAAAACTTCTTTATGCAAGACTTGATAGAAAAGCTACTAACGATCACACGAAATGCATGAGAGAAAAGCGGGTCAACTATGAAAATAGTTGGTGAGTAAACACGCTTAGCAAAATAAGAAAACTCGTAAGAAATATTCAAAGCTTTCGATCGAAGAAAATAGTTCTCAAAGCAAAGGCATTGTGTATCCACTCGGTTCAAATTCCGCCCATACAAAACTTGCAACTTTGTGTGTACACAACCCATTGCCAAAAGTAGTATGTCTAAAGATCAAGTATAAGCGGTCATAATAGTTCACAATATAGTACCACGAATATAATAATGTAGGGATGCTCCGAACATGGGAGACTTTGCACTGCTCCAACAAGGGAGACTCCTTTGTCACTCGACCACCTAGGCGAGATTTATTGAGACCGCTCCACCAATAAGGCGAGACTTTATAGTGATGCTCGAGCAGGGAGACTTTGTCTTGCTCAACAAGGAGACTCCTTTGTCACTCGACCACCTAGGCGAGATTTATTGAGACCGCTCCACCAATAAGGCGAGACTTTATAGTGATGCTCGAGCAGGGGAGACTTTGTCTTTGCTCCAACAAGGAGACTCCTTTGTCACTCGACCACCTAGGCGAGATTTATTGAGACCGCTCCACCAATAAAGGCGAGACTTTATAGTGATGCTCGACGGGGAGACTTTATGCAGTTCAATAAGTTCAAATAAGTAATAGGTTCGTAATTAAGTTCAAGGATTTGATTCGAGTTCACAAGTTCTAGTCAAACTAGTTAATAAAAGTAGTAAACATTTTATCTCAAGAAAGGTTCATGCATTTAGCCCAAAATATAGTAAAAGCGGTAAAGGGGTTTGTGATTACTCACTTGGTAGCGGTGCGATGACAAAAGTGAGTACACCGGGTATAATGTGATGTGTCAACCGGGACCTATTACGAATGATATGATATGTCATGAGTTGCAATGTAATGTTATGCATGCATTTAGTATGCTATTTATACCATTTACGGGTTTTGAAAATATTACTCGTCGTCGAAAAATACACTTTTGACGTCTTGACCCTTCAAAAATACACTTTACAAGTTTTTACGTCAAAATGTCATCCTCGATGGTTTTATATTGATTTATGGAGAAATTATCACTTTTCGTCGCAAAACAATGTCGTCGAATTTTCATGAAATTAACAAAATGGCTTTGGAAAACTAGTCAGTAACACGGTGTCGTCGATCGTTAGAAAACGAACTCGACGGTTTTGGAAAGTTTGTATCGATATCTAAAAGTTTCGATCGGGAGTTTTCGTCCAAAGGTCTCGGTCATAAAGATATCGAAGGCTAAAGATGGTGGTTTTGTTAATTGCGTGCGAGAAAATAAGTTTCGCCAAGTTTGAACATCCGTAATTAATTCACTATAACTCCGCTTGACAAACGGCTTTTGTTTTGCAAAATATGGCGATGAACTTGATTTTACTAGAAGACATTTCGTTATAAAAGTTTCACATCATGGTTAAAAACAACATAAACATGGACGTTCTGACTACTAAAATACTTGTATCGTAAAAATAATATAGTTTTTCGAAAATAATAGTTACGGCAACTTTATAAAACGTGCATATATTTGTCGTTTCAAATCCGTTTTCTCGTAAAATATGTCCTTAGCCGTATCGAAGTAAACTAATATATTTTGATAAGTCGAAATAATTTGTGAAGCTTAAGGCTCGTTTTGACCGAAAATACTAAAACAACAAAGCTGAATTTTACGAAAAGTGTTTAATTCGTCAAACTTTAAAAATTCACCAACCGTTATAACTCCGTTTTATCCGTTCAAAAGGCCACGGATTCGTTTTAAAGTATATTTTCTAAATATCAAGGCCAAAATGTCGTACCATCAGTAGGTTTTTCCAGAAATCCGAATTAAGGACAGAACACCAAAATATAGTTTACGAAAATAGTTTTTCTCGGACAAAACCTATTCTAATCCCTTCAAATCAACTCCAAAGCTAATCTAATCCTACCATACACCTTCTTAGGGTGTCATGGGTTCCTAATCACCATCAAGACCAAAGAATACCATGGGAGTAATTATAGGATGACCATATTGTATATATAACTCAAAAATCATGAAATAAATGGTATAAATCACATAACATGCATATAAGCTCCAAAAATGAAAAGAAACATATGAAAATGAAAAGGAAACATGAAAATGATAAAAACAAGCTTACTAGTGATTATGATGAGGTGTAAGTAACAAGGATTAGCCTAAATACTCTTGGTTTTTATTTCAAAACCTATAAAGAGTATACACTAGATTGATATTAACTTGAATCTTGAAAAAAAATGGTGATCCCTTGGTGCAACCTTGATGTGGCCGGTTATTAGAGGAACCAAAAGAGAGGAGAGAAATGACTTTTACTTGCTTGAATTATTGTTGCAAATGAAGTGAAGTGAAAGTGTAATATGGAGTGTATATTTGTACAATCAAAGAAAACTTCCCATCAAATTAATGCCAATCCCTCCCATCCGGTTCTTGGGAATTTGTCCACCAAATCTATATTTTTTTTTTTTTTTTATAATGTAAACTTGTATATATATTGTGTATTATTTGTAAAGAAAGTGTAGTAAAAGTGTAAGAAAATGTACAAATATAGGCAATTGGAAATTTTTGGTACAAGTAAGTTTTAATAGCTCAAAATAGGATGTAATGAGATGATAAAAATTTTAAAATACTTTCCTTGTGAAAATTTGAGTGATAAAATAATTATCGTATAATTTTTAAGAAAAACGACGTAATAATTAAACTTTAACGATTAATGTACCAAATAAATTAGAAACACTAGGAAAACTAAAAAAAATATAGTTTTTATAAACTAAATGTGAGTTTAAAAATACCTCGGGATCCTTTTTGAAAGTAACGGGTTAGATGTTAAAATAATAACTCACGCGATAAAGATTATTAAATAAAAATTACGCGTTGCAAGTGAAAATGAAATGTCGTGAATGAATTAATATGATGCATATATAATTTAAGAAATGACCGGAATTTGAGAATTGTGACAAAACCTCTTTAAATTAATAAATTATTAATTTATCGATATAATAATATCTCGCTAAATTAATAAAATATCCCAATCCCAACACTATTAATTTATAGAGGCTTTCTTGTAATTTGCTTGACTTTTGAGATATATGATTATTGCATGTATTTTGTACTTGTAATCAAGTGAAATGTAATATTTAAGTACATCAATCTTGTTTTCTTTATATAATGATTTATGTTCTTTAATTTGTGTTTCAAACTTTCAAAAAAAAGTAATGATCATGTAAAAATATTGGTAGGTCGATAAAAAAAAATGTGTTAGCTTTGTAATAATTGAAAACATGTATGCATCTTGTCTATTTGGGGAAAAAAAACATGTATGCACCTTTCTTTTGGAAAAAAAAAACAAAAAAACATGTATGCTCCTTGAGACTAAAAAGAAATAATGATTAGGTATAAAAAACATGTATGCACTGTGGTATTTGAAAACATCTTAGCTTAAAAAAAAGAAAAAAAAAATCCGAATTTCAAGATTTATAAAAACGCTAATTATAAAAGAAAACAAAAATAATATGAAAATGTCTTTACCATTATACCCTTTTAATTAAATAAAAATAACAAAATGCTATGAGCGTTAAATGATGTCGTTGTGTATTATTAGTTGTAAATAGGTGGTTTTCATGACTTAAAGTATGTTACGAAAATAAAGTCTTATATATATATATATATATATATATATATATATATATATCGGTTTTTAACTTGTCTTGCAAGGCGCGAGTTAAAATCTGTAATGCTGCAGATTGCGGAATAGTCTGCGAAATTCGCATAAAAATACGATGACAGTGTCTTTTATGTGGGTCGTGTCTTTTTGTATCTTTGTGATGATAACTTGCTTCTTAGAGCATGAGTTAAAACCCATATATATTTGATATAAAAATATGAGAATGTAACAACTAACGTACCTCTTATCATACCAGATAATTTAAAAATGTAATCCCATCAGACTTGACGGTTTCTAGAAACTTGGGACAGTCAATTTCAGTAACGGTTCCACATCCTTCAAAGAGAGTGGTAGGGAACGCCTCCAAGATACACCTTCGAACAATTACTCTCATATTGTTTAATGCATAATATTTATCACAAAAGAGTCAATAAAAATATGGCTTAAAACTTCAAAAATAATAATAATAATAATAATAATAATAATAATAATAATAATAATAATAATAATAATAATAATAATAATAATAATAATAAATAAATAAATAAAAATAATAATAATAATAATAATAATAACAACCTTCCCACTGTGGGCGATTCAAGCGATTTGGTGTCTCTTCCCGGTTGATCATCTTGATCATCTTCCCGGTTGATCATCTTGTCCATCTTCCCCACTAGATCTTCTTGATCTTTCAGCCTCGTGTTCGTGGGGGTGGGTGTGTTGGTCTCCGTACCGGTGACTGGTTGCGTTGTCTTTGTGTACTTTTGGGTTTTGAGGCCACTGCCCGTGTCCTTACCATTTTCCTCTTTGGGTCTTAAGACGAAGGTTGCTGTTGAGTTTGTCACCATTTTCCTCCTTGCTGCTTGTTTTCCGTCATGGTAGCGAGTTGGTTGTTATGTTAACGAGTTGGCTGCTATGGTAGCGAGTTGACTTTTATGTAATTCTGTGTTTTGACGTAGTTTACAGGGGTAGCGAGTTGGTTAATCCTTTTTGGGAAGGTGACTGGTTTTTTTTTTTTTTTATATTTTAAAAATGGGTTGTTGGCTTACCTTTTGAGGTAGCGAGTTGCTTTAATGTCCCTAGGTTGTTGTAGCATGAATTTGTTTTTTTTTCTTTTTTGTGTGGGACCCACGTTGACATTTTGTCCTTTGGTTTTGTATGCATGATTTGCACTTTGTATTATATTAGTCAAGTTTGGTTTCTTACGTTTTGTAAAAAAAAAAAAAAAAAAAATTCTATGGCTATTATTCGGTTTCATCGTCCTTTCTTTGGTTTAGTGGTTGTCAAGCGGTGGTGGAAATGGGCTTACCAAAACCTCGTTGATTTCTCATCTTCGTGATCGTCGTTTCAATAAGGATCTGCTACCACCACCAAACTTTCTTTGGCCACTAATCTGGTTGTTTTTAGGTTTCTTTGAGTTACGTTGAAGCGTATGGGTCTTTGGTTGTGTGGGGTTTGTTTTAAGACGCATACTCTTCGCTCTAAATGTCGGCATGGATCGATTTTGTGCCACCCGATCATGGTGTGGTGTTGTTAGATTTGTGTTATTTGATCTCGCTAAGCCCCAAGTTCCCTCTTCTTCGGCACCGCTTGCGTTGAAGATTTGGTTTGGAAGAGCATTCTAGTTTTGATTTACACTTACTTGACACTTTGCTCGCTAAAGGGTTGCACACCGTCAAATCTATCCCACCAAAGTCTGGTTTGGGATTCTCACGTGTTTTGAAAGGAGCTCTTGATAAGGTGATCCGCACACAGAAGACATTTCTTCTTTGGGTTAGTCTGTTAGCCTTGCCTCTTTGTCTCCTTAAAACCTTTTGCAGGAGTAACATGGAGTGTGGGTGCTCTGCGCCGCCAGCGTCGAAGAATATATCGCTAATGCCATTCGGGCTTGGGGTAATGCGTCGGTGGTAGTTTGCGACTTGTTAGAGGCTTTAGGTGAACCTCCCTACTGGGTCTAATATTGAGGAGGAAAACACGGAATTGGGTGGCGCAATGTCAAGCAATGTGGGAGGAAGATTTGTGATGGTCATTATCTGCTGTTGTCGAGTTCTTTCTTCTTGTGTCGCCCTCACAATGATACTACCGCCGAGGACCTAAAGGCTAAGCATCCCTTCAAGTCTCGCTCCTTGTTTGCTGATATACCTATTGATCATCATAACCTCATTGCATCTCTGCTTTGTGGTTCTTGATATGATTAAGAGCTTCCTAAATGGGACATCTTGTGGCGAGATGGTTTACGTGCCAACACCTTTTGGATTGCTTTAGCGGCCTTCTTGTGGCTATATCGATGAGTTGATCAATTCCATCACCGGTGGTAAATCTTTTTCTTGATGGTAAGTGTCCCAAGGCTTTGGGCGAGTATATTGCGAGTCTCTCTATGCCGTTGATCAAGCGGTGGTGGTATCCGTCCCATTGCGGTGGGGGCTGCCCTGAGGCGTTTAGTCTCCAAAGTGGGAGCTTCTATGATTGGACACTCTTTGGATGGATACTTGAATGATCTGCGGTTTGGGTTGGGGTTTCGGAGGATGGGAAGCTATTCTCCATGCCGTGAATCGGCTTGTTGAAGATCGTGGAGGTGATGTGGGTCTTCGATGTTGTTGGTGGATTTCAAAACGCTTCAACTCGGTGGACCGTGAGGTTATGTTACAAGAGGTTCGCCTCCATTGTCTGCCATATCACGATGGGTTGAATTCTCCTACTCCGGCCTGACCAGTTATACTATGGGAACACACTTTATGGTCACGCTGGCGTGCAACAAGGTGATCCTCTTGGACCTCTCCTTTTGCGTTGGTGTTACATCCTTTGGCTCGCAAGATCAAAGACTCTTTTCTCTCACCTTCAAGCTTGGTACCTAGATGATGGTACGATCATTGGAGATACTGCTTTGTTGGGAAGGCCTTGGAGCTCATTATGATAGATGGACCTCGTTATGGTTTGCACCTCAGCGTCGATAAAGCGAGGTTTTTGCCGAGGAAGACCACAAAGCGGACTCGAAGGTGTTTTCCTCTAATATTGCCCGCCCCGCATGGTGTAAAATTGTTGGGTGGGCTGTTGGTGTAGATCTTGAGTTTAGTAGTAGGCTTGTTTTGAAGCGAGTTTCTAAAACCATTGAACTTATGGACGCTTTGTTGCTAAGCAATGATCCCCGATGTGAGTTCTTTGCTTCTCCGTGCATGTCTTGGCATTTCAATTCAGATTTCTCTATCGCGCATGTTCCCCGTGTCTTTGAGCGTGCTCGATTTCATTCGATGAAGCACCGCTCTCTTTGGGCGTATTATCCTCGCCTCTAGGCGGTTTGAAATTGGCAATGGAGACGGCGCTCTTCCGCTTTGATTTTGGGGGCTTGGCGTTTCTGGCTATTTGGCGATGTTTGAACTATGCCTTCCTTGCTTCTAGACTCCAATCGGCCCCCTCGTGATGAACTTCTTGATGATGCGGTATTGGTGCTCTTGGATCTTCCTTTGATGATGCCTGCATGTTTTAACGAGAAAATGGAGACCGACCTTTTGGGTAGCTCTTGTGAAATTGCGCCCCAAACTCGTGAAGAATTGGCGGTTATATTTGTGACGTGTCACCAAAGAGGTCGAATCCACCTTCGCTTATCTGCTAGACAAATGGCCCTATGGAGATCGCAAATGGAAGATCATACTTGGACCGGCTCGAGTGGTCGATAGTCGGGTGGGACGGACTATGAATGCCGAACTTACTGATGTGTACTATGTTATCGGCTAGGTGTTCCCTCTTCTCGCCTCGGATCTGGTGTTGACTTGCTCCAAGTTTTCACGGGGATATTCGGGGACCATGATGTATCATGTCTTGGCACTATTGGTATTAAACATCGGCGCAACATAGTGCGTGACACTTTGATTGATATCTGTTCTCGATCCGGGGTCTCGGCTCGTAAAGAGGTTGACATCGGATTGGGTGGAGAAAGGAGCAAGTCTTACTACCGGCAGATATCTTGCTCTATTCTTAGGATGGAGGCGGGATGTATGTGTCGATTGGCGGGTCGTCCCCTCACACAAACTAGTATGATGGATTTTGTGCCAGTCGTGCGATGATTGACGCATAAAGCGTAAGCGCGCAAATCACGGACCAAATGTCTGAGACATTGGATATGGGTTCACCCTTCTCATTTTCCTCCTTAGAACTTGAGGCCGACGCGGTGACCTTCTTAAGCGGATCCGAAGTTCTCTATAACTCAAGACATTGGAGCGCGCGCTACGCTCATATCTTGATGGGATTAGTTTCTTATTCTTAAAGGTGTGAGGCGGGATTGTTTGAGCGCTCCCACCAATTCTTTAATCCATTGGTTTTGTTTAATGAAAGTGATGTTATAATAAAAAAATAATAATAATAATAATAATAATAATAATAATAATAATAATAATAATAATAATAAATAAATAAATAAATAAATAATAATAATAATAATAATAATAATAATAATAATAATAATAATAATAATAATAATAATAATAATAATAATAATAATAATAATAATAATAATAATAATAATAATAATAATAATAAACTAGCTTTACACACCTCTCTTATAAATGTGCAAGTATGTAAATCTATGGTACTAGCTGTAGAAAGTCTTTGTTGAGCTGACTCTTTTATAAGGAGCTACCTGCGTATAAGAGGACCGCAAATAAGAAAATGAATGTGAATAAATGATTTTTTTTGTGCTTTCAACGATCATGCATTTTAGTTACAAGACCTATTACGAACAAATTCATCGCACCTGCAATTCCTATTGGCTTATGTTAGGCTTATGGTAAATAGTACTTCATGTTCAATGTGAAAGAACATTAATTAACACTAACGTTTTAAATATGGGTTACGCCTAATCAACAACTCTATAATATATTACAAACATTGGTTATATGCGAAAGATGAAACTAATTTTAGGCAGAGCTTACAGTGACTACCTGTAGCATACCCATCTACCATAATGCTTTCAACAACGAATGAAACTGGATTCAAACCTGCGTGCGCGTCCAAAAAGGTTGAGCCAACTGAATTCAGTAGCACATTTGATGTCATGTGCATATGGGTTTACCAATATTTATGTAGCTCAACTGCCTTATTCCTTTCCCAAATAAAAATGTGCGGTCACAAAGAAAATCGAATAATCACTTTGAAAACACATCTGATATAATTAAAAAAAAAAACTATATAACAATCTACATTTATATTTTATAACAATAGGCAACATATACATAAATTAAAAAGTAACATAAAAAACGAGTTAAACTACAATGGATTCCAAAAAACTGAAAAAGAAACTCGGGAAAAAGGATCTGAACCTTTTCATAAGCACAGACAAATAAATCTGTAACTGCCTATGACACCCGGATGAAAAGGATCCGAACCTGCCATGGCCGCAAAGTCACCAAACATGAAGGTAGCACCGTAGCAGCAATGTCATTAAAAAATGGGCTGGCTGTAACATGATAGAGGAAAGGCAGTTATCATATGTGAGTAACTTACCACGTCACAGTAAGCAGTTACTACTTTCACGAACAACATGAGCGTCAGGAACTGGTGGCTGTAACCGCGGCACCCTAAATAACAATGTAACAGTAACACATTAGCATAAGGTGACATGGTATATGACCAATCTTTGAATAATAGTTCAAGTGCACAACAATAAGACATACATATTACATGCGTCCCCGCATCGTGGTCGGTCGTCATCCGCGTCGGCAACCAGAGAATCGTTGCTGCAGTTCCAACCGCCCGAGCGATGGCTACAGAGAAGTCCCAAAGCTTCGGGCCATGATTCGAGTCTACAGCGCTGAAAAAATAAGTTGCATGGCCAGGCATACATTTAAAAAGGTAGATAGTAAATAGTTACATGTGTACATTTAGATGCTCATTAAAGACTGAAACATAAACTTAAGAATGAAAGATGTTTATATTACATGGGTTTCGGCATCACGGTTGTCTATCACCTGCGTCCATAACTGAGGAGCCGGTACCGGTGTTCCAACCGTGATCGGAATACAAACGCATGTATCGAAATCCCAAAGCTTCGAGCCACTGTTACATCTTACAAAAACAATAGGAAAAAAAACTGCTTGGTTGAGCATAAATTTAAGTAAGTATGGTCCAAAAAGATTTAGACACAAATAGAAGAAGAAAATGTTGGCAACTAACTGCTAATATCAGATAAATTAGCATCATCATCTCCGTCACTTTCACGCCGTTTGCTGGTCGGAATAAATGAGGGAAAGCTTATCTCATTAACTTTCCTGTTACCCCCGTTGTCATTGCCAGCTAGGTTACACACCATCGGCCTTCTAACGGTCGTACCCGCTACAAACGCAGACAATCAGACTTGGAGTCAAACTGCTAAAATCATCAACAAACCAAAACCCAAGAAAAAATTAGCATGTACAAAAGAATCGAACAACAAACTTGCAACTTAAACTTCGACAACCGCAATTTTGAATTCTATGAGCACTCATCCATAACACCATAACACCAATAACACCGCGCGTCGGTAGCCACATCGCTTTAACATTTAACATTAACGTCCCAAAAACACTCATCCATAACATCCCAATAACACCATAACACCACTAATATTTTATATTTTCAATTTCAACCCCTAAACTAAAACAAACATTTCATTTATTAAACAAAACAAACATTTCATTAAAACTTAAACCATATTACAATCGAGATAAAAAAAAAAAAAAAAAAAAAAAAAAAACACAAATGAAATGAAAAAAAAAACATCTTGCAATTAAACGTTACAACAAATTAAAGGAAATACGATCTCTTGACGAGGTTTCAAGTTGTACTGCGATGATTCGATCTTTTTCGTCATTGATCCACCGCACGACAATTGGATCTTGCCCTCGATGGCGTCATCAAAAACTTGATCTCTTCCAACCGGGTTATTGTGAGCTCTTTTTGCTGCAGGGCCGATCGCGCCGGAGACTTCTCGTTTCATCGAAACTCATTTGCCATAGTTTCGGTGAAATAAGTGACGAGCCTCGTTCTCGGTGCTTGTTCCCCGATGCTTGTTGTAGTCTCGGATCGTGCTTTCTTGGTAGCACGTTTCTTTCCCATGGGCGTGGTTGTTCATCACTACAAACAAAGCCTCGTTTGTTTGGCAGGACTTCGCGGTTAAATCAACCGGTTCGGCGTCTCCATTTCTTATAATGACGCAAAACATCCCAAGCGTCATCCGGACCAACAATGTTCCTCTATTTTCCTCACGATACCATTGCTTTGCCGTTTCATCACATCCACCCTCACTTTCACCGCCGTTGCTCGTTGCGCACGTCGTAACAAAGTTGAACTTTGTGCATATCACGCTCAACGATGTCCATTTGCTTGACATCATGTCCTTGGTGCGCCGTTGAAAGTTGAGTCTATTGAACTCATTTCGACTCGATACCAAAGCGTATCTCTAGGTTGGCACTTTCCAACTTTTGGATCCTCCGAAACAGCTATGTAACACCTTGCAAGTAATGCTTCCTCTGCTGAATTCCAACAATTGGTAGCGACAACCTCCTCATCGAATCAATTGGTTCGGGCTCGGGGTCTTTGGATTTTTGGATTTTACGCTTACGACCTTTTCCTTTTTTCTTTGGAGATATGGGTGTCTCGAACATCTTGTGTTTCGGTTTGTGATTGTTGTATTTGTTGTGTGAATTGAAGGTTTTGAAAGTTGGAGTTTAAGGTGTTTTGTTGTTGCCAAAATGAATGTTTGTTGTTGTTTCCACATTTCTTGGCAGTAAGCCTAGTGGGTTGGGGTTTGAAGATGAACCAACGTTCGGGTTAGATGAACCAACGTTGATTCCACCCGTCATTGAGAAGATTGAAGAAATATCGTCGTTACCTCCCGACATTGTTTTTTTGCGCTTAATTGAAGTTGATAGATTGAGGTATTGAGAGGATTTAGAAGTGGAAGTGTGAATAAAATGGTGTTTTGATTGTGTATTTATAGTGGTAAAAAAGGTTTTTGAATTTTATTTTTTTTTTATTTATTTATTTTTTTATCAATTCTAGCCGTTAGGGACTAAAAATGATTTTTTTTTTTAAAGTTAACGGCTAGTAGCCATTAGAGGGACTAGTTTTGAAAATTTTTTGAATTTTTTTTTTCTTTTTCTGCCCATTAACGCGCGTTAAGGGGATAACGGTGGGAGTAGCGTGGCGCAAACACACTTCAAGGGTAATAACGGGACAACGCCGTTATTTTGGGCTATAACGCCGTTTAAGGCGTTAACGATGGAACTGCTCTAATGTTCACCAATACCACATAAAGACACACAATTCAAGTTTACTCCAAACGCCTAAATCACATAAAGAAACAAATAATCAAATTTACAAAAGCGATTAACGTAATAACTCTAGGATGATCTTGTTTATACGTTGCATCTCACCACGGAAGCAAACCTTTCACCAAAACAAATGATGATGAGCAAACTTTTCACTAAAATATATGATGATAGATTATTGAAGCCCACAAATAAATGTAAACCGAAACCTTGACATGGAGACCACTTACCATTTCGCTAACCCACTTCACCACGGTCGGCATCGTTCACGATTACTTGATTCTTCGCTTCTTGGAAGCAAGTGATTAGCCGACCCGGATGCATGGTTATCTCAATATATATATATATATATATATATATATACATATATACTAGTTATAAAACCCGTGCGCAGGAGGTTTTCTTTACAATTTTTGATTATGTATTATTATCGATTAAGAAAACAACTTAACGTGTTCTAAATGGTTTTACTTGGTAGATTAAAAATAGAAATCTTATGAACATCAGTTATAATCTATTTGTTATTTTTAGATAGCGATTTCGGATTAAAAATTATCTTTTATTATTGAAGCAAAAATGTCATGCAGTAATATTGTTTTAATCGTGTTATAATTGGTATTTAGTAAAAGTCTTCATTAATATTTCGAAGATGATATTTTTAACGTGCATGAGATGTTAGTAAGGCAAGGCGTTATGGTATATCATCACCACAATATAGCATATTTGTATAGCTTTATGCTAATTCATTTTACGTTTATGAATAACAATCATATCATAGTTACTAAATATATTTTGTGTTCTAAATTGTTCATCGTCGTAAGTATGAGCTATTTACTATTTACATTTGATCAAAATTACCAAATTAGCATCGATGCTTATGTTATCCCAAGTTATGTACTTATATGTTTCACCAATCACATGTATCCCTCCCTACAGTTAGTCATATACAAAATGGGTTACCTCATTTAATAGACAATTCAAACACCACGACATAATAAGTTACCTCGTTTATTTGTCCAAAATGTATCTCAAGATTAACTTAGTCAAACTTTGACTTTTGATGCCAAATAATCATGCTACAAAATGCAAATATTGTTATGATGATTCGGTACTTCTTAAGTGGATTACATAAATATTAACTTCCATCCTTTGAATTCAACCAATTTAACATATAAACCGTAAGTGGGTATTTGTATCATAGGCATTTTATTCATTTTGTGGCGAATGCAAACATGAGGCTCACAAAAACATCGGTGTTTGTCACCCGCAGAGTCGCGTATGGTGAAAATGAGTTCCAAACCACTACGACCAATTGCTTGCGGATGTTTTGCGACCACAACCTTGTTTGCGCTTTATGTTTTAGAGTTCCCTTGGCTCTACGATCAATGCATCTATGTCTTCACCGGATCCAAATCTTTCTTTTGGGTTAGTGAGAAGAAGAACCAACACGAGTCACGGAAATGAAGGTTGTTGATGGACAAGTCTCGCCTCTTGCTTTCCGGCCCTCATAGCGTGTTATTAACCCATCATCGGTTCTTGATATGGATGTTAATTCTTGATGAGCATCCCAATTATACTTCATCTCATCATCTTCTTTTGATTATATATGCAAGGATAAAAGTCTTATAGCATGTGATCGTCGACCACTACATGTTTCTCCACGTGCAAAGGATGAAACCATGAAGCACTCAGTAGGAGACAAACACTTTCCTAACATATAGTCACGAATGCTGTTATAAACATAACAAATGTTAAAATTAATATTAGAAGGCATCATACGTGTCATCCACGTTATTTTGTAAAGTGGCAAAATTGATGGGCCGGGTGAGTTAAGTAATGGGTAAAAATGAAATTGTAATAGAAAAATAATCTACAAACTAACAGGATATTTAACAAAACATAATCTACAGATTATTAGAAAATAATCTACAGATTAGCAAAACATTTAATAAATTCTTATACATTACAAATAGGCTTTATAGAGTTTCAAATTTGAACCCATTTGTCTTAGTTAACACCAATGTCCCTTTTCTCTTACTTCTTTAACTTACCTATACGACCCGTTTAAATTTTTGAACGGCATTTTAATAACACCTCTACTACCTTCTTGTATTATGTCTTTACTCTTCTCTACACACTCATCATTCCTTTCATGTTAGTCATAACTCATAAACTATACCCAACAACACTACCCCAAAACAATATGGAGAAGCGGAAGATCTTTTCTTAAAGTATAAGATAAAGTAAGAGCTTTGCGTAATTATGTGCATAATTGCGCATATAGCATAGGCATGAGTGGGTTCATCCCGACGAGTACCTTGACACGTTATAAGCAGTTTCACGTACAAATTTCAAGACAACCTTTGGGGTTTCATTTTGTTGGTTTTGAAGTTTGACACATTACAACCGTTTGAGATAAAACACGACCTCCAATTATAACGATTTAAAAGTGAGCAGGCCAAATGTCATCTTTAGTACAAATTATGAAAACAAAACCACAACCAAAAGCATTCCGTGTCCTCAACCGAGTTGAATATTCACATAAATAAACTTCCAAAACTTAAATGCACCTTTATGTAAAGCCCTTAGAATTTCATTTTAAACTTCTATAAAATCCAGATCCTCAGTAGAGGTGAATATTCCTCAAGCGAATTGCAAGAAATCTAAAAGGTCGATCGATCTTTAGGCAATCTGAAAAATCGGGTTTGCGATTTTGCTTCATGGCTTACTTGTTTTGTTGTTCTATAGCACCAATTTTTGCTACCGTTGTATCTTTCATAGCTTGATTATGTAAAGAAATGGACATGTGATATCTAATACAAAATTAGTTGCCTAAAAAAAAGTAAAGCTGGAGCATGTTATTGTCAACGTTAACTACTTGTGTCTTACTTTTGTACTTTAACGTATGAATCTGAAATAAATTTAGTGAGGAGATATTTTGGGGTACCATCGACGCTATCTAATCGTAAATATTTGCCTCTTATCTATACTATATATAAAGAGTTATCCCTTTTCTTGAATCTTGAATTCTTAAAAACTTAAAATTTAATGCAACTTATATATGAAAGCATTATATATCTTGCCATTTAGAAGTTTTATGATTGCTTATTTTAGTGCTTAAAGTATCGATCATGCCCCTTTGTTTGCTCTTGTTCCAAGAACCCTCCAAAACAGACTTCTTTCAAGTGATTATCCGCTTATTCTTGTAGTTCATTGTTTGATTTTGATTCTACTTATAGGCCATAGCTTATGGTTCGATTGTTTGAGGTAGTTCTTGTCTTGATTGCTCATTTAGAGCTTATTTTTGTAGCAATTTACCACCGCTTTTTGCTTTTTGTCATGGTTCTTCCCAGATAGCTCTTTTAGACCTTCATTCTCGCTTATCCTTATGATGTTTTAGTTTGATTTTGATTCATTTAGTAGTTTATAGTATAGTAAGTAGCTGTTTTGCCTTTATTAGTTAATTAGAGCTTATTTTCACGCTTATTTTAGGTCTACAAAACCCCATTTGTCCCTTGTTAGTCTGTTTTCTGATGGGTAGATATTAGAGCTTATTTCTTACTCTAGTTAGCTTATTAGGAATTAGTTGCTCTTAATTTAATTTTATAGCTTATTTCCAGTTTAGCTTATTTAGCTTAGTAGCTTTTAGTTCCTCTTAGTAGTTTTTGGTTTGGCTTATTCTTAAATCTATTTTGAATTTGTCTTTTGATCTGATTTCATGCTTATTGGATCAGTTGTTAGCATTGTTCTAATCATAAGCAGATTATTTTAATCTTATTGTTAAGTTTTCAAAAGAGCAAAAGAAAAAGTTCAAATATCATTTCATATTCGCAATACATAGATTGAAAACACCTTTAAATTACTTAACCGCTATCAACTTCATCAAACTGTTTTATATATAATCATTTATAAGCGTTGTTAACAATGACATATGAATGGACACGAGCACCGAACTACTTAAATTTTCTCTTGCTACATGATGACTCATTTATGCTTAGTTGTAAATTTGTAATGATATGATTTCATTCAATGTAATGAACCTAAACTATATAACCGTCCCGATTAAAATTATGTTAACGAAGTTTGGTAGTATCCTTAACGCAGTGAGCGGTATGAACCAAACACCCATCTTGACAGTAAGCATACTCCATGAAGTTATAGCTTTAAAATCAAAAAGACTAATTATAGTACAACATTGAAACCAAAAAGATTAGTATTGGATGATAAAAAAAATAACCAAGTATGATTTAAATGGAAAGAAGAGATGTTGGCTGAAAAGAAAGAGTTATGGATGTAATCTCGCGGGTCTATTGTTCCATTTACAGAAAGAGTTATGGATGAAAGATTTAAATGGAAAGAAGAGATGTTGGCTGAAAAGAAGAGTGGAAATCATTGAAGGTGTTCAAAAGAAAGACATGATTTAGTAGTCGAATAACCTTTAAATCGAATTCAACCTATTATAACAAATTACCAATAACACGCATTTAAAAAACTTTTAAGGATTCATAATTTTATTTGAGAAGAGGCGTGGAACAATAGTAAACACGAAATGGTGGTAACTTGAAGTAGGCTCTTGACGAAGACCTTTATGAATGAAATTCAATACTTCTCGGATCTTTTATCCTCCATAACCTCTCTAGCGAGCTGTTTGATTTCTACTTGACCTACCGTAACCAGAATCAACCCATTTTAAATATTAGTACAAATTATTCCTAAAACCATAAATGTAATTTCCAAGACTATGTTAAGAAGCTCGTTACTTAGTGGGCAGTCGACAAATGATACTTGTCTTATGAAGATCATCTTACTTTTCTTAAACCCAAGCACATTACAAATAACACTAATCCAACTCACTCTAAAATTCATCTTAAACATTATTGTCATTCCCGTATCTTGATAAAGCAACCATCAACTATCTCGATATCAAAGGCTATAAAGGGAATTTTTATTAACCCGTCGACATGGAATGGTAAGAAAAATAGGTACATTATAACAACATCCATGTAGCCCTATCTTTATTAAACTGCATAAATGTATAAAGACAAACCTCAAGTTCGAATGAGCTTTAGCCACTACGATCGAATTAACTGCAAAAAAATAAAATAAAACGGATATACAAATCGAATTCAGATGTATCAATTAACTAAAAAAGAACTAACAATAATCAAATCGAATTAACAGTAATTGAATTTATTAACAGAAAAAAAATAGCAAATCGAATTAGGGTTTTTATTAATTCCATCTAATGTATCGAAAAATCGTACCATGATTGTTGAATTCAAGATTTGAATAAGGGTTTGTGTTATGTTGTTTGATTAGTGGGGTTTGTGTTATGAAGAAAATTGTTCCGGTTTTTTTAAATTTACACTTTTCATCCAAAACTATCATATAATCAATCTTAAGTACATGTGTATTTTTAGTTTTATTTTTCATATCTTTTGTAAAACCGAATTTTAATTTTTGACAACTTAGGAAATAATTAGGATTAATTATTTTTAAGTATCAAAAAAGAAAATAAAAATAAAAAATATTACTAAATAAAGTATGGTTTGATTTTTTTGAAATAAAAATTCTACTAAGGGTTTTGGTTTATTATATAAAAGATATATATATATTTAGGCTGAATCTTGGGCTAAAACAATTGGATATTTAGGCTAGATCTTTGGGCTAAAAAGGATATTTGGGCCAAACAGTCGGTTACAACATGGGCTGAATCTTGGGCTAAAACAATTAGGCATTTAAAAATATTTGTTTATTTTGTTCCTCGTGCTATGTTATATATACAACAAGTATCTAATACCCGCCGCTCCGCGGCGGGAGTTTTTCTGCACCTCGGGTTTTTTATGTTGTTTCGTTTGTCTTTTAGGATTCTGGTATTCCTGCATTACAATTTTATAGTCACCTACAATGAGTTTATCAAAAGCGTTTGACATTTCTAACTTATGAAAAAACATTTCAAGGCTTACCGTATTTTGTGGTCGATACTGTTTTTATATAACTTCCGGTCTGGTAACATAAGAAAGTAATAAACACACACCTTTTCACAATCAGCTTGTTCCATAAACATTTTCTATAATAATACAAATACTTGTACAATAAAGAAGATATCAATTACACAAATAAAACCAAGTTGACGTTGTTATCTGCTATCTCGACAGCCTGACCAAAAAGTATTGCCTTTTTCTTGAATCGCAGCTCATACGATGTGTTGTTCAGTGAAGTCGTGTCTGAGATAAGTTCAAGCTAATTCATCTAATCCTCTTTTTATTCCAACGCCGCTACCCTAAAATATAAAACAGACTAATCAACTTTTGAATAAACAGTTGAACCTTGTAATGGTATTCCTGTTCAGTTACGAGAAAAATACAAATGAATAATTAAGGAATACCCAAAAATCTATTGTCAACGAAAAGTGCTATTGCAACCTGACATTCCAAGTATATAAGGAATAATTATTTCAATTACCTTGACCATTGACATTTACGTTTATAGCTTCCATATGAGCTGCTCGTCCTTTATCAAGGCTTTAAATAAGTCGAAGATGCTATTACGACTCCACTTTTGTTTTATATCTTTATCTTATATCTCATAATAAGAAATAACTTGAATGTCATAATGAAAATGAGTTTAGCCGATGGATAAATAATATCTATGTATTATACGATACCAACAAAAGCATGTAACAAATTAAGATTGTCGGTGTAGAAGCTTTCGAGCGATTTGCGACCATCATGCACACCTCGAGTAGGCATGAAGCGTAGTCAATTAACCAATCTGAGCTCGAAGCAAAATGTTGTTTAATTTGTGCGCGTCTCTATAGGTTCCTCACGGATGAGTTATAAAAAGCTATTTAATGTGGTTTATGTGTTTTTGTGTCGAAAAACTATGTTTATGGGATAATTCAAGCTGTAATACATCTTGGAAAGGACAATATGACACACATGAGCTTTGTTCCACTATGAATTCATGCTTTTGGGTATAAATACAAAGATATATCAGTTGAGCACTGCATATACTCTTTGCTCAAATGCTCTCACACAATCTTCTAAAGTCACTTTTCCATTGTTGTTGATATAGCAACCGACCTACACCATAGAACATGCATATGTGTTGATGTAACCCAATATAATTTTAATTAGGCGATGAGCGATTGAATACAAACACTGATGGTGATGCAACAATTAGGAGCCCAACCACATCACCACGAAACACGACCATCTCGACCGACAGGCCACATTTAACACAATTGTTCTACTACAAACCTTTTCGAATTTGAGCAATGCGGAAAGCCACAGCATAAACTAAGGGTACATTATTTTGGTAGGAATGTGACCAATTACTGATGGAAGCCATTTGTGACCTCTAATATCTTCACAAAATGGGTTTGAATTCGGGTTCGTTTTAACCATATTTATACTTGCATATGTCAATAACACCTAATATCTTCAACAAAAAAATTGGTTTAACGAACCTGAATTCAAAACTCATTTGAATTCAAAGGAAAAAAAATGGACACTTACGACAAACCAAATTACCAACGTTATAATACATACAACTATTTAATAATGAAAGAGACCAACAACGAATCTGCATACCTTTTTAGTATGTTGTATTATTAGTGCTGGGCTAAAGAGACGGAACCAAAACGACATTACATGCGTCGTTTTCATATGGTAAATTATATATGGTAACAAAGTGAGCTTCATTCTTCATACACAATTAAATTCGATTACATGTAAGACTTCCTGGCGTAACTCGTCCACCCCACCCGATCCCTGTCGCTGATAGGTCAATAACTTTGATCATAATTTTTTTTCGAAAGTTTTAGACATAGCAAAAGAAGTAAATGATTTACCGAATTGTAGAACCAATTCCAAACACCACCTAAAAAATACATACACATCATTTACTTCTATTTGGAATATGAAAGTCACTACTCATAAGTCAACAACATATGGAGCCGTAATATCATATATGTAATCTCACCAAAAAAGTAGTAATTTTACATACGAAGAACTAACAACTCGAACCACAACTATAATTCACCACGAAAAAAACCCAAAAACAAAATCGATTAACTATAACTACATAAGAAAGAAGAAAAACAAAACAAATCGGGTCTTCCTTTATTATCGCTTTTACAATATAGAATTAGAATTCAAGTGAGAAACCAAGAACGGGAAAATAAAATTAGTACCATCTTAGATGCAAGCGGGTCCAACAGAAAGAATATCGGCCGACAACTAAGCAACCCCGAACCCAAAAGATAGCTTATCGACTTCATAAAAAATAAATAAGCGCATAAGAAGTAAAGAGAGGCAGCGAAGTGTTCCTGATGAATTCTAGATATGTATAAACAACAACAAAACGGAATCAACAACCAAACCTCAAATCTATCAGAAGACTTGCCACGCCAAGATTAGTCCACCCCCATGGCTGCAAACACGTTACCGTGATGCCCTGCCAAGAAAGGGGAGGCTGATCCATCATTACCTTCACTTAACACCACAAATCAAACCCATAATTCTACTCAAGGGCACATTTCCAAACCCTAGAAAGCATACAACAAACACCTAACACCCGAAAGTAATCAAAAGCGAACCCAGCTCACTAACAAAAGGCCCAATCGATATAAGATGTCATAGGAGGGAGCGCCTCCAAACTATGAAACCCTAAGGGGCCGTTTAGTTGGTGAAAAATTTTCTTGTTTTTCCGTTTCCAAATTCCTAGAGAAAGGATTGGTTTAGATGGATTTATATTTTTCATTTTTTAAAACATGAAAAGATATTTAGATAAAACTCTTTTCAAACATTTTTTCTTTTTTAAATCAACTTTCTTTTCCATATTGTATCTTTATACGTTTTTATTCATTTTATACATTTTTGTACGGTTTTATACGTTTTAATCTGTTTTTTTTCCGTTTTTGTACGTTATCGTTTGTTTTTATCCATTTTTATACGTTTCATCCGATTTTATTAAGTTTTTACGTTTTTTCTACATTTTTATGTTTTCGTCATTATTTACGTTTTCGCTTTTTTTACATTTCGTCCTTTATTATGTTTTTCGTTTTGTCCGTTTTACGTTTCGTCTATTATTTTACGTGTTCGTCTTTTTACATTTCGTTGGTTTTAGGTTTTGTCTTTTTTAGTTTTAGTTTTTTTTTACGTTTTCGTCTTTTTTAACGTCTTCGTCCATTTCTTACGTTTTAGTGCATTTTCGTTTTTTTACGTTTTCGTCTGTTTTTTAGGTCTTCGTCTTGTTACTTTACATTTCGTCCGTTTTCTTACGTTTTTACGTTTTCATCCGTTTTTGACGTATTCATCTGTTTTTTTACGTTTTTGTCTGCTTTCTTATGTTTTCGTCCAATTTTTTACGTTTTACTCTGTTTTTACGTTTTAGTCCGTTTTTTTACATATTCGTCCATTTTTTTTATCATTTTCGTCCGTAAAAAGACGAAAACGTAAAAAAAAAATAGACGAAAACCAAAAAAATGCAAAAAAACGTAAAAAAAGAAGAAAACGTAAAAAAACCGGGCAAAGACATAAAAAAACAAACGGAAACGTTAAAAACCGGACAGAAACGTAAAAACATATGAAAGCGTTAAAAAAAAGACAAAATGTAAACAAGCGAATGAAAACGTAAAAATGGACGGATCGTTAAAAAGCAGACGAAACGTAAAAAATGGACGAATACATTAAAAAGGGAAAAAACGTAAAATAAGCGGACAAAAGCGTAAAAAGCGGACGGCGTAAAAAATGCGAAAAGTAAAGCAACGGATGAAAGCGTAAAAAGATGAAAACGTAAAGCAACAGACGGCGTAAAAAACGGACATACACGTAAAATAACGAGCAAAACGTAAAAAGCGGACGAAAAGTAAAAAAGCGGTAAAACGTGCGGAAGCGTCACAGCGGCAAAACTTAAGAAAACGGGTGAAAACGTAAGAAAATGGACGAAACGTAAAAGAATGACAAAACGTAAAAAGGGACAAAACGTAAGAAAACGGACGACAACGTAAAGAAACGTATAAAAGCGGATAAAATCAAAAAAACGGACGTATAAAAATTGAGCATGAAAAAAAGTGAGAAGAGTAAAAGGAGCTTTTCAAATTTATAGTTAAAATTTGGAAAATGAGAATTTCACATTTTGGAAAATTGTTGGAAAAAGTGTAACTAAGCAGTTTCAATTTTCCTTTTCGTATGAAAAATTTCGTGAAAAAATGAAATTTTTCACCATTAAACAGACCATAACTTTCCCACCAACACCTTAGAAATCGAATACACAAACGAAGCTCACCAATCACCATGAAGCCGACACGGGACAAAAAAATACTAAATGTTTCCCAATCTAATTGAAACCCTAAGTTTAAAAACCAAATTAACAAAAGCCCCAATTCCACGAAACCCTAATTAGGTCAAAATGAAATAAAATCGATAACGATCAAAGTATGGTTGACAAAAATCAAAACCCATAAAATCAAAGCTTAAACAACTACTAACCTCTAATTTTCTCCTGGATACATTAACTCAATTTATCTTGAACACGTTCAAACACGTTCTAATATTTTTAGCGAGGTTTTCTTTAAAAATATGTATGCGTGATGGCTATTAAATTTTTCTCGAGGGTTTTTTTTTAAACAATCATGAATAAAACAATATATGTAGAAAACTATATTAAGACCTTTACGAAGAACAGAGAGCCTTTAAATGTGTACTGATCATTAGTCTAAAACTCATAGCAAGTGTATATAAATTCAGCATTCGAAAACATCTTTACCTAAAAGCCACATAGTTACAATATTTAGAAATAAAGTGGACTCGGATGTAGAAAAAAAATAGACTAAAACGACAATTAAAAAAGTAAATTATTATTTAATGTATAAAAAACCTACCAGCAACACTTCTACTGAAAATATACTTTTTACATGACATGAATCCGAATCTCATGTGATTTCTCCGCTTCAGCCCCCACTGTTGCCTTTCTAGCAATAGATTTCTTTCTAGCAGCAGATTTCTATAACCAATAACTAAAGAACTGTAAGTGAAAGCGGAAAAGACCTTAAGAAACCTATTGTTAGATTTCCTGTGACAATTACATACTCTAAGAGTTCTCGAGATCGCTTTGCATCCATGCAGCATAGGCTATAGTACTATCAAAAGGTTTTTCTAATCTTCATCTTCAACAATCTCACTGGAGACCCTTCAAACTTTCCTTAAGGTATGAGAGGTATGCTTTATGTGCAAGTTCATTATTCCTAATGGCGGAGGAATATATAACATATCGATAGCATATTTATCACAATCGTAAACCTTAGGAACAGAGTATTTGTAATTGGGATTGGCAACTTTCCTTTCACCTCACGCTCGATTCTCAATATCGTTAAGTAAAGAAGTTATCTTTTCAATTTGTTTATCATGATTAACTTTAAATGAATCATATAACTCTTTGTTTTGATCATTAACCTTGAAATTTTAAACAATCATTTTCCTTTGGAGTTATCAATTATGTTTTGAAGTTAATTCGAGAATATAGGTGGAGCATATGGGAACCAATACATCCTTCTTTTCACCTTTTCTGCTGAAATTTGGGCTTCAATCTTTGATCGTGTGGCAATGAGCTCGAATTTGTTCATCACGCTTTACATTTCAAAACTGCATCAAACTCAGAGCACGTGAGGATGTCTTGATATTTGAGGTTTAACATTTTCTTTGAGATGTTGATGTTTTAATTGCAAAGCAAGATGTTCAACTTCTAATTTAGAATAATGTTTGACCGTTATCATGATCATCCCGTTCTATTTTCTCATGCAATTTTGATTTGTTGTTTCAAGCCCAATGACACGATTGGGAGACTTTAGAGCAATGATAATTCATGAAATTGAGAAGCATTAATGGAACAATTTGTAGCAGTTGAAAACACATCTTGAGCAATACATTCATAATCGATTCTCATTCACAGTATGCAAGTTCTTCCTCTCAATCTCATTATATTTTTTCTCTCATAATCACTAACCTCAACAATCATTGCATCAAATACTTTTTCCATTTCTTTAATATCGTAATGCCCCTTTAAGACTCTCAAATTGATTTTTAGTTGTTTAAAGAAAGGCATGACCTCGCTAAAAGATTCTTTAGTTTGCTCAAACCCTTCCCCCGCTTATACCTGCTGGTGTGATCCTTTTCACAAGTTTTCTCAAAATCAACAAATAGTTGAAAGATAACATATTCATCGATTAAGGTCTTGCTTTAGTGGCAAGAGATCTAGGACTAAGTGCATTGGTGTATTAGGAGGATACAGCTGATTTAGGCGCTTCCACAAGGGGATTCTTTTCAACAAGATTTTCTTTTTGCATTTCCATATCCTTCCGCAACACTTGTTCGTGGGGTTAATGAGTCCGAGGCTTAAACTTGTTCAAGGAGATCCAATTTTCTTTAGTGTAATTATGGGGTTTGATCGTTATGTTATTTTTTTACACCGTGATCTTCTAACTTCTTATTCATTTTCTCCCAGTGACTTCACTCATTTCTTATCTTCCCTGCACTCAACGCAACTAGGTTTCTCGCCAGGCTTAAGGATTTCATTACCATCAAAGCACCTTATGAGCATTTCTAGCCTTTTTAATTACCTCCGATTTGGTTCCTCAACAAAGGGAATGCTATGCTTATCGCTAAGACTCGATGCTTGTGATCATGCGAAAGCTTGAATGGTATTCCCTGTACGCATAACTTATTTTCAAGCTTGTTTTCAAAGTTTTTAGATTGGAAAATCATTCAAAAGTTTTGATTCCTTAGCCTTGAATTCTTGCTTAAGCATTTTAACATTTTCGAAGTCGTGTTTTGCTTAGCTTTGGAAAGCTTTTCTTGTAAGGAGTTTAACCTTGTTTTAATACTTCTAAAATTACTTTTCTAATAATTGTATGCGATTTGATATCCATCTCCTCGCTCACAGTGGTAAGTTCAAACTTAGCACGTTGTTCGATATGGCAACTTGATCCCATGTATTGAGTTCAAAGGGTCAAGGAATCATCAGCACAAATGCAAAGGTACTCATGCAATCCATAATCATCATTTTGAGAAGAAGATATACCGGTATCGCAGAAACTTTCATGCAAGTTTCTCTCATTAACGCCAAGACAGTTGTGGCGGTGCATCTCTATCTTGTACATCCAAGCTTCCATGTAGCCTTCTTTGCATTAGCTTGCATGGGTCATGATCGTGCACCTCTCTTGTGGACATGAGCATGAAGATTCTATTTTAGCATTGTCCCACTCATCATTATTTGTTTTCTAACATTCGCATTCAAGACCACCGATTCTTCACCGTGATACATTACCCAACTTATCACAACATTTTTCAACCGACCACTCATTCACGCTTTCATTCTTTGTGCATTCTTCAATGAACTTTTTCATATTATCCATGAGTTGGATAAATGTCTCAATGAATTCTCAATTTCCATTCCAAGATGTTTTTGAAGGAATTCCATCAATGTTGATTGTAATCATCAATATTCCCATCGATGAATGGTTGAAATTGTTTGTAGATTACTTGAAGAGTGACCGAACCATCTTTTGAACTTCTTCATTGGTAAGTTGCTTTTAAATGCTCTAAGTTCAACAAAGAAGCTTCTTGTCAATGTAGGTAAGTCTCATGAAAAGAGCACTACATGTTCGATCCCCGCCTATGGATAACAACCGATGAGGTGCAGATGTAGTTTGATACTCAATGTCGCATTCCATTTGCATGGCATTCAGAAAGGTGTGCATTCATTCTCATTGTACTCGTAACACAAGATCTCACATCCTCGTTGTTTAATTCAAACATCTTTAATCGTTCAGTAGCATCCATTATCATTATTATCCCCAACATCATACAATTTAAGCACTCCAAATCACCGGGTCAAGAGAGTAAGACATGATGTGGTAATGCATGGATTTTACCAGCCTATGATTTAAACCGAGAAATAGAATCTTCATGATTTTACTAAAATCAAGACTAAACCTAAGTAATGACCAATGGAATGTTAAGACGACTAATGGATCGACACAATGATAGACAATTGTGTGTTAGGTCTTATGATTGTGGATAAGCAGATGTTGTTTTGTGATTCGGATTGGTTTATGCCTGCTTTTCCGAGAAATTTAGGTCTAAAACTTAAAACCTCAATAACTTCTCGCTCGAGCGGATTTAGACTCGAAGATTGACCAATAAACTTTAGTTAGTTTATTCGGCTGCACATTCTCCTCGCTCACGGTCGTTGATGGGTAGAAAAACGGAGTTACGTTCAAAAGTTATGGCCGCTTGAAGTTTAGACGGAAAAATCAACCAAGTCGCTACGAATTCTTGAACCAAGTCGCTAACAACTAATTCGCTACACCACTAAGTCGCTAGAGTCCCAAGTCGCTAGAAAATGCAAGTCGCTATAGTAACTCGCTAAGCCTCAAGTCGCTAGCAAAATTTTGCGCACTGCTACTCAAGTCGCTAAAGATACAAGTCGCTAAAGAGCAACTCGCATGCATCAAGTCGCTACCACTGTCGCACCGTAGTGGAGTGTCCACTAGTATCAGAATCGCTAGGTCTAAGTCGCTAGCTCCAAAACAGAACTCGCTACAAAATTGTGAAGCAAGTCGCTACGAAGAAATAAACCAGATATCAAGTCGCTACCAAGAGAAACCACATAAACATCACTTTTAATCCAAAACAACCCAACCAAGATGATTCAAGCTAACCAAATGAAAACCTAAACACTTGTGATGATTTTAAACATGAAAGTACTAACAAAATTCAAACTTTAACACAAGAGATCAACCAAATGATGCAAAAACCACTAAACTTTTTCAAACTCAAAACCACCTAAAACCACTATAAATCCAAAGATGTGCAAGATATGATCTAACCTTGCTCTTGATACCAATTGTAAGATATAACTTTTCACACACATCAAACCATAACACAAGGTGAGAAGATGGAATTCTAGAGAGAAAGTTAGAGGTTTAGGAACTAGTGAGAGAAAGTGAAAGATATTATTATGAGTCCAACTCTCTACCCTGGGAGTAGAGTATTTATAGTCTTACATAATCGCCACACTTGGGTCGTGGATCGTGCATAAGGGTAAAGACCGTCTGCCCTCCACGGTGTTACTTAACTAAATTACTACTTAACTTAAAAGAACTACGACTACGAGCTTTTAACGATTACATATACTGAGGTGACCGACTTAATACCGAATTTCTAATTCCAAGAGGCGATGAATTAAAGAGGAGAGAAGAGATGTGTACCAAATCAACTAGAAAGAATACTAACGAACCAAAGGACCACCAACGAGTTTCCAAGAGTTTCCATTCATGTACGCATAAGATTTGGGACACGATTAACAAAACATGATGAAAGGAAAAATTGAAACAAAGATCGCAACACAATACCCTAGTTGCTGAGGGAGACAGGCCAAGGAACCACGACCAAGCCGAAACCAAAATGTTTATACTGCTCGAACATCAAACCCATGATCTACCACCGAATCACGTTAAGACTCCTTGCACGCTTGCTTTGATCGAATGGAAGATGGAGAAGAAAAGTACCGTGATTTTTAGATAGATTGTGGTTTTGAATTTTGTTGTGATATTGGTTTGGGAAAATAAAATGTGGTAACCGATTTTTATTATTGCCGTAAAGGGGGTACAAAAAGGAAAGTTACAAAATTAATGGATAATTGATGGATACTTGCCAAGTTTACGCTAATAACGAATCTGTCTCGATTCTTGATTTGATACGCTTGTACACTTTGCATAAATCGGTTAGGACAAAGAAAAGAAAACGCGATATAAAATGAATGGGTATAATTTATTTTAGCATACGCTTTATTTTCAGATTATTCTTACATTGTTCGATAACACCCCAAACCCGGCCTAAGTATCTTATTACAAGAATGCCATTTGAATGGTTGATTATGACTTTTATAAGTTTTCATGGACTTACGGATTGGTTAGTCAAACCCGATAGTCAAACTATAAGTGTTAATGTCATGTAAATGGCTATAGAAAGTATGATGTGCCACAAATATAAGAAAGATGGACTTAAAGGGCTAATGCATGAAGTAAATTAGTAATAAAGTAATGTGGCCAATAGAAGCAATAGACTATGGACCAAAGATGACAACTAGTGACATAACTTTGGTATGAAGTAATTTGTATCTAGAAGTCTTCGGATATTCATTATTATGAAATAGGTGTATGGGTAGTACGGTTTAGAAAAAGGAGGAAAATAAAGTATTTCTAATGAGCAAATTGATGAAGGATTAGTGCTCCAAATAAAAAATAAGTTAGTACTAATCATCTTTTCAAGTAAGTAATTTCACCAAAAGTTAATTGGTGAATCCAAGAATTAAGTTTTTAATATCAATTGGGAATTTTGTAAATGATGTTCATAAGCTTAATTAGAAGTTATGATGAAATTGGTATAAGTATTATTGCATTAAGCTAATAATTGATGGGGCTAATTATCATGTAATCATGGCATGATTATATGATAATTAGATGGGTTTAAGGAAAATCTATGATTGGGATAATCATGGTTTAGTATTTTGATTATGTATATGCCTTTTATGGCTTAGATGACAAGAGTGAAGGTGATAATGTCCTTGGTTTCACTAGCTTGGAATCAAGGTAAGTAAACCTATAAGTTAATGTTATATAGACTTATGCATATGTGTTGTAAATAGTTTGTAGTGCTACTTTGGCATAACTAGCGAGATTGATAAAGTAGGATGGAAATGGTTGAGTATGTATAGTGATGCTTAATGATATCCCAAGATATGTTTATGATTAAATTTGTAATCGAAGAATATAATGTGTAATGTGATTGATGTATAATGTTGTTATATCTGCTTGCTTACTAAGCTCGTGCTTACGGTTTAAGATGTTAATGTTTGTAGGTCCATATGTGATGTCGATGGTAAGCATGGATTAAAGCTTATGGATTGCTAGATGCAAGTTAAGAATGGTAAGAAAGTAGAGCTTAGGTAGATACCGAGCTGCTTTCAATGTTGTACCCCAAAAGTCTAAAATGGTTTGTAAGTGTCTTGTCAAGTGTCAAGGTATATGTTAAGGTTCATATTGTTGAACAAATAAATAAATTTTATTATTTTTAACTTGTTGATTACCTTGATGAGTTACAACTAAAGAATTCCAAATTTCTTTAGAGGTTTTAAGCATAGAAATTCTTTCAATTCCTTGGGTAAAGCATTATACAAAACCATTTTAGCTTCACTATTTTTAGAAAGCTTTTCTTCATTTCATCATTTAGTTTATCATGAGGTATGTTAACTAAATTTCCTTTATCATCTTTCGAGGTAGCCTCAAAATCGCCTCCAACAATAATGTACCAAAGATCAATATCTTTAGACTTCACATATGCCAGATCTATTTTCCAATATATAAAACCATTAGTTTCAAATAGTGGTGGTCGCTGCATAGATTGCTCTTCCTTGTAATTTTCGTAACCCATAGTGATCAAAAGTTTTTAAAATACGGTTTACTTTAAAACTTTTATAAACTTAGCATCGATACCATTATGGAAAACTAGAAAGGGAGGGTTGAATAGTTTTGCCGATTTTGTTAGTTTCAAAACTTTAGATTCGATAATATGATCGTATGGATGTAGAGAAAGTATAGATCTAATGATAAAGCAAGTAAATAAAGTAAAGCAGGGATAGAAATGACACAACCGATTATAGTGGTTCGCTACAAGGACACCTTCCTCGCCTTACTCCACTCCCCGAGTCACCTACTCAAGAGTTCAAGCACTATGTCAACAAACCTTCAACTTCATGGAGAAGCCTTCACAACGCTTGTTTTTTCGGTACAAAGCTAAATACCGAGTCAGAATACTGGGGACCAAACCAACACGACTATTACACAACAAATATGTGAATAAATATACAAGATCTGCTGTAAATTATGAGGAACAAATCAATCAAGGACCCCTTGCTTGGATGACTTGTAGAATGCTCGTGATCTCGCCTTAGGAAGGACCTATATGAGAATCACTAAAGAAAGAAAGAAAGAAGTACTCTAGATCAGTGATCTTTGTTAAGAGAATTAGAGTAGAGAGAATTAGTAAGAAGAGGAGTGAGTTAGAATGAATAAATGGCTCTTTATTTATAGGCAACCGCCACTATTCCTGATCCCACGGATCCCTCCCACAAGGGATCCGTCAGTGAAATCGTAGGATCTACGGGAAGCTTCTTTACTGGTTTTTGGTTATGGGTCATGCGGGTTATGGTGGTCCATGGGTATTCTTTAGATTCAATGTATCTAATGAGTACAATGTATCTAGTCTTGTGGGTATGGGTCAATACTATGGGTTATGGATATGATCCATGGTTGTGATTTTTACCCATCCTAATAAACTATTACAACAAATGATTAATTACAACATTTTGTATTAGATGGATATATGTAAATGCTTTACAAAATAACATGTATCCTTATAATTGTATTTTAAGATGACATTTGTTATCAACAAAACACAAAGAGATCACAAAATATTAATAAACGCTTTTACGATTTATTTGTATTAACAATCTCCCTTTTGTTGATGACAAAACATAATGTTATGATGAGTAAAACTTAAGAATAGATGTATGTTTTGAAAGTTCTAAGTTTTACTTTTCTCCCTTTTGTCTAAACAAAAGTTAACCCATCAAGAAATAAAAGTGTGGAAAAATGGTCCACGATCGCTACTCCCTCGACAGTAGCTCCTAGCTCAGGGGCGCCACAAGAAAAAAAAAAAAAATCCTACAAAGAGAATGGCTAGTAACATGCTTAAATAATCTTGTGATTGACGAGAATCAAGATTAGAGCAAGGTATGTAAACAAGGCCTGTAATAAAACAACAAAGTGTAGTATTTATGCCACCTACAAGCATGTAAAACTAAGAACAAGACTTGTTATTGAAAATGACTCAAAAGAAAAGTACTAAAATAGAAAATAGTAATAATGATTCACCCATGCTTGCATAAGGTTATGGATGGAGGTTTTGATGAGTAATGGTATTGATGCGATCAGGATGAGATTGAGTATGAATCGCATTTCTTCCCTAACTTCTATTGCAATTTCCCTAGTGGATTGACAATGTTCACAATGTAAGTGATGGTAATGAGTGTGAAGCCTCGTTGTTTTGATTTTGTGAAATGGAATATGCGGAAAATAGGAAAATATGGACCAAAGTCCAATGATTGAAGTGGTGGTGGAAAAGAACCTAGATGTTCTTGTAGTTTAATGAGAGTTAAGGTGGTGATGTTTCAAGATCATTGAATATTGTGTTTGGAGAAGGGAGGTGTCAAAAAGGCTATTTTTGTTTTGGTTGTTGAGATCTTGTTGAGTCGTAAGGAGTTCCAAAAGAGTGATTTTAGGTGATGAAGATGGTTTACTTATTGGTGATGAGGAAGGTGCTATAATGGAAGAATCTTATGGTGAGTTATTTGATGGTGATGAGCCATTTGATGATGGTTTTGCTAACAAGGTCGGATGCTAATCCGCAAGGTTATCATAGTTTGATTGTGGTATTTTGGAAGGAAGTACAAAGGTTTTTCATGAAGATGATTGTTTGTACTAGGTGATTCATCTAAGTTGTAAGATCTTTGGATGACATGGTGTTTTGTTGAAGATGAGATAAATATGCAAGCATTTTGGGAGATTTATATATAGAAAACAATGCATTGTAATGAATGCTTGACCCAAAATGTGGATTAAAATCTAATGATTAGATATGAATTTAAGGCATGTGATCATGAGAACACAAGCATTAAATAACATACTCCAAAAATAAAAAGGTGGAGTTTTCATCCAAAGTGAGGAAATAGAAGATAAAAACTTATGTCTCACTTGATCCCACGGATCCTTCCCTCGAGGATCCGCCCAAGATTAAGGTTGGGATCCGTGTCTGTGATCAGTGCAACAAAAATTTTCCTTGGAAACATTTTTGCCTAGTGGCCTATATGCAAACTATTTGGAGTGTGGTTATCTCGACTCCCAAGAAGAAAAGAAAATAAACTAGAAGTGGAAAAGCATACTATTATGTGAGATAACCCAAGTGCTCCTAATTCATTGTTGCTAAATGAATGTACCCGAAAATACATATTAGTTATGTATCTCCTTTAGCATTCAAAAGACATGAGATGCAATGAAAACGGTTTTACTTTTTATTAATAATTAAAAAGTTGTCCGTCTGAAATTGCTTTTGTGAAATTGATACGGAAGGTATCATTTTAGAAACGTTTCAAAAAGAGGTTTCCATTTGGTAATAAAACTCGCTTACCTTTGAAAAGAAGATGTATGTAATTGTGTTTGCAAACTTGTACTTATTTTTGAAAGAAAATAAGAAAACTATGAGTTATAAGAAAAACTTAGCTGGGTTTTGAAAATTCGATTGTTAAGTGAGCGTGAAATAGAGATCCTAGACTCGTAAAGAAGCAGGCAGTGTTTACATACCTTGTAGAGTCAAAACTAAATTACGACGCTTGTTCCATGAGACCAAGACCAAGTAAGTAGGTTGAATTGTTCCCGCCCAACGGTTTGGTGAGGACGCCGCTATGTTGTCTTCTTGGACTACCTTCTAGAGATGTTCCCATTTTGAACATTGTCTTCAAGAAGTGATGACGAATCTCTATATGCTTTGCGTGTAATGTAATACCGGATTCTTACTTAAATCTATGGCACCTTTGTTGTCACATAGAATGGCTATGTCACTTAGATGAATGTCGAGTCAACTAACGCTTGTTTCATCCATAGTGCTTGTTGGTATGCTTTGCCGGCGGAGACGATTCGGCTCGTTGTTGATATTGCATGCCGCTTGTTTCTTTGAAAACCAAGATGTTAAACAACATCCCATAAAAGTACATACCCCACTTGTACTTTTTCAACAACATAATCACCGCATGGTCAAAATCGATATACAATTGTTTTACCCGTGCCTTAGGATACCATAATCCTAATTGTATTGTATCCTTAATATATCTAAATATTCTTTTACGGCTTCTAGGTGGATGTTTTAAGGTCTTCTTGAAACCTAGCACATAAGCAAGCACTAAACATGATATCCGCCTACTAGCCGGAGGTAGAAGACTACCTATCATGCCACAATATTTAGTATCGCATTGATTCACTGCCTTCATCTTTTGTGAGTTTGTGTCGGATGACCTTGGTGTCCTAATTGGTTTTGACTCTTTAATCCGATTTCTTTAACATCTCTTTTATGTATTTAGATTGATTAAAGAAGATACCATCTTCTACTTGTTTGATTTGTAGACCAAGAAAGAAACTAAGTTCTCCCATCATACTCATCTCGAACTCGCATGCATGATTTAGAGAAATCATCACACATGTCTTGACAAGTGGATCCGAATATAATATCATCTACATATATTTGAACTATGATTATATGCTCTTTTCATAGTAAATGTGTTGTCAACTAACCCCATGGTATAGTTGTGTTTAATTAAAAATGACTTGAGTTTATCATACCAAGCTTTGGAGCTTGTTTAAGACAAGAAAGGGCTTTCTTTAACTTATACACATGTTTAGGTTTTTCAAAATCGATGAAGCCTTGAGGTTGAGCATATACTTCTTCATTTATAAAACCATTTAGAAAAGCACTTTTGACATCCATTTGATAAAGCTTTAGATCATTAGCACAAGCATACGCAAAGTATTCTTATAGACTCTAATCTAGCCACGGGGCATAGGTCTCATGAAAGTCTATCCCTTCGTTGGTTATACCCTTGGGCAACGAGTCTAACCTTGTTTCTAGATACTAACCGCTTGCATCTAATTTGTTTTTATAAACCCATTTGGTTCCTATTATGGTTTGATTATTAGTGGAGGGACAAGTGTCCAAATATCATTAGAAACAAATTGATTTAATTCTTCTTGCATAACCATTACCCAACTTTCATCTTTTATGGCTTGTGTATTCTTAGGTTCTATGGTTGAAACAAAACAAAATAAGCTACTTTGGTTTTGAACTTGAGACCTTAATGTTTTTTCGCTTAGCTTTCCTATGACCTTATCTACGGGTGATCTGGACTTTAATGTTTATGACTTCATCATTTAAAGGTTCTTCTTCTTCATTTATCTTTTCTTTATTACTATAGCTTCACTTTCTACAATCTCGCCATCGACAAGAGGTGGAGAGGGTTTGGGTGGACTTTCATCAAATTTTACATTTAATGACTCTTCACCTTCATTGCTTCTTTGTTTAATATGACGAAGCTTTGCTATTTGAGAGTAACCTATAAAGATTCCTTCGGTTGATTTAGGATCAAATTTTGTAAGGTAATCTTTAGTGTTAAGAAGAAAACATTTGCTACCAAAGACTCTAAAGTGATCTAACGAGGCTTTTTGCCTCTGAGTAACTCGTATAGTTTTACCTAAGATTGGTCTAATTAAGACTCGATTGAGTATGTACGCTGAAGTATCAACGACATTGCACCAAAACGCTTTGAGGTATTGATTGCTCATTACATGGTGCCACCATTTCTTTGTAGGGTTCTATTCTTTCTTTCAACTACCCTCGATCTGGTGGAGTGTACGGAGTCGGAAGTCGTGAGTAATACCATTAGTGTCACAAAAGCTCCAAATTGCACTTCATTATCTAATTCCCTACCATGATCCGCTCTAATGGACACTATAGGACTCCTAGTTCTTTGGATTTTATTGCTTAATATTTCAAAATAATTAAAAGTTTCGCTTTTGTTCTTTAAGAATTTTGTCCATGTGTATTAGAGTAATCATCCACTATGACCAAAGTGTAGTAGTTGCCCATAACTTTGGATAGCGTGATGGACCAAATAAATCCATATGTAGTAATTCTAGACACTTAGTTGTAGACACCATGTTTTTAGCTTTATGACTAGAATGAACTTGTTTTCCTATATTACAAGCATCACAAAAGTGATGTTCATATTTTAACTTAGGTAGATCTCTTACTAGATCTTTGATGATAGTCATGAAGAAGTCGATATTGGTATGACCCAATCTTCGATGCCATAAGGTCAAGTATCATCCATGAGGTAAGACAAAGCTTGTCTTTAGGTTCATTACCAATTTTAATGACATAGACTCCATGTTTCCTAATTCATCTTCCTATGGTTATGCCATTTTTAATATCTTACTAATGGCTTTGTAAAAGTACATTGCACTTTTATCACATATTTGTCCTATACTTAAGAGGTTAAAGTTTAGGTTTTACATGACACACATCGTTAATGGTTAGAGATTTGTTAGAAACGTAATTTTACCGATGATTTTACTTTTGCTATTTCCAAACAACACATTACCTCCATTGAAGTTTTCATATGTGAGAATAGATCTTTATTTCCCATTATGTGCCTCGCACCCGCTATCCTCGACCCATTCATCCGGTCTAGGTCGACACTTTGCACACCTAAGAAAACAATTAACTCAAAGTTTGGTCCCCATTTGTTCATGGGTCCATTAGTTAAACATTCCATTCATGTTAGACATGTATGGATAAGGATATTCCATGGAGCAAAGTTTTGAAAAGGAAAACCATTTTGCATACTTGGGTTCCATCCCATTTGATGGTTACTTCTGTAAACATTATTAGGTCTCCTAGATGGATTAGGTTTTGAAAAGATGGAGCTTTGTTTCTTGCAAAATAGGATTATATTTTGGAGTGGTTGTCTAGTGGTGAAATGAGTTGGTTCTTCTTATTAACGATAACAAAATCGGCTCGATGAAGAAGAAGTTATTACCATTTCATCAAGCAGCACCCACAAATCCTCGGCTTAACACTCATTGTTCTTTTTATGAGATCCAGGATCCGCCACAACAAATGCTGGTTTTTCTAGTGCCTTAACAAATTGTGTTTCTTTGTTTTCACTAGTTGATGGATCAAGTTGTTGAATACCTAAACCTTTTGGTTATTTCCGCTTTTAACACTATCTAATATCATATCTAAAGTATTCGCACTCATTCTAGCAATTTTAGAATCTAGTTGATCAACTAGTGTTGAAAACGCAAAGTTCACATTCACCATTTTATTTTACCCTTCTAGACGCTTTAATTTTGCTTTTAGTTCTATGACTTTTTATCTAAACGTTGGTTTTGACTTTTAAAAGCTTGTTTTTGTTAATTAGTTTTAAGCTAATATTGCAAAGTTTGTCATATTCATTATGCAATGAGTCTTCATCTAGTGATGAGCTACTATAGTATTCGCATACCTCGTCATTTGCCATGAGACAAATTTCTTCGCCTCGTCAGCCATTCCTCACGTACACCACGAACGCTTTTGATCATCCCGCTTGGGACACTTGATAATAAAGTGGTTCGGGTCCCCACATTTAAATCAAACACGATCATCCTTGGCTTTCGCCCTTTACTTTTCCTAATCCTTTCTTGTCGCCATAAGGTTGTTTGACGATCTTCCTTTCCTTTTAAAGAACTTTTAAAGTCCTCATCACATAGCATACCGCCGCCAATATCCGAAGAGGAGTTATCTTCATCGTGAAGTTTTTGACTTTAAGTGGCAAGAGATTTATGTTTTCTTTCACCTTTCGAGGCTTCTTGAGTCTTTAGCAAGGACAAGCTCGAGACTTTAAGTTGCCTATGAGTTCAAGGTGGGGCTTGTCAAATCTTTTGACTCTTCGATCGCCACCTTGGATCTCCACTGGATGGAAGTGCCTTAGATATCTTCTAACAAGGTTACGACTAGAAAAGATTCATCAAGTGCTTGTAAAGATGTAATAATAGTATTAAAATTAGCAAATGAATGATCTATAGTTTCCTCATCCGATATTGAAAAATCACATTGTTGAACAAATAAATCAATTTTATTATTTTTAACTTGTTGATTACCTTGATGAGTTACAACTAAAGAATTCCAAATTTCTTTAGAGGTTTTAAGCATAGAAATTCTTTTCGAATTCCTTTTGGGTAAAGCATTATACAAAACCATTTTAGCTTCAATTTTTAGAAAGCTTTTTCTTCATTTCATCGCTTAGTTTATCATGAGGTATGTTAACTAAATTTCCTTTATCATCTTTTGAGGTAGCCTCAAAATCGCCTCCAACAATAATGTACCAAAGATCAATATCTTTAGACTTCACATACATTTCGAATCTATTTTTCCAATATATAAAACCATTAGTTTCAAATAGTGGTGGTCATTGCATAGATTGCCCTTCCTTGTAATTTTAACCCATAGTGATCGAAAAGTTTTTAAAATACGGTTTACTTTAAAACTTTTATAAACTTAGCTCGATACCAATTATGGAAAACTGTGGGGTTGAATAGTTTTGCCGATTTTAAGTTAGTTTCAAAACTTTAGATTCGATAATATGTAGATCGTATGGATGTAGAAAGTATAGATCTAATGATAAAGCAAGTAAAAAGTAAAGCAAAGGAGAAATGACACAACCGACGAGGTGGTTCTACAAGGACACCTTTCCCGCCTTACTCCACCCCCGAGTCACCCCGAGAGTTCAAGCACTATGTCAACAAACCTTCAACTTGGCGGAGAAGCCTTAACAACGTTATTTACACCTTTTTCCAGACAAAGCTAAATACCGAGTCCAGAACACTCGTGGACCAAACCAACACGACTATTACAAAACAAATATGTGAAATATCAAATACAAGATCTACTACGTAAAGTGTGGAGGAACAAATCAATCAAGGACCCCTTGCTTGATGATTGTAGAATGCTCCTGAACTCGCCTTTAGAGAAGGACCTATATGAGAATCACTAAAGAAAAAAAGAAAGAGTACTCTCAGATCAAGTGATCTTTGTTTGAAGAGAATGAGAGTATATGAGAATTAGCAAGAGGGGCGTAGTTAGAATGAAGAAATGGCTCTCTATTTATAGGCAAATACCGCCACTACTCGATCCCACGGATCCCTCTCACAAGGGATCCGTCTGTGAAATCAGATGGATCCGTGGACGCCTCTTCGCCGCCGGGTTTTTGTTATGGGTCACGGGTCATGGGTTATGGTTGGTCCATGGGTATTCTTTAGATTCAATGTATCTAATGAGTAATGTATCTTGTTAGGAATTAGAAATTCTTGTATTAAAGAGTCGCCACCTCAAGTATATGTAATCGTTAGAAAGCTCAGAGTCGTAGTTCTTTAAGTTAAGTAGTAATTTAGTTAAGTAACACCGTGGAGGACTGGACGGGTCTTCACTGTGATGCCTGATCCATGCCCAAAGTGTGGCGAGTTATGTAAGATTATAAATACCTCTACCTTCCAAGGCAGAGAGCTGGAGCTCATAATAATATCTTTCACTCTCTCACTGTTCCCTAAAACCCTAACTTTCTCTAGAATTTCACCTTATTCGCCACCTGTGTTATGGTTTGATGTATGTGAAAAGTTATATCTACAATTGGTATCAAGAGCCATGGTTAGATCATATCTGCACATCTTTGGATTTATAGTGGTTTTGTGGTTTTTGAGTTTGAAAAGTTTAGTGGTTTTTGCATCATTTGGTTGATTTCTTGTGTTTAAGTTTGAATTTTGTTGGTACTTTTATGTTTAGAATCATCAAAAGTGACGAAATCCTACATTGGTAAAAACCTTCCTCGTAGGTTTCCGTGATTGCTTAACTGCTTTTGCTTTCCAAACTTTCTTAACGGGGTATGATTCTTAGATCTCGTAAATAACACATCACATTTATCATGATTACGTAAAATAAACATTTTTACATGTTTTGCATACAAGATAAGGCCTCGAATTAATTTCGATAGTTTAGAGCTAATACTAGAACTAACACGATTCTTTTGTTCAAATCAAACTTCTTGTCCCTATGGTGTTCTTTTACTTCCTTATCATGATCACTTTTAGTTTGCGTAATCCTATCCTTATTTGCATTGCTTCTAGGTTTGACCCGCTAACTTTAGTGTCAATCTTAGCATCCGTAGAAGTAATGATGGGAACATTACATGGCTTCACCACTTTCGCATTCCCCGTCTAGAAGTCTTGGGATCCGAAATTCTAGGAGGCACATCAAAGGTTGCTTGCTTGAATTTCGACATGGAACAAGGCATATCAAGGGTCACATGCTTGGCTTTAGGCATAGAACAAGGAACAACTGTTCTATCTCGCCTATTGTTAGATTTCGGACTTGTGACAATTACATACTCTAAGAGTTCTGAGATCGTTTGGCATCCATGCAGCATAGGCTATAGTACTATCAAAAGGTTTTTCTAATCTTTCATCTTCAACAATCTCACTGAGACCCTTCAAACTTTCCTTAAGGTATGAGAGGTATGCTTTATGTGCAAGTTCATTATTCCTAATGGGCGGAGGAATATATAACATATCGATAGCATATTTATCACAATCGAAACCTTAGAACAGTATTTGCAATTGGGATTGGCAACTTTCCTTTCACCTCACGCTTGATTCTCAATATCGTTAAGTAAAGAAGTTATCTTTTCAATTTGTTTATCATGATTAACTTTAAATGAATCATATAACTCTTTGTTTTGATCATTAACCTTTGAAATTTCACTTTAAAACAATCATTTTCCTTTGCGGTTATCAATTATGTTTTGAAGTTGGAAATTCGAGAATATAAAGGTGGAGGCATATGGGAACCAATCACATCCTTCTTTTCACCTTTCGGTTGTGAAATTTGGGCTTTCAATCTTTGATCGTGTGGCAATGAGCTCGAATTTGTTCATCACGTTTGCTAATTTCAAAACGCATCAAACTCAGAGCATCGAGAGGATGTCTTGATATTTGAGGTTTTAACATTTTCTTTGAGATGTTGATGTTTTAATTGCAAAGCAAGATGTTCAACTTCTAATTTAGAATAATGTTTGACCAAGTTATCATGATCATCCCGTTCTATTTTCTCATGCAATTTTGAATTTGTTGTTTCAAGCCCAATGACACGATCATGGGAGACTTTTAGAGCAACAGATAATTCATGAAATTGAGAAGCATTAATGGAACAATTTGTAGCAGTTGAAAACACATCTTGAGCAATACATTCATAAATCGATTCTCATTCGGTGTATGCAAGTTCTTCCTCTCAATCTCATTATATTTTAATTCTCTCATAATCACTAACCTCAACAATCATTGCATCAAATACCTTTTCCATTTCTTTAATATCGTAATCGTCCCTTTTTAAGACTCTCAAATTGATCTTTTAGTTGTTTAAAGAAAGGCATGACCTCGCTTAAATAGCATTCTTTAGTTTGCTCAAAACCCTTTCCCTTGATTATACCGCTGGGTGTGATCCTTTTCTTACAAGTTTTCTCAAAATCAACAAATAGTTGAAAGATAACATATTCATCGATTAAGGTCTTGCTTTTAGTGGCAAGAGATCTAGGAACTAAGTGCATTGGTGTATTAGGAGGATACACAGTTGATTTAGGCGCTTCCTACAAGGGGATTCTTTTCAACAAGATTTTCGCTTTTGCATTTCCATATCCTTTTCGAACACTTGTTCGGGGGTTAATAGAGTCCGAGGCTTAAACTTGTTCAAGGAGATCCAATTTTCTTTAGTGTAATTATGGGGTTTGATCGTTATGTTATTCTTTTACACTCGTGATCTTCTAACTTCTTATTCATTTTCTCCTAGTGACTTCATCGATTTCTTATCTTCCTCAAAGGCACTCAACGCAACTAGGTTTCTGCTAGGCTTAAGGATTTCATTACCATCATAAAGCACCTTATGAGCATTTCTAGCCTTTTTAATTACCTCTGGATTTGGTTCCTCAACAAAGGGAATGCTATGCTTATCGCTTAAGACTCGATGCTTAGTGATCATGTGAGCGGTTTGAATGGTATTCCTTATGCGCACAACTTATTTTCAAGCTTGTTTTCAAAGTTTTAGATTGGAAAAATCATTCAAAAGTTTTGATTCCTTAGCCTTGAATTCTTGCTTAAGCATTTTAACATTTTCTTGAAGTTCGTGTTTTGCTTAGCGCTTTGGAAAGCTTTTCTTGTAAGGAGTTTAACTCTTGTTTTAATACTTCTTCTAAAATTACTTTTTCTAATAATTATGCGCATTTGGATATCCATCTCCCGCTCACGAGTGGTAAGTTCAAACTTAGCACGTTGTTCGTATATGGCAACTTGATCCTTACAGTGTATTGAGTTCGGTGGTCAAGGAATCATCGAGCACAAATGCGGTGTACTCATGCAATCCATAATCATCATTTTGAGAAGAAGATGCATACCTAGGTACTGCAAACTTTCATGCAAGTTTCTCTGCATTAACGTGCACAGTTGTGGCGGTGCATCTCTATCTTGGGTACATCCGAAGCTTCCATGTAGCGTTCCTTTGCATTAGCTTGCATGGGTTGTGATGGTGCACCTCTCTCTTGTGGACATGAGCATGAAGATTCTATTTTAGCATTGTCCGACTCATCATTATTTGTTTTCTAACATTCGCATTCAAGACCACCCGATTCTTCACCGGATACATTACCCAACTTATCACAACAATTTTTCAACTGCACTGACACTCATTCACGCCTTCATTCTTTTGTGCGATTCTTCAATGAACTTTTCATATTATCCATGAGTTGGATAAATGTCTCAATGAATTCTCAATTTCCATTCCAAGTATGTTTTTGAAGGAAATTCGGTCAAGTGTTGATTGTAATCATGAATATTCCCATCGATGAATGGTTGAAATTGTTTGTAGATTACTTGAAGAGCTGACCGGAACCATCTTTTGAACTTCTTCATTGGTAAGTTGCGACTTTAAATGCTCTAAGTTCAACAAAGAAGCTTCTTGTCAATGTAGGTAAGTCTCATGAAAAGAGCACTACATGTTCGATCCCCGCCTATGGATAACAACCGTATGAGGTGCGGATGAAGTAGTTGATAGGGCTCAATGTCGCATTCCATTTGCATGGCATTACATGGCGGTGCAATTCATTCTCATTGTACTCGAACACGAAGATCTCACATCCTCGTTGTTTAATTCAAACATCTTTAATCGTTCGATGTAGCATCCATTATCATTATTATCCCCAACATCATACAATTTAAGCACTTCGAAATCACCGGGTCAAGAGTAAGACATGATGTGGTAGAATGCACGGATTTTACCAGCCTATGATTTAAACCGAGAAATAGAATCTTCATGATTTTACTAAAATCAAGACTAAACCGTTAAGTAATGACCAATGGAATGTGTTAAGACGACTAATGGATCGACACAATGATAGACAATTGTGTGTTAGGTCTTATGATTGTTTGTGGGATAAGCGAGATGTTGTTTGGTTGTGATTCGGATTGGTTTATGCCTGCTTTTCCCGAGAAATTTAGGTCTAAAAACTTAAAAACCTCAATAACTTCTGCTCGAGCGGATTTAGACTCGAAGATTGACCCGAATAAACTTTAGTTAGTTTATTCGGCGCCATTCTCCTCGCTCTCACGGTCGTTTTGATGGGTAGAACGCTGAACGGAGTTACGTTCAAAAGTTATGGCGTTTGAAGTTTAGACGGAAAAATCAACCAAGTCGCTACGAATTCTTGAACCAAGTCGCTAACAACTAATTCGCTACACCACTAAGTCGCTAGAGTCCCAAGTCGCTAGAAAATGCAAGTCGCTAAGTAGTAACTCGCTAAGCCTCAAGTCGCTAGCAAAATTTTGCGCATGATTAGCTACTCAAGTCGCTAAAGATACAAGTCGCTAAAGAGCAACTCGCTATGCACCAAGTCGCTACCACCAGTCGCTACCCGTAGTGGAGTGTCCACTACTTGTACTGTAACTCGCTAGGTCTAAGTCGCTAGCTCCAAAGCTGTAACTCGCTACAAAATTGTGAAGCAAGTCGCTACGAAGAAATAAATCAGTATATCAAGTCGCTACCAAGAGAAACCACATAAACATCACTTTTAATCCAAAACAACCCAACCAAGATGATTCAAGCTAACCAAATGAAAACCTAAACACTTGTGATGATTTTAAACATGAAAGTACTAACAAAATTCAAACTTTAACACAAGAGATCAACCAAATGATGCAAAAACCACTAAACTTTTTCAAACTCAAAACCACCTAAAACCACTATAAATCCAAAGATGTGCAAGATATGATCTAACCTTGGCTCTTGATACCAATTGTAAGATATAACTTTTCACACACATCAAACCATAACACAAGGTGGCGTATAAGATGGAATTCTAGAGAGAAAGTTAGAGGTTTAGGGAACTTAGTGAGAGAAAGTGAAAGATATTATTATGAGCTCCAACTCTCTACCTTGGGAGGTAGAGTATTTATAGTCTTACATAAATCGCCACACTTTGGGCATGGATCGGGCATACGGTGGGTAAAGACCGTCTGTCCTCCACGGTGTTACTTAACTAAATTACTACTTAACTTAAAAGAACTACGACTACGAGCTTTCTAACGATTACATATACTTGAGGTGACCGACTCTTTAATACCGGGAATTTCTAATTCCTAACAGAGGCGTATGAATTAAAGAGAAGAGATGTGTGTACCAAATCAACTAGGAAAGAATACTAACGAACCAAAGGACCACCAACGAGTTTCCAAGAGTTTCCATTCATGTACACGCATAAGATTTGGGGACACGATTAACAAAACATGATGATGAAAGGAAAAAAATTGAAACAAAGATCGCAACACAATACCCTAGTTGCTTGAGGGGAGACAAGGGCCAAGGAACCACGACCAAGCCGAAACCAAAACAGCTATACCGTTCGAACATCAAACCCATGATCACTACCACCTGGAATCACGTTACCAAGACTCCTTGCACGTTTGCTTTGATCGAATGGAAGATGGAGAAGAAAAGCAGCCGTGATTTTTGAGATAGATTGCTAGGGTTTTTGAATTTTGTTGTGATATTGGTTTTGGGAAAAATAAAATGTGGTAACCGGATTTTTATTATTGCCGTGTAAAGGGGGTACAAAAAGGAAAGTTACAAAATTAATGGATAATTGATGGATACTTGCCAAGTTTACGCTAATAACGAATCTGGTCTCGATTCTTGATTTGATACGTTTGTACACTTTGCATAAATCGGCTAGGGGACAAAGAAAAGAAAACGTGTGACATAAAATGAATGGGTATAATTTATTTTAGCATACGTTTTATTTTCGTATTATTCTTACATTGTTCGTATAACACCCTAAAACCGGGCCTAAGTATCTTATTACAAGAATGCCATTTGAATGGTTGATTATGACTTTTATAAGTTTTGTGGACTTACGGGATTGGTTAGTCAAACCTGATAGTCAAACTATAAGTGTTAATGTCATGTAAATGGCTATAGAAAGTATGATGTGCCACAAATATAAGAAAGATGGACTTAAAGGGCTAATGCATGAAGTAAATTAGTAATAAAGTTTAATGTGGCCAAAATAGAAGCAAATAGACTTAAGGGACCAAAGATGACAACTAGTGACATAACTTTGGTATGAAGTAATTTGTATCTAGAAGTCTTCAGGATATTCATTATTATGAAATAGGTGTATGGGTGAGTACGGTTTAGAGAAAAAGGAGGGAAAAATAAAGTATTTCTAATGAGCAAATTGATGAAGGATTAGTGCTCCAAATAAAAAAATAAGTTAGTACTAATCATCTTTTCAAGTAAGTAATTCTCTACCAAAAGTTAATTGGTGAATCCAAGAATTAAGTTTCTTAATATCAATTGGGAATTTTGGTAAATGATGTTCATAAGCTTAATTAAGAAGTTATGATGAAATTGGTATAAGTATTATTGCATTAAGCTAATAAATTGATGGGGCTAATTATCATGTAATCATGGCATGATTATATGATAATTAGATGGGTTTAAGGAAAATCTATGATTGGGATAATCATGGTTTAGTATTTTGATTATGTATATGTGCCTTTAGTGATTGTGGCTTAGATGACAAGAGTGGAAGGTGATAATGTCCTTGGTTTCACTAGCTTGGAATCAAGGTAAGTAAACCGGTTATAAGTTAATGTTATATAGACTTTATGCATATGTGTTTGTGTGTAAATAGTTTGTAGTGCTACTTTGGCATAACTAGCATGAGATTGATAAAGTAGGATGGAAATGGTTAGAGTATGTATAGTGATGCTTAATGATATCCCAAGATATGTTTATGATTAAATTTGTAATCGAAGAATGGTTATAATGTGTAATGTGTGATTGATGTATAATGTTAAGTTATATCTGTTTGCTTACTAAGCCTCGTGCTTACGGTTTAAGATGTTAATGTTTGTAGGTCCATATGTGATGTCGATGGTAAGCATTGGATTAAAGCTTATGGATTGCTAGATGCAAGTTAGAAGAATGGTAAGAAAGTAGAGCTTAGGTAGATACCGAGCTCGTTTCAATGTTGTACCCCCAAAAGTCTAAAATGGTTTGTAAGTGTCTTGTCAAGTGTCAAGGTATATGTTAAGGTTCATATTGTTGAACAAATAAATAAATTTTATTATTTTTAACTTGTTGATTACCTTGATGAGTTACAACTAAAGAATTCCAAATTTCTTTAGAGGTTTTAAGCATAGAAATTCTTCAATTCCTTTTGGGTAAAGCATTATACAAAACCATTTTAGCTTCACTATTTTTAGAAAGCTTTTTCTTCATTTCATCATTTAGTTTATCATGAGGTATGTTAACTAAATTTCCTTTATCATCTTTTGAGGTAGCCTCAAAATCGCCTCCAACAATAATGTACCAAAGATCAATATCTTTAGACTTCACATACGTTCAGTATCTATTTTTCCAATATATAAAACCATTAGTTTCAAATAGTGGTGGTCGTTGCATAGATTGCTCTTCCTTGTAATTTTCAGAACCCATAGTGATCGAAAAGTTTTTAAAATACGGTTTACTTTAAAACTTTTATAAACTTAGCACTGATACCAATTATGGAAAACTAGAAAGGGGGAGGGGGTTGAATAGTTTTGCCGATTTTAAGTTAGTTTCAAAAACTTTAGATTCGATAATATGTGAGATCGTATGGATGTAGAGAAAGTATAGATCTAATGATAAAGCAAGTAAATAAAGTAAAGCAAAGGGATAGAAATGACACAACCGATTTATAGTGGTTCGCTACAAGGACACCTTCCTCGCCCTACTCCACTCCCCGAGTCACCTACTCAAGAGTTCAAGCACTATGTCAACAAACTCCTTCAACTTGGCGGAGAAGCCTTCACAACGTTGCTTACACCTTTTCTCGGTACAAAGCTAAATACCGAGTCCAGAACACGGTGGACCAAACCAACACGACTATTACACAACAAATATGTGAAATATCAAATACAAGATCTTAGCTACGAAATCTTATGGAGGAACAAATCAATCAAGGACCCCTTGCTTGGATGACTTGTAGAATGCTCGTGATCTCGCCTTAGAGAAGGACCTATATGAGAATCACTAAAGAAAGAAAGAAAGAAGTACTCTCTAGATCAGTGATCTTTTGTTAGAAGAGAATTAGAGTATATGAGAGAATTAGTAAGAAGAGGAGTGAGTTAGAATGAATAAATGGCTCTTTATTTATAGGCAAATTCTGCCACTATTCCCCGGATCCTACGGATCCCTCCCACAAGGGATCCGTCTAGTGAAATCGTAGGGATCTATGGGAAGCTCCTCTTTGCCCATGGGTTTTTTGGTTATGGGTCATGGGTCATGGGTTATGGGTTGGTCCATGGGTATTCTTTTAGATTCAATGTATCTAATGAGTACAATGTATCTAGTCTTGTGGGTATGGGTCAATACCATGGGTTATGGATATGATCCATGGGTTGTGATTTTTACCCATCCTAATAAACTATTACAACAAATGATTAATTACAACATTTTTGTATTAGATGGCTATATGTAAATGCTTTACAAAAATAACATGTATCCTTATAATTGTACTTAAGATGACATTATATTTGTTATCAACAAAACACAAAGAGATCACAAAATATTAATAAACGTTTTTACGATTTATTTGTATTAACAATCTCCCCCTTTTTGTTGATGACAAAACATAATGTTATGATGAGTAAAACTTAAGAATAGATGTATGTTTTGAAAGCCCCTAAGTTTTACTTCTTCTCCCCCTTTTTGTCTAAACAAAAAGTTAACCCATCGAAGAAATAAAAGTGTGGAAAAATGGTCCACGTATCGCTTACTCCCCCTTGACGGTAGCTCCCCCTAGTTTGGGGCGTCAAGTGAAGAAAAAAAAAAAAAAAATCCTACAAAGAGAATGGCTAGTAACATGCTTAAATAATCTTGTGATTGACGAGAATCAAGATTAGGAGCCAAGGTATGTAAACAAGGCCTTGTAATAAAACAACAAAGTGTAGTGGTATTTATGCCACCTACAAGCATGTAAAACTAAGAACAAGACTTGTTATTGAAAATGACTCAAAAGAAAAGTACTAAAAATAGAAAATAGTAATAATGATTCAGTCCATGCTTGCATAAGGTTATGGATGGAGGTTTTGATGAGTAATGGTATTGATGCGATCAAGGATGAGATTGAGTATGAATCGCATTTCTTCCCTAACTTCTATTGCAATTTCCCTAGTGGATTGACAATGTTCACAATGTAAGTGATGTGGGTAATGAGTGTGGAAGTTTTCCGGGTTGTTTTGATTTGTGAGTTGCGGAATATGTGGCGGAAAAATAGGAAAATATGGACCAAAGTCCGGAATGATTGGAAGTGGTGGTGGAAAAGAACCTAGATGTTCTTGTAGTTTAATGAGAGTTAAGGGTGGTGATGTTTCAAGATCATTGAATATTGTGTTTGGAGAAGTGGGAGGTGTCAAAAAAGGCTATTTCTTTTTGTTTTGGTTGTTGAGATCTTGTTGGAGTCGTAAGGAGTTCCAAAAGAGTGATTTTAGGTGATGAAGATGGTTTACTTATTGGTGATGAGGAAGGTGCTATAATGGAAGAATCTTATGGTGAGTTATTTGATGGTGATGAGCCATTTGATGATGGTTTTGCTAAGCAACAAGGTCGGATGCTAATCCGTGCGGTTATCATAGAGTTTGATTGTGGTATTTTGGAAGGTGGAAGTACAAAGGTTTGGGTTTCATGAAGATGATTGTTTGTACTAGGTGATTCATCTAAGTTGTAAGATCTTTTGGATGACATGGTGTGTTTGTTTGTGAAGATGAGATAAATATGCAAGCATTTTGGGAGATTTATATATAGAAAAACAATGCATTGTAATGAATGCTTGACCCAAAATGTGGATTAAAATCTAATGATTAGATATGAATTTAAGGCATGTGATCATGAGAACACAAGCATTAAATAACATACTCCAAAAATTAAAAAAAGGTTGGAGTTTTCATCCAAAGTGAGGAAAATAGAAGATAAAACTGCTTATGTCTCACGGATCCCACGGATCCTTCCCTCGAGGATCCGCCCAAAGATTAAGGTTGGGATCCGTGGGTCGGTGATCGAGCAACAAAAATTTTCCTTTGGAAACATTTTTGCCTAGTGTGTGCCTATATGCAAACTATTTGGAGTTGTGGTTATCTCGACTCCTAAGAAGAAAAGAAAAATAAACTAGAAGTGGAAAAGCATACTATTATGTGAGATAACCCAAGTGCTCCTAATTCATTGTTGCTTAAATGAATGTACCCGAAAATACATATTAGTTATGTATCTCCTTTAGCATTCAAAAGACATGAGATGCAATGAAAACGGGTTTTTACTTTTGTATTAATAATTAAAAAGCGATTTGTCCTAGACGTGAGAAATTGCTTTTGTGAAATTGATACGGGAAGTGGTATCATTTTTAGAAAACGTTTCAAAAAAGAGGTTTCCATTTGCGAATAAAACTCGTTTTACCCTTTGAAAAGAAGATGTATGTAATTATGTGTTTGCAACTTGTACTTATTTTGAAAGAAAATAAGAAAACTATGAGTTATAAGTGAAAAACTTAGCTTGGGTTTTGAAAATTCCCGTATTGTTTGTGAGTTGTGCGTGAAATAGAGATCCTAGACTCAGAAAGAAGAAGGCTAGTGTTTACATACCTTGTAGAGTCAAAAACTAAATTACGACGTTTGTTCCATGAGACCAAGACCAAGACGAAGTAGGTTGAATTGTTCCCGCTTCAACGGTTTGGTGAGGACGTCGGCTATGTTGTCTTCGGATGCTACCTTCTCAATAGAGATGTTCCCATTTTGAACATTGTCTCTTAAGAAGTGATGACGAATCTCTATATGCTTTGCGCAGAATGTAATACCGGATTCTTACTTAAATCTATGGCACCCTTGTTGTCACATAGAATGGCTATGTCACTTAGATGAATGTCGTAGTCAACTAACGCTTGTTTCATCCATAGTGCTTGTTGGTATGCTTTGCCGGCGGAGACGTATTCGGCTTCGGTTGTTGATATTGCTAATGCCGTTTGTTTCTTTGAAAACCAAGATGTTAAACAACATCCCATAAAAGTACATACCCCACTTGTACTTTTTCAGTCAACATAATCACCTGCATGGTCAAAATCTGCATATACAATTGTTTCTACTCCCGTGCCCTTAGGATACCATAATCCTAATTGTATTGTACCCTTAATATATCTAAATATTCTTTTTACGGCTTCTAGGTGGGATGTTTTAAGGTCTTCTTGAAACCTAGCACATAAGCAAGCACTAAACATGATATCTGGCCTACTAGCCGTGAGGTAGAGAAGACTACCTATCATGCCACAATATTTAGTATTATCGACGGATTCGCCGTCTTCATCTTTTGTGAGTTTGGTGTCGGATGACCTTGGTGTCCTAATTGGTTTTGACTCTTTTAATCCGAATTTCTTTAACATCTCTTTTATGTATTTAGATTGATTAAAGAAGATACCATCTTCTACTTGTTTGATTTGTAGACCAAGAAAGAAACTAAGTTCTCCCATCATACTCATCTCGAACTCGTCATGCATGATTTTAGAGAAATCATCACACATGTCTTGACAAGTGGATCCGAATATAATATCATCTACATATATTTGAACTATGATTATATGTGACTCTCTTTCATAGTAAAGTGTGTTGTCAACTAACCCCATGGTATAGTTGTGTTTAATTAAAAATGACTTGAGTTTATCATACCAAGCTTTTGGAGCTTGTTTAAGACAGTAAAGGGCTTTCTTTAACTTATACACATGTTTAGGTTTTTCAAAATCGATGAAGCCCGGAGGTTGAGCTACATATACTTCTTCATTTATAAAACCATTTAGAAAAGCACTTTTGACATCCATTTGATAAAGCTTTAGATCATTAGCACAAGCATACGCAAGAAGTATTCTTATAGACTCTAATCTAGCCACGGGGGCATAGGTCTCATGAAAGTCTATCCCTTCTTGTTGGTTATACCCTTGGGCAACGAGTCTAACCTTGTTTCTAGATACTAATCCGTTTGCATCTAATTTGTTTTTATAAACCCATTTGGTTCCTATTATGGTTTGATTACTAGGTGGAGGGACAAGTGTCCAAATATCATTAGAAACAAATTGATTTAATTCTTCTTGCATAACCATTACCCAACTTTCATCTTTTATGGCTTCTTGTGTATTCTTAGGTTCTATGGTTGAAACAAAACAAAATAAGCTACTTTGGTTTTGAACTTGAGACCTTAATGTTTTTTCGTTTAGCTTTCCTATGACCTTATCTATGGGGTGATCTTTGGACTCTTTAATGTTTATGACTTCATCATTTAAAGGTTCTTCTTCTTCATTTATCTTTTTCTTTATTACTATAGCTTCACTTTCTACAATCTCGTCATCGACAAGAGGTGGAGAGGGTTTGGGTGGACTTTCATCAAATTTTACATTTAATGACTCTTCTACCTTCATTGCTTCTTTGTTTAATATGACGTAAGCTTTGCTATTTGGAGAGTAACCTATAAAGATTCCTTCGGTTGATTTAGGATCAAATTTTGTAAGGTAATCTTTAGTGTTAAGAAGAAAACATTTGCTACCAAAGACTCTAAAGTGATCTAACGTAGGCTTTTTGCCTCGGAGTAACTCGTATGGAGTTTTACCTAAGATTGGTCTAATTAAGACTCGATTGAGTATGTACGTTGAAGTATCAACGACATTGCACCAAAACGTTTGAGGTATTGATTGCTCATTAAGCATGGTGCGACTCATTTCTTGTAGGGTTCTATTCTTTCTTTCAACTACCCTATTCGATTGTGGAGTGTACGGAGCCGAGAAGTTGTGAGTAATACCATTAGTGTCACAAAAAGCTCCAAATTGCACTTCATTATCTAATTCCCTACCATGATCCGTTCTAATGGACACTATAGGACTTCCTAGTTGTCTTTGGATTTTATTGCTTAATATTTCAAAATAATTAAAAGTTTCCGTTTTGTTCTTTAAGAATTTTGTCCATGTGTACCTAGAGTAATCATCCACTATGACCAAAGTGTAGTAGTTGCCTCCATAACTTTGGATAGCGGATGGACCAAATAAATCCATATGTAGTAATTCTAGACACTTAGTTGTAGACACCATGTTTTTAGCTTTATGACTAGAATGAACTTGTTTTCCTATATTACAAGCATCACAAAAGTGATGTTCATATTTTAACTTAGGTAGATCTCTTACTAGATCTTTGGATGATAGCGATTGAAGAAGTCGCATATTGGCATGACCCAATCTTCGATGCCATAAGGTCGAAAGTATCATCCATAGAGGTAAGACAAAGCTTGTCTTTAGGTTCATTACCAATTTTAATGACATAGACTCCATGTTTCCTAATTCATCTTCCTATGGTTATGCCATTTTTAATATCTTACTACGGTTTTAAAAAGTACATTGCACTTTTATCACATATTTGTCCTATACTTAAGAGGTTAAAGTTTAGGTTTTCTACATGACACACATCGTTAATGGTTAGAGATTTGTTAGAAATCGTACCTTTACCGATGATTTTACTTTTGCTATTTCCAAACAACACATTACCTCCATTGAAGTTTTCATATGTGGAGAATAGATCTTTATTTCCGGTCATGTGCCTCGTGCACCCGCTATCCTTGACCCATTCATCCGGGTCTAGGTCGACCTTTAAGCACACCTAAGAAAACAATTAACTCAAAAGTTTGGTCCCCATTTGTTCATGGGTCCATTAGTGTTAAACATTCCATTCATGTTAGACATGTATGGATAAGGTGAGTATGCATTCCATGGAGCAAAGTTTTGAAAAGGAAAACCATTTTGCATACTTGGGTTCCATCCCATTTGATGGTTACTTCTGGGTAAACATTATTAGGTCTCCTAGATGGATTAGGTTTTGAAAAAGATGGAGCTTTGTTTCTTGCAAAAATAGGATTATATTTTGGAGGTGGTTGTCTAGTGGTGAAATGAGTTGGTTTCTTCTTATTAACGATAACAAAATCAGTTCTAGATGAAGAAGCTACGTTATTACCACTGTTTACTACAGCAGACCCACAAATCCCTGGCTTAACACTAGCTGGTTCCCTTTTTATGAGATCCGTGGGATCCGCCACAACAGTGGCTGGTTTTTCTAGTGCCTTAACAAATTGTGTTTCTTTGTTTTCACTAGTTGATGGATCAAGTTGTTGAATACCTAAACCTTTTGGTTATTTCCGCTTTTAACACTATCTAATATCATATCTAAAGTATTCGTACTCATTCTAGCAATTTTAGAATCTAGTTGATCAACTAGTGTTTGAAGTTGAACATAAAGTTCACATTCACCATTTGCTATTTTACCCTTTTCTAGACGTTTCAATTTTGCTTTTAGTTCTATGACTTCTTTATCTAAACGTTGGTTTTGACTTTTAAAAGCTTGTTTTTGTTAATTAGTTTTAAGCTAATATTGCAAAGTTTGTCATATTCATTATGCAATGAGTCTTCATCTAGTGATGAGCTACTATAGTATTCGTGACATACCTCGTCATTTGCCATGAGACAAATTTCTTCGTCCTCCTCGTCAGCTCATTCCTCACGTACACTCACGAACGCCTTTTGATCATCCCGTTTGGGACACTTGATAATAAAGTGGTTTGGGTCCCCACATTTAAATCAAACACGATCATCCTTGGCTTCTCGTCCTCTTTACTTTTCCTAATCCTTTCTTGTCGTCATAAGGTTGTTTGACGATCTTCCTTTCCTTTTAAAGAACTTTTAAAGTCCTCATCACATAGCATACTCTCGTCGTCAATATCCGAAGAGGAGTTATCTTCATCGCTTGAAGCCTTTTTGACTTTAAGGGCAAGAGATTTATGTTTCTCTTTCACCTTTGAGGCTTCGGAGTCTTTAGCAAGGACAAGCTCGTAGACTTTTAAGTTGCCTATGAGTTCATCAAGGGTGAGGGCTTGTCAAATCTTTTGACTCTTCGATCGCCGTCACCTTGGATCTCCACTTGGATGGAAGTGCCCTTAGATATCTTCTAACAAGGTTACGACTAGAAAAAGATTCATCAAGTGCTTGTAAAGATGTAATAATAGTATTAAAATTAGCAAATGAATGATCTATAGTTTCCTCATCCGATATTGAAAACTGTTCACATTGTTGAACAAATAAATCAATTTTATTATTTTTAACTTGTTGATTACCTTGATGAGTTACAACTAAAGAATTCCAAATTTCTTTAGAGGTTTTAAGCATAGAAATTCTTCGAATTCCTTTTGGGTAAAGCATTATACAAAACCATTTTAGCTTCACTATTTTTAGAAAGCTTTTCTTCATTTCATCGCTTAGTTTATCATGAGGTATGTTAACTAAATTTCCTTTATCATCTTTTGAGGTAGCCTCAAAATCGCCTCCAACAATAATGTACCAAAGATCAATATCTTTAGACTTCACATACATTTCGAATCTATTTTTCCAATATATAAAACCATTAGTTTCAAATAGTGGTGGTCATTGCATAGATTGCCCTTCCTTGTAATTTTCAGAACCCATAGTGATCGAAAAGTTTTTAAAATACGGTTTACTTTAAAACTTTTATAAACTTAGCTCTGATACCAATTATGGAAAACTAGAGGGGGGGGGTTGAATAGTTTTGCCGATTTTAAGTTAGTTTCAAAACTTTAGATTCGATAATATGTGAGATCGTATGGATGTAGAAAGTATAGATCTAATGATAAAGCAAGTAAATAAAGTAAAGCAAAGGGATAGAAATGACACAACCGATTTATAGTGGTTCGACCACAAGGACACCTTCCCCGCCTTACTCCACTCCCCGAGTCACTGTTAGGAATTAGAAATTCCGGTATTAAAGAGTCGGTCACCTCAAGTATATGTAATCGTTAGAAAGCTCGTAGTCGTAGTTCTTTAAGTTAAGTAGTATTTTAGTTAAGTAACACCGTGGAGGACGGACGGTCTTTACCCACCGTATGCCCGATCCACACCCCAGTGTGTGCGAATTATGTAAGACTATAAATACTCTACCTTCCAAGGTAGAGAGTTGGAGCTCATAATAATATCTTTCACTTTCTCTCACTAAGTTCCCTAAAACCTCTAACTTTCTCTCTAGAATTTCACCTTATTCGCCACCTTGTGTTATGGTTTGATGTGTATGTGAAAAGTTATATCTTACAATTGGTATCAAGAGCCATGGTTAGATCATATCTTGCACATCTTTGGATTTATAGTGGGTTTTAGGTGGTTTTGAGTTTGAAAAGTTTAGTGGTTTTGCATCATTTGGTTGATTTCTTGTGTTTAAGTTTGAATTTTGTTGGTACTTTTATGTTTAGAATCATCAAAAGTGTTTAGGTTTTCATTTGGTAAGCTTGAATCATCTTGGTTGGGTTGTTTTGGATTGAAAAGTGAAGGTTATTTGGTTTTCAAGCTAGCGAATTAGCTCTCGGACTTGTTTTCTTGGTAGCGACTTACTTCATTGTTTCGTAGCGACTTACAGCTTATAAAAGCTAGCGAGTTAGTGCTAGCGAGTTAAAGTACAAGTAGTGGAATCTCCACTACGGTTAGCGACTTGTGGTAGCGAATTAGTCCAGAGCGAGTTGCTCTTTAGCGACTTGCATATCTAGCGACTTGTGTAGCGATCATCGCACAAATTGGCTAGCGACTTAGTCCAGAGCGAGTTACTACTTAGCGACTTGCATTTTGCTGGCGACTGGGACTCTAGCGACTTAGACGTGTAGCGAGTTAAGGGTTAGCGACTTAGTGCACTAATTTCTAGCGACTTAGTGCATTATTTGGTAGCGAGTTAGCACTTTATCATCTAGCAACTTGAGTGATTGTTTACGGTTTTCTTGATTTAGTAAAATCCCGTGAAAGAATCTATTTCCGGTTTAATCATAGAGTTATAAAATCCCGTATAACTGTTAACATGTCTACCAACATTCCCACTGCTCCCACCGCCATCTCCATCGCTGTCGAGGATGTTCAAGCAATGGCTCGGATACTCGCCCACCAATGCTTGACAGAATCGACTACGATTCTTGGGCTCAACGAATCGATTGTATTGTCTTGGAAAGGAAAATGGTGTAAACATTCTCAAATCCATTGATGAAGGACCATATCGAGTTGAAACGACTAGAGACATACTTGATACTAATGAAGATGGTACTCTGCTCACGGAATGGATGGACCTAAGATGTACAATGAGCTTGATAATGAGGAGAAAAGAGATTCGATGCGATATCGTGGCTTCAAACATTGTTCTTCAAGGTCTCCCTAAAGACATCTACAAGTCGATCAATCATAACACCGATGCAAAGGTCGTTTGGGATAACGTTAAGATGCTTCTCTCGTGTTCGTAATTAACTATGGAAGACAGGAATCCCAACTCTATGATGAATTTGAGCACTTCAAGATGAAACCGATGAGAGTGTCTATGAGTACTATGTGAGATTTCATAAGTTAGTGAATGACATGAGGAACATCAAGATGACTATGCCTAACATTCGCTTGAACTCAAAGTTTGTGAACAACATGAATCCCGAATGGCACAAGTTTGTCACATCCGTGAAACTCACTAAAGGATTGAAGCATACAAACTATGAGCAACTCTATGCCTTCCTCCTTCGTAATGAGAGACATGCCATGTTTGAAAAGTTGATTCTCAATCGCTCAAAACCAACCGTGGTGAGACAAGTTCGCCTAATGACTCAACAAACTTTCTACTCAAACATTGGAATCACAACCAAAGCATCACAAGTCATTCCTTGGGTAATGGTAATCACAAACTCATCCCCGATCCTCGCTCAAACAAGTCGATGTCGATGCACGCGGGATAACATCGTTAATCAACTAGCTCTACTCATTAGTCAAAACATGAACTCTCCCACAAACCAACAACAACCTACGAACCGCATCTAACCCACATAATCAAGCCACCGTTAAAGATGGAAGGATCGTGCAACCGCCTCAGAAAGACAAGATGATCGGGGAGAGGTGGAGCTGGAGAGGTTATGTTGGAAACCGAATCGAGGAAGAAATGGTAACCAAGGTCAAGCTAAGCCAATCAAATGCTTTAACTGTGGTGGTGAGGACACTTTGCAAGGAACCGCACATCTCCAAAGCGCCCACAAAATGCCGAATACTTGTAGATAAGATGTTGCCGGCTCAAGCTCGGACAATGGTGCTACTTTGAATGAAGAGGAACATTGCTTTTTGTCAAGGCAATGCCAAGACCTATGATGCGATGTAGATGAGCAAATTTATCGTGAGATAGGTCACAATCATCAAAATGCCTTTCAAGTCGGTGATCGCGATGCTTACGACTGATGTGGATGATGGACCCATCGCACACACAATATTTATGGCTAGCATCTCTCCCATGGTGTCTCCCAAGGTCACTTCTTCACCACAAGTGGCCCATCAAAGGACAAACTCATCTCCGAGGTATTAAAGCTATATGATGATGTCGATGTGCAATGATGCATGACAAAGTACAACCAACCGAAACTTTTGAATCAAATATTGAAAATACGGGTAATATCAATATTGTCCCATATGATCAATGCGTGAAACAAAGTGAAAGTGAAGTTGTACCTAGTGATGCATCTTCTGCAGTCAACAATGACTATGTCTTTGATGAATTCACTGCATGTGCTCCTGATGATTCCATTATCTCTGAACTAAATGCCTATAAGGAACGTGTTGCCATTTATGAACAACGTGCAAAATTTGAGTTGACCACTCGTGAGCAGGAAATGGATGACCAAGCACGCATAAAGAATTAGAAAAAGTAACTTTAGAGAAGAAGTATTGAAACAAGAATTAAATTCTTTGCAAGAAAAACTTTCTAAAACAAATAAGCAAAACAAGAACTTCAAGAAAACGTGAAAATGCTTAAGCAAGAATTTAATGCAAAAGAATCAAAGCTCTTGAGAGATTTTTCTAATCAAAACTTTGAAAACAAACTTGAAAACAAGTTGTACATACAAGGAAACACCATTCGATCGCTCACATGGTCACCAAACATCGAGTCTTTAGCGATAAGCATAGCATTCCCTTGTTGAGGAACCAAATCCAGAGGTAATCAAAAGGCTAGAAATGCTCAAAAGGTGATTTATGATGGTAATGAAATTCTTAAGCCTAGGCGTAAACCTAGTTGCGTTGAGTGCACCGAGGAAGATAAGAAATCGATGAAGTCACTAGGAAAGGATGAACAAAAACTAGATGACCCCAAATGCAAAGAGAAGAACATAAATATCACCCTCATGATTATAAGAAGGAAAACTGGATTGCATTAAACAAGTTTAAGCCTCGACTTTTTGTTGACTCCGAACAAGTCTTCGGAAAATGGATTTAGATAAGCGTAAAGTCGAAAATATTGTAGAAACAAATCCTCCCTTTGGAAAATGCCTAAAGCTACCAGATATCCTCCTAACACACCAATGCATCTTGTTCCTAGAACAATTGCCACTAAAAGCAATATCTTAATTAGCCAATACGTTATTTTTCAACTATTTGTTGATTTTGAGAAAACTTGCAAGAAAAGGATCACACCCACGGCATTATCAAGGAGAAAGGGTTTTGAACAAATGAAAGAATGTTATTTAACCGAGGTCATGCCCTTCTTTAAACTTTTAAAGGAACACTTTGAGAGTCTTAAAAGGGATAGAAACCGACATTAAGGGAATGGAAAAGGAATTTGATGCAATAATAGTTGAAATTAGTGATTATGAGCGCATTAAAATATAATGAGATCGAGAGGAAGAACCCGCATACATTGAATGAGAATCTTATTATCGAATGTGTTGCTCAAGATGTCTTTTTCATCGCTTCAAATTGCTCTATTAATGCTTCCAAATTTCATGAACTATCTCGTGGCCTCGAAAGTCTCCCATGATCGTGTCATTGAGCTTGAAAAACTAATTCTAAACTTAATGAGAAAATTGAACCGGATGATCATGACAATTTGGTTAAACATTTTCTAAACTAGAAGTTGAGTATTTTAATCTACAACTAAAATATCAACATCTCAAAGAAAATGTCAAAACTTCAAATTTCAAGACATCTTCGATGTTCCGAGTTTGATGCGCTTTTCAAATAAACAAACGAGATGAATGATTCATGCTCGTAACACGATCGAAAAGTTGAAAGTCCAAATCTCTCAATTAAAGGGTCAAACGAACAATATGACAGGTTCCCAAATGCCTCCTTCTCTAGATTCTCAGAATTCTCAAACGTTTCATCTTCAAAACCTAGTATATGCTTTACAAAAGGAAAACGAAAGTTTCCTAGAAGAGAATGAAAAGGTTAAACGTCATTTCAATGAGTTGTTTGAATCAATTAAAGTCACTCGTAACAAAAACAACGAACAAATAACTTCATTGCAAAAGGAAATTGAGAATCTGAAGAGTCAGGTAAAAGGGAAAATGCCAATGATCAATGCGGAGAATGTTGTATCTAAGGTTCACTCGTAATAAATCTACTTTATCTCGTGACATATGTCCCCTCACCTAAGGAACAACAAACTTGCCATTCAAACATATTTCTCATCCCTTAAGGATTGCTTAGAATGCTCGTGAGATTGTTGAAGAGGATAAGCTAGAGAAACCTCATGATAATGCAATTGGACATGCATGCTTATATGCCAAACGATCTCAAGAAATCTTAGAATGTTTGATCACTATATGCCCAAAGACATTAGGTGAGAGAGTTAACCCTTGATTCCATGCTCAATGCCTAAGGCCAAACATGACATGCACTCGATTCCCAATGGTTTGAATGTGAGGAGTAGTGCACCAAAGGAGTAGTTCGATTTTAGATCCACAATACTAGGAAAGTGAACTCAAATGTGCCTTCTAGAGTACTAATCTCAAGACTCTAATGTTAAGAAAGTGAACCTTAGTGTACCGCATGTAGTTCGGATCCCAAAGACATCTAAACAGTGGTGCAAAGAGTAGTAAAACAAACTAATGTTCCCATTCCTCTACAGAGTAATCGGTGACATTAAAGGGAGCAGTCAAAGTCTCAAGACAATACAAGGAATGATAGGACCTCTCAAGCTAAGAATGTGCACCGGAAGAGAGTAGAAGAACAATCTAGGAACCTTAAGTTTGAATCGAATAAAACGAATCGTGTTGATTCTAGTATTAGCCATAGGCGCATCGTAATTAATTCAATTCGATGCTACTTGCAAACCTTGTACCGATGATTGCTTGAATTCGCTTTCTAATCTTGAATGTGATGTTAATGTTCGCCTAATGATGTTAATTGTCCGCTTAATGTTGTTAATGCTATAAGTCATGCTAAAAGGCTAAAAGGCAAAAGCGAAAGAGAGTTAGAAAACAATGGAAACCCACAGGAAGAACATTCAAAGAATAGGCTTTTATTGGATACCGTTGGTCATAAGACTAATCGATAATGCCCACTAGAAAATGGATGCCTCACGGTAGAACTATTCCCTTAAGAAGTGGTCACATCAGAATAGGACTAATACGTACACTAGTATTGCATCTATTCACAATGAGTCCACTACTTCACCGTCTCGATATGAATGCTTCTATTTCGATGTGGGTGGTCCAACTGCTGTTACTAACCAAATGGAACCCATTCTTGCATGGGGATCCCAAATATCCGCTTATCCATTCTTGTCTCGTGTTCAACCGCAGATCGCTCAAATCGCTCGTGGTACCGGACTCAGTCGCTCCAAGCATATGACCGGAGACCGGTCACGGCTCATGAACTTCGTGAGCAAATTCATCGGACCGTTAGATTTGGTAATGATCATTTCGGTGCTATTATGGGTTATGGAGATTATGTTGTTGGTGATAGTGTCATCTCCGAGTGTATTATGTGGAAGGTTTAGGTCATAACTGCTCTCGTTGGTCAATTCGTGATTCGATCTAGAAGTAGCCTTCGAAAACATACCGCTTTGTTAGAGATCTTAATGGAAAGGAACTGCTGAAAGGAACTCGTGGCTCAAACCTTTACACTATCTCTATCGATGACATGATGAGAGCTTCACCAATCGCTTGTTATCAAAGGCTTCTAAAACAAAGTCATGGTTATGGCATCGCTGTCTCAATCACTTGAACTTCGCACCATCAACGATCTCTCCGTAAAGGACTTAGTTGTAGGTCTACCTAGACTAAAGTATGAAAAGGATCATCTTTGTTCAAGATGTCAATTGGGAAAAAGCAAGAAGTATGCCCATAAACCCAAACCTACTAACTCGTCACGTAAGTTCTTCATATGATTCATATGGATTTATGTGACCAATGAGGGTGCGAATATCTTTGGGAAGAAATATGTGTTAGTTGTGGTTGATGATTATTCTAGATTCACCGGGTCAAGTTCTTAAGGACAAAGGATGAAACTCCCGATATCATCATCAAACTCATCAAACAAATTGCAGTTAGACTAAACAAAACCGCCGTAATTATCGTAATGCATAATGGAACCGAGTTTGTCAACAAACAACTTAGTGAATTCTATGAAAGCATTGGAATCACCATCAAAGAAGTGTTCCACGAACCCCTCAACGTAACGGTAGTTGAAAGACGAAATCGTACTCTTGTTGAAGTCGCTAGAACAATGCCGATTTACTCAAAGGTTCCAATGTTTCTCCGGGTCAAGCAATTGCCACCGCATGTTACACACAAAATCGCTCCCCGATTCACACCATTCATGGAAAAACTCCATATGAACTTGTCCACAACAGAAAACCTAATCTATCTTTCCTTCGTGTTTGGTGCCTTGTGCTATCCAACTAATGAAGGTCAAGACTTGGGCAAACTTAGGGCTAAAGTCGACATTGGAGTATTTGTAGGATATGCACCAAACAAAAGGGATACCGAATATACAACAAAAGAACCCGAAATATCATGGAAACAATTCACGTTACGCTTGATGAGTCGACCGGTCAAATGGCTCTCGGACACTCCACCAGACCCGCACTTCATAACAATCCTATTGGTTCATCCCTTGTTCCAAACTCCTCTCAAGAAACACCATATGTACCTCCATCAAGATGATGTAAAGAAATTGTTTGATCCAATGTTTGATGAACTGTATGAGTCTACTACTAATGAGGTATCGATCCCTACAACAGAGGATGCTCGATTCCAATGAATGAAGTCAATCCATCGCCAATATCTCGAAGTCAAGAAGCACCGTCACGATCCTTCGCCTCATCAACAAATCATCATTCTTCAAATGTACATCATGGAAATGTTTCGCATCAATGATGAAGTTAATCCTTTGCAACTCCCGAAGATGCTCCATTTGAAAACATATTTGCTACTCCCGAATCATCGCAGAACCATCTTCTTCGAGACATCGACTCGCCTACCTCGCCTCAACAAATGCCACATGAACACCTCGTAAAATGGACTCACGATCATCCATTAGACAACATCATTGGTAATCCTCTCGTCTCAGATCAACCCGAAGCAACTAGCAACCGATGCCTTATGGTGCTTCTTCAACTCCGTACTATCTAAGATCGAACCAAAAGACGTTAAACCGCCATGAATGAAGATAGTCGGTTCAATGCTATGCAAGATGAAATTCATGAGTTTGATCGACTTGATGTATGGGAGTTAGTACCGCTCCAGATCGTGCTATGATTATAGCTCTAAAATGGATCTTCAAAGTAAAACTTGATGAGCATGGTGATGTGTTGAAGAACAAGGCTCGATTAGTTGCTAAAGGATATCGTCAAGAGGAGGGTATAGACTTTGAAGAATCTTTTGCTCCAGCTTGTCGAATCGAGGCCATCGTAATCTTTCTCGCAAATGTCGCTAGCAAGAACATGGTGGTTTATCGATGGATGTAAAGACGGCATTTCTAAACGGAGATCTTAAAGAAGTCGCTCACGCCACCAACCTGAAGGATTTGTGAATCAAGAGCATCCTACTCACGCCACCGCTTGAAGAAGGCTCTTTACGGTTTAAAGCAAGCTCCAAGGGCATGGTATGATACACTGTCTAAGTTTCTTCTATCAACCGGATTCATCAAAGGAGCATTGATCCTACATTGTTCACCGAAGTCGTGCAAACATTTGATTCATGTTCAAATTTATGTTGATGATATTATCTTTGCCTCGACCGACCCAATGGAATGTGATCGTTTTCAAATGAAATGAGTTCAAAGTTTCAAATGTCAATGATGGGACAAATGTCATTTTCTTGGGATTACAAATTTCTCAAAGTCCCGGAGGCATTTTCATAAATCAATCTAAATATGCAATGAGATTTTAAAGAAATTTGATTTGATTCAAGTGACCTGTTGACACCCCATGATTGACCGAACCAAACTAGATGAGGACCTCTCGTGGATCATGATTGACCAAACGAAATATAGGAGTATGATTGGATCCTCGATGTATCTCACCGCTAGTAGACCGACATTTTGTTCTCTCAGTGCATGTGTGCTAGATACCGTGCTAAGCCTACTAAAAGCACCTTGAAGCGCTTAAACGGGTCTTCGGTATCTCCAAGGAACCATCAATATGGGACTATGGTACCAAGGACACCGGTATGTCACTAACGGCCTATGCAGATGCCGATCATGCAGTTGTCAAGATACACGTCAAGCACGCCCGAGGTGCTCGCTTTTGGGTGATAAGCTTGTGAGTCGTCTTCAAAGAAGCAAATGAGTACTTCTATTTCCTCTACGAGGTTGAATACATAGCCATGTCATCTTGTTGTGCTCAAATCCTATGGATGAGATCTCAATTATCCGACTATGGCTTTGAATTCAACAAAATCCTCTCAGATCGTGATAATAAAGTGCTATTGCTCTCTCATGCAACAACGCTCAACACTCAAGAGCTAAGCATATCGACATTCGACATCATTTCATCGTGAACAGTGGAAAAGGTGTGGTGGAACTATATTTTGTGAGGTCCGAATATCGCTTAGCGACATCTTCACCAAAGCTCTTCCAAGAGAACGTTTGAGTTTATTCTTCCACGCCTTGGTTTGAAAAGTCTTCAACCGAAACTCTCAAACGCCTTCGTGAGGAAGACGAGGAGTAAAGGTCTATCTTCATCTATCTCTTGTAAATAGTTATTCAAAAACAAAATAGAAAATTATAAAACTTTCAAAATCCATAAAAATCAAAAAAAAAAAAAAAAAAAAAAAAAAAAAAAAAAAACTTCAAAAATATTGTCATTTTGTCATGTTTTTCTCGGTTCGATAATATCTACGGTTTTTGTGTGTCATTCAAAGAATGACACGGACTTTAGATGTTGTTCGAATTTAAAAAAAAAAAAAAAAAAAAAAAAAAAAAAAATATTTTTTTGGGAGAAAGAGAAATGGTTTATTGTCATCTTCGCAATAACCCGTTTTAAAGAAAGAACAGAGCCATATCTTACCAAGTTTTCAAATCTTATGCTCGATTCTATAAACTCCTATCTCATTGAAAACTAAATGCTTTGAAAAATAACTCAATCTCTATTTTTGATAATCATCGGACTTATTTGTCAAAATCTCTCTCTCAATCAACAACCTACGCTATTGATTGAGGGGAGAATGATTTCAATTAAATTAAAAGTTATTTGGCATTAAAATTGTTTTCAAAAGATATACATGCATGTTTTATAAATGGAGTTTAAAGTCTTAAAATCCGATCATTATCGCTCAAACGCTTTCACAATCATGTCACAATTCTCCTAAAGCTTTCAAAATCAATTTAAATCTATACGAGATCACAAATCTCAAATGATTTGATAATTGTGATCGGGGAGAATGTGTGATTTAAATTAGATTTAAACCGATAATTAGGTAAATGGTTATAAACGGATGTACATGCTATCCCGCCCACATGTGACAAACGATTTCAATTTTTCAATGCACATGTTGAGGGGAGCATCTATCTTAAAACCTTTGATTTAAAACGTGATCATTTATCCCATGTGCAGTTCCTCTAGTATGTGCAAAACTCTTTTCAAACCTCGAGGCACATATTGAGGGGAGCAAATTTATGGAAACCTCATCCTTCCCGAATTGCTATATCTACTTGATTTGTTGAGGAAGTGATGTTGATATCTTTAGAAAATGGTAATCAAAAGAAGTTAATTTTTCTCCCGCCTCCATGTGCAAAACATTTTCACTTGATGCACATGTTGAGGGGAGTTCTCGTTTAAAATATCAAAAACAATTCGTGTACAAAAGCTTTGATAATATATCACAAGTATCCGAATTGATTTTCAAATGGTTTTCAATTGGATCCAATGGCGATGAACAATACCAAATAGACCGACCAACTTTACTTCATGTACGGTGATATAAGGATGATAAGGTTAGGTATGTGTTCCCATGATCCGCCGAACCGGAGGGATCTACCCAGGACAATCCACTAGTTAGTGTAGAAGTCCTTAGGTATGATGATAAAAGGAGAAAATGAGATAAGGGAAGAGTGCGGACTAAGACCGAGCTAGTATCGGAATAAACCCAACAAGGTTCTAGCTAGGAAGTCTCGAAGTACCAAGGGTTGAAGAATTAAAAGAATTGAATGTAAAAGGGTGAAAACAAATAGCCTCCATTTATTCAACCTTAGGGCGTAAACCGGTTCAATTCATATGCTACCGATGGTAACATCGGTATTGAAGACAAGACGTCATGGACCCAAAGGACGCACCGCACTTCAACTTCCCAAACCACTCAAGTTCCTCTTAAAAGGACTTGTTTCATTCTCACGGGAACCGACATTATCTATCGACTTTCTCTTAGAGATGGTTGATATTGAAGTAGGAGACCTCTCCCTAGTCTCCGACACGGATCCAAATATGCACAAATTGAGTCTAGAGCCACGAGATCATCAATAAATCTCATTAGGACACTTTCAATGAAGACTCTCTGCTTCACACAATGTGGAAAGAGAGATTATAACTTGAGTCCCACGCATTATCCTTGTGGTATTGCCGTAACATCCGAGTGATGTGTTTATACATTCACAATGAAGATGGAAAGCCTTCGAGCCAACATCTAACAAGCTCCGGTAGGTGGCATGTGAGATCTATTATATAGATCAACCATGTGACAACCGAATGAAACTATGGGGCGATTCAATTTCTTGAATCAATCTCGTTCGAGTTAGGGATTGACGGATACCTTTGAAAACCGGTCTTTGTGCTTATAACTCTTTTCTTTAGTACATCGACCGTGTACTCATTTTCAAACCAAAAGGTATTTTTATGATTGATAATTGATTTTCAATAAAACCTTCGTTGTATTGCAAAACAATTTCTATTGAGCAATACACGATTGTTTTTCAAATCTCTTTTCATCAATCGGTGGACTTAAAAATTACCGGTTCACTCACTCCGTGTTGTCTTCTTTGAGACGTTCGGTTTGAGAACAACTAGAACAACGCGAAACCCCGTCAAGGAGATTCTTAGGAATCCTACCGATCACAGCAAGATTTGTATCGATCAACGGGAACCGTGGGCGTGTACCTCAATTCAACGAAGTGATCAAAGACACTTTCGTGCGATTTGTTGCTAATCGTTGTATGCGTGCACCCCGACGCTTGCAAATGATCGTAATGAAGCGGTCAATCCATAGCCGCATGCTCACTTAACACATTCATCTCAAAAGAAATCATGATTAGTGCATCAATGACTCGATATTTTCACTCCATGCTTCGCTACGCCGCCAATATCATGAATCAACTAAAGCTTCCGCTACTCGATGAGAAGAAATCATGATCCAAAATGTGAGCATGTCGGTCCCAAAGTCACAACACCACAATGGATGTCTCGAGATTTTTGATAGCCGATGATCTCCAAAGATGGCTCAAACTCATCATCACGTGGATCAAGAAAGACCTCCACTTGGAATAACCAAACATGCAATGTGAAGAATCAATGACTACGAGCTTATGAGCAAAGGACTACATCAAGAATGCAAGATCAACTGTTAATGTAATATCTATCTCGTATTCAATGTAATTTTGATGTAAAATTGAGGTGACCTCCTTGGGGAGATTGTTAGGAATTAGAAATTCCGGTATTAAAGAGTCGGTCACCTCAAGTATATGTAATCGTTAGAAAGCTCGTAGTCGTAGTTCTTTAAGTTAAGTAGTATTTTAGTTAAGTAACACCGTGGAGGACGGACGGGTCTTTACCCACCTGTATGCCCGATCCACACCCAGTGTGTGGCGAATTATGTAAGACTATAAATACTCTACCTTCCAAGGTAGAGAGTTGGAGCTCATAATAATATCTTTCACTTTCTCTCACTAAGTTCCCTAAAACCTCTAACTTTCTCTCTAGAATTTCACCTTATTCGCCACCTTGTGTTATGGTTTGATGTGTATGTGAAAAGTTATATCTTACAAAGTATTGAAGCAAATTATGAGATAGGTTATATGAACCTAAGTAGATAATGATGAATGTGATTTATAATGTTAGCATGTATGTGATATAAGTCCGTGCGTGACTTGAAATATTTAAATGATAATTGCCGTGCAACTTGGTTAGTGCCGGTAATCGCTTTGTGATTATAAGAACGTCTTTTAGGAGTGGTGGTAATGGAATGTGATTAAAATGGTAAGTGGTATTAGAGATGGGATAATAGTGAATTAAAGTATTTGATGCTTAAAGTAGGAAATGTAGTAATGATGAGTGTGCTAAATTATAATGTGTGAATGTAAAATGAGAATTGCCACACCAATTATGAAGCATCAATTAATGCGAAAAGTAAAGAATAGGATTAAAGAAAAAAACTAAAAGAGATGAGTTAAGAATGTAAGGATATGTTGCCTAACTAAACACGAAGAGATCGTGTTAATGTATAAAGTGTATATAAAAGATAAATGCAAGTTAATAAAGGTGTTATCGAACTAACCTATGTAAGGTTAGATGTAGAACAAAATTGAATAACCTAAAAGAGGTAAGAGTAAAGATGTGGAAATGGTTAACACACGTTAAAGAATGTAAGATGTAATGATAAATGTAAACACTTAGTACATGTGTAAGTAGGATAAGCAGGTTTCATATACTCTGTGATGCTTGCTTTAGCTAAATAGCATGAATGGAATAATGTGTGCATTAAAATATTAATGGCTTAGATCCAAGTTAAATGTGAAAGGTTAAAGATGGCTATCACGTAACCAATGAGTTAATGATGGCTAATGATGGCATCCTTTGGGTTGGCTGAGCTAATGATGGTATCCTTCGGGATGACCAAGCTAATGATGTTAATGATGGTATCCTTCGAGATGACCAAGCTAATGATTTAATGATGGTATCCTTCGGGATGACCAAGCTAATGATGTTAATAATGGTATCCTTTGGGATGACCAAGTTAATGATGGTATCCTCCGGGATGAAAAAGCTTGAAATGATAAGGTGAGATGGATCCAAGCTATAAAAGAAAACTTAAAAGTGAAATATTTAATTTACAAACATTGAATGTGAAATGAGAAAGAGAAACATAAGTTAAAATGTGTGACGAATAGGTGTGAATGTTATGTCGAAAGTGTATAAGTAGAACGATTTATGATTTCCTTGATTAAATGGATTGGGACGCCTTTTCATTTAATTAAAGAAATCGTGAATCTCCGAACCATGAGTTTATGTTTATTGATTTACATAGACAGGGACGCCTTTCCATGTAAATGAGGAAATATAAATGAGTGGGCTTATGTGTTCTCGACATGGCGTGAGTAAGGTAAAAAGGGTAGAAAACGAAAGCCTAGAATTAGTTAGAAGTTTTACGAACTAAGATAAGCGGGGTAGAATTAGAATGCGACTTTTAAATTGAGACATTGAGTGAAACCAACCATTTGGAGTTTAAAGTATAACTCAAAAAGAATAAGAAATTGGTAATGATGTTATAACATGCCTTGAGGCGTGGTACAAAATATGAGTAATGATAGTAACGGATGCTAATTATTAACCTTATGTGTAAATGTGAAGGTGTAAGTTAAGTTTGACTTTTTGAAGTCAAAGTCTTGAAAGTTCTTATGAGACTCATAATCTTTGATGATAAATTATAGAAAGAAATAAAGAAAACGAGACAATGTAATGAAAATGTTAACGAAATAACGAAATAATCATAGTAAGATTAGAAGATATTAGTTAATGTTGATCCGTGGAAGTAAAAATAACTTAAGATTTCCCAAGTGAACCTTAACACTTGGCGAAAATCCTTAAATGAAATAGAAAGGAAAAAGAAGTTATAGCAAAATGTTTAAGCGGATAATAAAATCACTATGGTAGAATTGAAATGTTAAGTCGTATAGATTAACATTTGACTTATGTAAAGTCAAAACGGTATAAATTTTCTCAAGTGACACATAGTCCTTGATTAAAAAGTTAAGTATAGTAAGTAAGAATGTGATGTGATGGAAATGAGGTTGGCAAATTGATACAATGATTATACTAAATGTGTCTTGTTTGATATAATGACCTTAGTAAGAGTTTTACGCTCTTAGAAAGTTAAATGAGAAGTAGAATGGATTAAAGATTTTGAATGTGTTACCTTATGTTGCAAGATCACATAGATCATTGCAACGAAATATTTGAATGAAAGTGTGCTTAGTACTAAGAATGGGGTTAAGAAATGACCAAGTCATGGTTAGTTTAAGCGAGAGATTTTGGGACGAAATCTAAATAAAGGGTTAGAATTATAACACCCTGAAACCGGGCCTAAGTATCTTATTACAAGAATGCCATTTTAATGGCTGACTATGACGTTTATAAGTTTTGTGGACTTACGGAATTGGTTAGTTAAACCTGATAGTCAAACTATAAGTGTTAATGTCATGTAAATGGCTATAGAAAGTACGATGTGCCACAAATATAAGAAAGATGGACTTAAAGGGCTAATGTTGTCATGAAGTAAATTAGTAATAAAGTTTAATGTGGCCAAAATAGAAGCAAATAGACTTAAGGGACCAAAGATGACAACTGGTGACATAACTTTCGTATAAAGTAATTTGTATCTAGAAATCTTTAGGATATTTATTATGAAATAGGTGTATGGGTGAGCATGGTTTGGAGAAAAAGGAGGGAAAAACAAAGTATTTCTAATGAGCAAATTGATGAAGAATTAGTGCTCAAAATCAAGAAATAAGTTAGTACTAATCATCTCTTCAAGTAAGTAATTCTCTACCTAAAGTTAATTGGTGAATCCAAGAATTAAGGTTCTTAATATTGATAACGCTACACGCGTCGTTCGGGGTCAAGGAAACTTCCTTTTCTTGAGCAAGTTTTATAACACCCTAGGCAATTGAACCTAATCGTTGTAGTGTAGTAATTAGGTGTAAGCCTTAGTATTGATATCGTTCTCTAGGAGAATAGGAATGCTAGTAAAAGTTACTACGCTAAGGTTAAGGTTGAGGAAGATTATTTTTATCTTTTATGTTTTATGAAATGGAAAGGTACGAATCTCGGGTATTGGATTTGGGGGTTGGTATTTCTACCGATTACTCTACTATTAACTAATTATCTAAACTAAGGTTGTGGGAGTCTATGTCTAATTAATGTGTGCTCGTATGATAGTTTAAAGATGTTTTACTTAGGTTGTATTACTCCTTAATTATCTCCTATTGATGGTTGAGTTGTCACGTCCTTATTCCTAGTTGCGTTGTGTGTCTAAAGTTGTAGGGTATGCGTTTCTCCCTAACTCTTTGAACTTATCAAAGGGTCTTGTCTACAAACCCACTAGGGATGATTAACTCCTACTCTAAGGCGCTCTTTGGATGGTTTAGCCTACAACTACTCAGGTAATTATATTCTAAGGTTCACAAAGATGAATCAAGCATTAAGTACACAACGAATGACCTATCGCATTACTAGATCATTAATCAACTAAGATAAGAAACAACCAATCAATATTCAATAATTAAGTTTCATACTTCCTAAGCAAACACACAAATAAATTAGCGGACATGGAGAACATGCAAGCATACACAAATAATCAAAGACATAATTGAATTAATGAAGTAAAGACTTATCTTGATGTAAGATAGGGTTTAAAACCCTAAAATCTTGTACAAGACACCTTAGGTTCGGTTTAGGTTTTCACTCCAAAAGACTCTCCACAAAAGACCGAAAAATTCGGATTCTATATAAGATTACATATCGCGACGGCGTCACCTTATGTTTCGTGACCGTCGTGTCGCCGCCATTAGGGTTTCGCCTTGGCCACGTTAACCTTGCGACGGCGTTACCTTGTGTCCTTGACGCCGTCCTCTTGACTTCGGCGTCATCTGGATTGCATCTAGGCCGTCGAGTAGCGACGGCCTACTCTTTTACAACCGGGCGTCGCCGCTTGAAAATCGAGTTTTGGGTTACGGACCGTCACAACAATTATGGGACGGCGTCGCCATTCTTTTGACACCGCCGCCTTCTAATTTCAAAGAATCAGTGAGTGTCTCGATTTTGACTTTGGCCATTTTCTTCATATATTCGCGCCTTTTCGTCCAAATAAGTGCCATTCCAGCATTTTGCCTTCAAGAGACCTAAAAAGTGAAAAGGAACGATATTAAGCAATAACGGATACAAAGTGATCAAATAAGGACTAAAACGACCCTCAAAATGGTACCTTTTAAAACCTTATCAAATATCCCTACACTTGTTATTTGCTTGTCCTCAAGCAAATGTGCTTTTTGATTAATTTTAAGTTAGGGGTCATGAATCATTAATTCAAACGGTCCACAACACATATAAGCCCATAAAAGTCATAACAAGCACGGAAATTACATACTAGCACCTCACATGGGGTGTTTGGATACTCATCTCTCTCGGTGTATATATGAAATATAACAAATAGGAAATGGAAGATAAACACTCATTAACCGGTCCTAGTACATAGATTACCATAGGCTTGAGAATAGATCAAATCTCCATCGCTTTGGCGTAAGCACCTAGGAAAGACTATCAAAGAGGTCTTTAAAGGGTTGTAATGTTAGGCTTACGGTAGGGAAACAAAGGGTTTGGTAGGATAGGCTATATAGTGGTGGCAAGTCAAAAATCTCTATGTTAAATGCATACGAAGAATGGCGTTGCTAAGCCAAGACTCAACACTCTAAACTCTAGATAATGAAATAAATAAACATAAATTCAAGGAAAGATGTAGGATGGTAGCCCGTTTTTTTTTTTTTTTTTTTTTTCATACACTTTTACACTACCATCCTCTACGATAACATCAAAATACTAGGGTTTATAGGCATATCCTACACTTGAGTTTTTATTACTCTAACGCTAATTTGACCCGAATTGAAAAGATCAAAACACTTGGGGTACATTATTATGCAAACAAAGGAATTTGAATTTATAACGTTCCCTTCCGTTATTTCATAAACTTTAACTTTTCCCATGAATCCCAATCGTCCCAAAACTGTATACAATGGATATGACTCGACTTAGCAACTTATGCAAGCAACTAGATAATTGAACTAAGGGTTTAGGGTGATAACAAACATTTGCACTAAAAGTGAGTGCATAAGGGGTAGGCTAAGGCGATTTGGGTGTATATTTGGGGTGGGTGTAAACAATGCTCTTCATTGATATTCCGTAAAACCAAACATCACGAGAACCGCGAAAAGGATAGGCTCGAGGGGTTAACTAGGGGTATCGTGTACTAAAGATGAGTACAACGCAAAGGGTGGGGAATTACTCAACCGATGTGAAAGAAGTAATTATATTACATGTATCAAACAAGGGTTATCCTAATGCCTCTTATCATTTAGTTATTCCTAACTACACAAGTGTAGCCTCACTTGCGATCTCGGAATGCATCACAAAACAAGTTCTAGAATATAATATACTACCGCTTCACACTCTAAGCATTGAATATGAATGCTTTTAATTCCTACTAATCTAAGGGCGATCCTCACATTTTGGTGGAATTTGGGTGGTAAAGGGTTTTTGTGCTAGTCATGCAACTTCCTATCCATGAGACGCTTTTGTTAAGACTAATGGCCCACTCCTATATGTCATAAAAAAATTTAAATTTGGTGCCAAAATTACCCTAACCGACATTTTCTCATGGTTTATTACACAATCACAATTGGACAAAGCAAATAGTCAAGGATAAACATAGTTTCAAAGTTCCGTTTTATTTTCCTCCTCCACTTAAACTGAACATTGTCCCCAATGTTCCCAAAAGTATCAAAGTTATGATAAAAGAAGGTAATTAAAAGCGAAAGAAACTAATACTCCCGATTAGCTCGGTAGGATCCGTGTAAAGTGGTGGTTAAATCCTTTTCAAGAAGAATTATTGCGTGAAAAGCTCGTTCCAATCTTATGTAACTTCTTCTTGACAAACTAAACTCTGCACACTTGAAGAAAACAAACGAAACCTTCACGTAAAATCGGCGGTAATAATATATATAAGACTCGATTTAAACTAGGATATAATGCTTGTGGAATGGATGTTTACTGAATTTCTAAGAGAATTAAGACCGAAAATTCCAAAATTTATAAGTGGCTCGAAAACGAGAAAAAAGTAATCGATGTTTTACTCCTTCACGGCGCGTCGTGTTGCAATCTGACGCCGTCAGTTATCCCGACAAAAAGCGGTCTCGATTTTACGGAAAAATTAGGAAAATTTACATCTTTAGAATCGGAAAATTTCGCAAAACATCCATTACGACTCGATACAAGCATTTGACTCGAACAAACAAACATAAATATCTTTTAGTTAATTGTTATTCTCATGTTTACGTTTTTTGAAAATGTGTAATCCTCCTACACTTATCCCTTATGTAAAATACCTTTATATGCAATTAAGACGAGGTTAAAAAAAAATAAAGCATATTTACAAATTTAAACATGAGGATAAACAATTAATAAAAGATATATGACACTAACAAGCAAACAATTAAGCATGGGTTGCCTCCCACGAAGCGCTTTTCTTTATTTAAGAGTCTTGTAGCTAGACTCATAGTCGTGTTCCTACGTTTTCTCATTACCGCCCTCTTCACCCTTTGTTTTCCCTTCATCGAACGGGTGTAGACGCTGTATGCTCACCGTGGATTCCTTGCCAACGCTGTCAATTATGGCGACAATTTTATCTTTTAAATTGGTCTCCTTAACTGTGAAAGGCCCAAACCATCTTGGTTTGTTTCTTCCTCGTAATGCCCTTTTCCGAGATCTATACAAGAGCACTTTTCTCCCTTTAGAAATTCCTTAGGTCCTTTTGTACCTTAGGTATTGAGGTGGGATTGCTTCCTAACTTTTATCGGGTTTCCACAATGTCTCATACAATCCTTGAACCATAAAGTCTAAGCCCTTTTTCCAGTCATTCATCTTCTTCTTAACATTGTTGCCCGGCTTTTCGATTTCCACCGTAATCATTTCCATGATCTTAAGAGGGTATCTTGGGATGATGGGTATCCTAGCGTACCCTTCCCGCTTTTGAGTATCATGATGCCTTCTCCGTATTTGATGGTTTCCTTGGCGGTGGCCAAGAACGGTGTCCCAAGAATGAGGGGTGCGTTTTATCTTCCTCAACATCAATGATCACGAAATCCACCGGATAAGCGATGTTAGCCACCTCAATTAGAACATCAACAGTGATTCTACGGGGTGGACATAAGTATGATTAGCTAAGGAAAGTCTAAGGTCGGTTTTATTTGGTTTCTCTTTAGTTAACTTATTATAGATTGACAATGGCATTATGTTCACATCGGTCCCTTGATCGGCCAAGGCATTTATATTGTCCATGTCACCGACACTAAGCGGTATCACGAAATTCCACCGTGGTGTGTCGTTTTCTTGTTAACGGTTTTTTATAACCAACTCATACTGAGAGGTTCCATAGGTAAGGCGTCGTATTCTTCTTCCGTCATTTTCCTTCAAGAGCTTCCCTAAGAACTTCATTGTACCTAAAGTTGTTTACTTGGTTTGCAATGGTTTTCTTGTTAATTTCGTGCTTAAGGTAATACTCAATGGTCTCGGGTTCATCATTAGGCACATACTCATCCTTCGTGCTTTCCTCGGTTTTCCACATCTCGTTGCATTCTCGGGCATAATGGAAGCGGCGTTTACAAATGAAGTGGGAGGCAATCATTGCTTCTTCGAGCACTTTTTCGAACCTTTGTTTTGGTAAATTCAATTACCAAATCCATCATTTCTTTCATTTTGCTTGCATTTCTCTCTCGCCTATAAACCTCCTCTTCAACTCGGCTAACCTCTCTGTATGAGCTGCCATGTACTCCTCATTTGATCCTTGAAGCTTGGTGAAAGTGGTATTGGGGAAGTAGAGCAGGCGCCTTTCGAACTTGGTTTTGCTCGCGACTTGGGGATTCGAAAGAGGTGTGGAGCGGTTGGTGGGTGGGCGGTTGACGACCTCTCGAGGAATTTGTACGGGTGCTCTTTTCGCCTTTCCATAAGATAATCAATTCCTCTCTCGATGGCACTCAATTGCTCTTGAGTGTATCGAGGATTCGGAAGGAGTGGATATGGCATTAACCACGTTAATCGGAGTTTCGGAGATTCACTCCAATCTTCGTAGCTTTGATCGGCAAGCTCCTCTATAATATCCCATGATTTCTCTGCATTAAAGTCGTTTGAGTCTTCCACCGGCTCGATCAATGGATCGTCGGTGATGAAATCGGTATGATCATAGAAAATTTGGATTTGAAGCCAAAGATCAATGCCATGGTGTGGAAGTCTCACGGAGTAGTTCCTTCATCGAGTCCATGCTTTGTAAAGAGACTCACCTTGGAGTCTTTGAATGTCAAGATGTCTCGCCTTAAGCTTAGTGGTTCTCCCGGTGGGAAAAATTGAGCAAGGAAGCGAAGTAAGATCATCCCAACTTGAGATGGAGCCGGCAGAAGTCGCTCAAGCCAATTACTAGCTTGGCCCGTAGAGAATTGGAAGAGACGCAGCGTGTGGTCTCCCAGTAGTAGCATCAAGGTCGATGGAATCGGCGATTTTGAGAAATCCTCGAGATCTTGATTTGGATCTTGAACGAAGTCCATGGAATGCACATCCGTTTGCACCAACCGGATGGTGTCGGATCGCAGGGCCGTAGTTTGGGCTTGGTCGGGAAGCTCAATGGTGTTCCTATAGCCTAAGTGGCTTGGTCTCGAATACTCACCAAGTGTACGGGCTCTTGGTGGGTCAATTGGTGGTGGGTTGATGAATGGTGGGTGGTTATCACCTTCCATGATGAAAAGTGATAAGATTACGAACAAAGGTTACGAAGAAGGGGATAGACTAAGAAAGCTAAAAATGAGAAAAAGTTTACTTGATAGGAATCAAGCAAAGAACCTAAGCGAGGTGGACTACTAACTAGCTATTCTATTCCCGGCGGCGCCAAAACTTGATAACGCTACACGCGTCGTTCGGGGTCAAGGAAACTTCCTTTTCTTGAGCAAGTTTTATAACACCCTAGGCGATGAACCTAATCGTTGTAGTGTAGTAATTAGGGTAAGCCACGGGTATTGATATCGTTCTCTAGGGAATAGGAATGCTAGTAAGAAGTTACTACGCTAAGGTTAAGGTTGAGGAAGATTATTTTTATCTTTTATGTTTTATGAAATGGAAAGGCACGAATCTCGGGTATTGGATTTGGGGGTTGGTATTTCTACCGATTACTCTACTATTATCTAATTATCTAAACTAAGGTTGTGGGAGTCTATGTCTAATTAATGTGTGCTCGTATGATAGTTTAAAGATGTGTTTACTTAGGTTGTATTTCTCCTTAATTATCTCCTATTGATGGTTGAGTTGTCACGTCCTTATTCTAGTTGCGTTGTGTGTCTAAAGTTGTAGGGTATGCGTTTCTCCCAACTCTTTGAACTTACCAAAGGGTCTTGTCTACAAACCCACTAGGGATGATAAACTCCTACTCTAAGGCGCTCTTTGGATGGTTTAGCCTACAACTACTCGTGTAATTATATTCTAAGGTTCACAAAGATGAATCAAGCATTAAGTACACAGCGAATGACCTATCGTATTACTAGATCATTAATCAACTAAGATAAGAAACAACCAATCAATATTCAATAATTAAGTTTCATACTTCTAAGCAAACACACAAATAAATTAGCGGACATGGAGAACATGCAAGCATACACACAAATAATCAAAGACATAATTGAATTAATGAAGTAAAGACTTATCTTGATGTAAGATAGGGTTTAAAACCCTAAATACTTGTACAAGACACCTTAGGTTCGGTTTAGGTTTTCACTCAAAAGACTCTCCACAAAAGACGAAAAATTCGGATTCTATATATAAGATTACATATGCGACGGCGTCACCTTATGTTTCGTGGCCGCCGTCGTGTCGCCGCCATTAGGGTTTCGTCTTGGCACGTTAACCTTGCGACGGCGTCACCTTGTGTCCGTGGCGTCGTCTCTTGACTTCGGCGTCGTCGGATTGCATCTAGGCCGTCCGAGTAGCGACGCCTACTCTTTTACAACCGGACGTCGTCGCTGAAAATCTGAGTTTTGGGTTACGGACCGTCACAACAATTATGGACGGCGTCGCCATTAGCACCGACGCGTCGCCTTCTAATTTCAAAGCTGTGAGTGTCTCGATTTTGACTTTGGCCATTTTCTTCATATATTCGCCTTTTAGGTCAAATAAGTGCCATTCCACATTTTGCCTTCAAGAGACCTAAAAAGTGAAAAGGAACGATATTAAGCAATAACGGATACAAAAGTGATCAAATAAGGACTAAAATGACCCATCAAAATGGTACCTTTTAAAACCTTATCAAATATCAATTGGGAATTTTGGTAAATGATGTTCATAAGCTTAATTAAGAAGTTATGATGAAATTGGTATAAGTATTATTGCATTAAGCAAATAAATTGATGGGGCTAATTATCATGTAATCATGGCATGATTATATGATAATTAGACGGGTTTAAGGAAAATCTATGATTGGGATAATCATGGTTTAGTATTTTGATTATGTATATGTGCCTTTAGTGATTGTGGCTTAGATTACAAGAGTGGAAGGTGATAATGATGTTAGAGGATGATGATGATGTCCTTGGTTTCACTAGCTTGGAATCAAGGTAAGTAAACTGGTTATAAGTTAATGTTATATAGATTTAAATGCATTATGTGTTATGTGATGTTTATGTTAAGTATATGGTATGACTTTATGCATATATGTTTGTGTGTAAATTGTTTGTATTGCTACTTTGGCATAACTAGCATGAGATTGATAAAGTAGGATGGAAATGGTTAGAGTATGTATGGTGATGCTTAATGATATCCCAAGGTATGTTTATGATTAAAGTTGTAATCAAAGAATGGTTATAATGTGTAATGTGTGATTGATGTATAATGTTAAGTCATATCTGTTTGCTTACTAAGCCTCGTGCTTACGGTTTAAGATGTTAATGTTTGTAGGTCCACATGTGATGGAGATGGTAAGCATTGGATTAAAGCTTATGGATTGCTAGATGGAAGTTAGAAGAATGGTAAGAAAGTAGAGCTTAGGTAGATATCGAGCTCGTTTCAATGTTGTACCCCCAAAAGTCTAAAATTGTTTGTAAGTGTCTTGTCAAGTGTCAAGGTATATGTTAAGGTTAATGAAGAAATCGAGTTGTCCAATGGTTGTATAAAGGTATGGTTCAAACGTTTAGATTTATGGTTAAAGGGGTGTTTGGAATAAGTGTATTTATACCCATTTTGGGTTACAAATGGGTCAAATGATTATGGAATTGGTTTATTATGTTATGTTAATGATTTCTGGAAGATTTGGTGTTATGCCAAGTTATGTGAGTCATTTTCTGGAATTTAGAGTAAGTTGCTAAAGGTTGTGTTTTTGGTAAAATCTGTAAATGGGAGCATAAGGCCTTCTGCTTCTGAGCATATGGCCTTCTGCGTTTAAAAGAGATTTTCTGAGTTTCTGAGTTACAGGTCATACGCCCTTATGGGCTGGGCATAAGGCCTTCTTCTTAAAAATGAATTTTTTACACATTATGAGTACAAGAGCATACGCCCTTCTAGACCTTGGGCGTAAGGGCGTATGGTCCACAGGTGGCTTTAGCATATTTTTAACCAATTTAAAAAAATCATATCTTTTAAACCGTAGGTTTTCACGGGCCGTGCCACCCGTCATTTCAAAGGGAATTGAGTCTATTTTCATTTAAAAATAGTATTGAGATCTAAATGTTTATGGATTTTTATTAATGGTCATAAGATTAAGGAAATGTCCGTTAAAGTGAAGTCGTTTCCGCGTAAAAGTTTAAATTTCAATGATTTTAAATCGTGTCGTTCACGCGGTGTAACAGTTCGACGAAATACTTTAATAATTAACTTCTTTCATAAGTTCGAGATTAAAGGGGTATTTTGGGTAGTTTAACGTGCTCAAAAATCTGGGTTTTACAACTGTTCCCCTCTAGAAGAAAATTTTTGTCCTCGAAAATTGAAGTCGCAAAAGTACACGGAGACGTACAAGTTTGAGGCAGACGTAGTAATCCATAGTTTCGCACAGATCATAACGATTTCGGTTCCAAAGTGTACAAAACTTATACGTAACATATGTCAGTGAGAATCTCGCAAGGAGGTACATAATTTCAAACGAATATGAAAATTGACCAATAACAGATATGAGTCCTAATCCATCCAACGTACCAACCTCAGGCATTTCCCAAGACGTCGTATGATTCCAATAAGTTCAAATTATATTATCTCAGTATTATCACGTTGATCAGGCGTCATAATACTTGCATCACATAACAAGTCCTTATTGTCATCATATTCTGTCTCGGGTAATGAAGAACCACATAACCAACATCACGTCAAAACCGGTACACATATAAGTAGCAAGTAACATACCAAATCAAACCACGTTCACATACAAGCAACATATAATACATCAAACCACTTACCATATCACAAAAGAAAGAAGGCCGCTGACTTGCTCGAGAAGGTTCCTCGTGACTCATTACTGACGATTTAGAATAGCCTCAGGCTCACTAGAATGACAAGGTGCCGCAAGGTCTAACCTTACGATACATATCATAATGGATGAAAATCGAGATTTATCAAAGATATATAAAACATAATGCGAAGTTGTAGTAACACCGATAATTAAGCCATAGGACTCCATCATCCAAGCTAAGCCCCAAACAAATCGAATAAAGACACCATTGCTCAAAATCATATAACGAAATATCAAACTAACTCAAAATGCAAGACTAAACAAATCAGAATAACACCAATCGCGCCCAATCACATGAAGCAGATGAATCTTCTCAGCATCTCAACGGTTGAACTGTTGACTACAATATCTCAAATCTTGGTAGTAGTTTCTCCGCACATCTAAGGTGCATGATCATAGTTCTTACGCTCATCGTCTTTCCAAGTGTCCACCATTTGCATCTTGTCTCTGTCCTTGCTCCTCTGGTTGTTTCGTCTAGCTTCCTCCGAACATCCGATGTCTCTAGCGACATTGCGGTTAGGTGCGGCTTCGCTTCACGAACCTCTCCAGTTCAGAAACTATTGCAGCAACGCAGGGTCGGCATCATCATCTTCGGCTCTACGAGTAGCCTCCATCTAACGTTCGACAAACGGATGTGCGTAAACAAAACAAACAAAATCAAATGCGAAAAGAAGAAGGTCAAATCAGCGAAGACAAAAGAATACCGAAGTCAAATCTGGACGAAAATCAAAAGAATCGGAAGAGATCAAAACAGACCGAAGCCTAATGTTGACCCAAGTCCTCACAGGTCAATCCTAAGGTCAACAAGACGAAACCTAGGCTCTGATACCATAATTGTAACACCCAACCCGACAAGGGTAGAAGTATCACGTCATGGAGTCATATCAGAACATACTAATAAAATTTTGCAAGCGGAAGTCTTATAAAATAAATTACCAAGTCATATAAATGAATGACTTACAAGGAAAAATACAAAATCCAATATGTCCAAAAATGAAATGAAATATCAAAACATTGGCTCTTCAAAAATAGTCCAATAAGGTAAGAGAAAACTAGGGTCGGATCACTCAAATGCTTCTTTTCTCAGCCCAACAAAGCCCAGCATCCTACTTGGTACGTGACGCATGGAAAAGAAATGCGGCTGAGCTTAAAAAGCCTAGTGAACAGATATAGCAAAATAAAAGCTAAAAAAAATTAGAAATACAAAATGAAACAAAGTAGGCTGATAACAAAGTCGCATCGAAACGAGCACAATGAGTCAATAAGGAACTTGCAGAACACCAAATGAACACATATCCAGAAGAAACAGAAATCAAAGGTGACCAAAGCAAAGCAGCGCATCAGTGAACATGTATAAGCACATATAAATAATCAAACATACAAGTACCGAAACATAGTTACACGGGAGTTGATGAATAGTATCATAATTATAACAAGTAACCAAACAATGATCAAGCATAACAGATAGCGTATCAACTAAACATAACTATGGCACACAATTAGATCAGATAATCAGAAAACATATAAGCCAAGCAGAAATCTATAAGCAGGCGGAAGCAATTGAATTGAATGTAAGCATAGCAATCACACAAGCCAGTAACCCACAGTTAATAAACAGGTCAAGTATAAAAACCAACGGAAATACTAACAACAGCATAAGCATGGTAGCCATATGTATCAGGTAGGAATACTAAACGAACATCATCATAGAATGAATTAACTAACAAGGAAATAGCATGGAAAGCTAAAAATCAACTAGACATGTAACATATGTTGAACCATTTCCATCATCAAACAGTAGCATAAACAAAAGTGTAAACATGGCAGATCAACAAGCCAGGTAGCATTCATTACTATGTCGAAGTAACAACATAAGCATCAGGATATACCAACAGAAATACAAGCATGGTGGTTACAAATAGCAAATAGGAATACTAAATGATAATCATAGTCCACAAAAGTTAATGAACGAGGTATAACATGGCAAACGTATGAGTCAAATAATTACACACTAGCATGGCAAACGGTGAATCAATTAGTCACATAATAACATGATAACAGATAGCCAAATATTAATCATATACTTGCAGGGCAAACAGGTAGTCACGTAAGTCTTGTAATAACAGGGTAAACAGATAGTCACATAAATCGTGTAATAGCATAGTCAACACATAAATCCAACAATCATATAGTGGCTCGGTACATGAATGGAATGATAGTCTAAAGTATAAGCTTGATAGTCAACAAAAATGGAATAAGAGTATGACAAATCAAATGAAATGGAGTATAGTATGGTAGTCAGATGAATCACATAAGGATACTAAAATGAATGAGTAATCAATGGAAAACTAAAGTTGAGAAATACAGAATATGGTGCATTGTGGAATAACATAAGGTATAAATGAGTGCATCGAAAGTGTAAAGGTTGTTATAAATCTACCACGAGCCCACTAGGGATCTTGCAATAGAAATTAGGGAAGAGATGCGACTCATACTTAATCTCATCCTTGATCGCATCAACATCATCACTCGCCAAAACTTCTATCCATAACCTTATGCAAGCATGGAAGGAATCATTTGTAACATATTGGATTTCACAAACACACTAAACCATAAGATCAAATAGGCGTATTATGAGTTCTAGAGAGAGAAAGTTAGAGGTTTAGGAAACTTTAGTGAGAGAAAGAAAAATCTTATTATGAGCTCCAACTCTCTACCTTGGGAGGTAGAGAGTATTTATAATCATTACATAAACGCCACCTATCGGGTGTGGATCGAGCATCTGTGGGTAAAGACCGTCCATCCTCCACGGTGTTACTTAAACTAAATACTACTTAAATTATAATAATCTCGACTACAAGCTTTCTAACGATTACATATACTTGGGTGACCGACTCTTTAATAACTGGATTTACTAAATCCTAACAATCTCCCCAAGGGAGGTCACCTCAAACATATACTAAAATTACATTGAATACAAGCAGATATTACATTAAAATTGTTCTTGCATTCTTGATGTAGTACTTTGCTCAAGCTCGTAGTCATCGATTCTTCTCATTGCATGTTTGGTTAATCCAGTGGAGGTCTTTTCTTGGTCCACGTGATAATATTTTTTAGCGGTTTTAGATCATCGCCCAACAAAAATCTCGAGACATCCATTGTGGTGTTGGTATTATGTGATGTTGTGACAAGCGGACCGACATGCTCACATTACGGATCATGATATATTCTCATCGAGTAGCGGAAGCTTTCGTTGATTCATGATATTGGCGGCGTAGCGAAGCATGGAGTGAAAATATCGAGTCATTGATGCACTAATCATGATTTCTTTTGAGATGAATGTTTTGAGTGAGCATGCGGCAATGGATTGACGCATCATTCGATCGGCCAAGAAGCGTAGGGCGTACCGCATAAAACATTTAGCAATAAAGCGCACGAAAGTGTCTTTGATCACTTTCGTTGAATTGAGTACACGCCCACGGTTCCCGTTGATCGCCATAATCATCGCCTGTGATCGGTAAAATTTGAAGAACTTCCTTGACAGGGGTTTCGCAATGCTCTAGTGTTCTCAAACCAAACGTCTCAAAGAAGACAACACGGAGTGAGTGAACCGGTGAATAGAGATTCAGCGATTGATGAAAAGAGATTTGAAAAACAATCGTGTATCGCACAATATAAATTGTTTTTGCAATACAACGAAGGTTTTAATGAAAATCAATTATCAATCATAAACACCTTTTGATTTGAAATATTCAGACACGGTCGAAGTGCTAAAGAAAAGAGTTTTAAGCACAATGATCAATTTTCAAAGGTATCCAGTCAATCCATAACTGAACCGAGATTGATTCAAAAGATTGAATCGCCCAATTGTTTCGTTCGGTTGTCACATGGTTGATCTATAGAATAGATCTCACATGCCACCTACCAGGAGCTTGTTTGATGTTGGCTCGAAGGCTTTCCATCTTCATTGTGAATATGTATGCATATCACTCGGATGTTCCAGCAATACCACAAGGATAATGCGTGGGACTCGAGATATAATCTCTGTTTCCACATTGTGTGAAGCAGTCTTCATTGAAAGTGTCCTTAGGAGATTTATTGATGATCTCGTGGCTCTAGACTCAATTTGTGCATATTTGGATCCTATATCGGAGACTAGGGAGGGTCTCCTCTTCAATACCAACAATCTCTAAGAGAAAGTCGATAGATAATGTCGGTTCTCCGTGACAATGAAACAAGTCCTTTAAGAGGAACTTGAGTGGTTTGGGAAGTTGAAGTGCGGTCGTCACCGGGTTCATGACGTCTTGTCTTCAATACCGATGTTATCTTGGTAACCACCGTAGCAAATGAATTGAACCGGTTTACGCCCTAAGGTTGAATAATTGGAGGCCATTTGTTTTCACCCTTTCTCATTCAATTCTTTTCATTCTTCACCCTCTCGGTGCTTCGAGACTTCATAACTAGAACCTTGTTGGGTTTATTCCATTACTAGCTTAGTCTCGACCACACACTTCCCATATCTCATTTTCTCCTTTTTCAATATACCTAAGGACTTCTACACTATCTAGTGGATTGTCCTGGGTAGATCTCTCCGGTTACGGCGGATCATGGGAACAAACACCTAAACTTATCATCCTTATATCACCATACATAAAGTAAAGTTGGTCGGTCTATTTGGTATTGTTCATCCGCCATTGGAACCAATTGAAAACCATTTGAAAATCTATCCGATACTTATGATATATTATCAAAGCATTTTGTACTGAATTGTTTTTGATATTTTTAGAACAAGAGCTCCCCTCAACATGTGCATCAAGTGTTTGAAATCGTTTTGCACACGGAGGCAAGAGAAAGAATTAACTTCTTTGATTACCATTTTCTAAAAATATCAACATCACTTCCCTAATCAAATCAAGTAGATAAAGCATTTTGGGGAAGGATGAGGTTTTCATAAGTTTGCTCCCCTCAATATGTGCCTTGAGGTTTGAAAGAGTTTTGCACATACAACAGGAACCCGCACATTGATATAAATTGATCACGTTTGAGATCTTTGTGGTTTAAGATAGATGCTCTCCTCAACATGTGCATGGAAAATTTGAAATCGTTTGGCACATGTGGGAAGGAGAGCTTGTACATCCTTATAAAACCATTTACCGAATTATCGCTTTAAATCCAATTTAAATTACAAATTCTCCCGATCACAATTATCAAATCATTTGAGATTTGTGATCTCAGAGATTAAATTGATTTTGAAAGCTTTTAAGGAGAATTGTGACTTGATTATGAAAGCGTTTTATCTGATAAGGATCGGATTTTAAGACTTTAAACTCCATTGAATAAACATGCATGATTATCTTTTGAAACAATTGTAAGACAAATAACTTTTTGATTTAATTGAAATCATTCTCCCCCTCAATCAATGACATAAGTTGTTGATTGAGAGATAGATATTGTGAATAAATTTTAAGTCCAGATGATTATCAAAAAATAGAGTCCGGGTTATTTTTCAAAACGACTAGTTTTCATTAGATAGTAAGGATTAGTTTAAAGAATAAGAGCAAGAAATTTGAAAACCAAGATAAAGTATGTCTCTGTTCTATCTTTGAAAAGCGGGTTACTGCCTGAAATTACAATAAACCATTTTTTCTCTTTCTCCCAAAAATATTTTTTGATTTTTTTGATTTTTTTTTGATTTTTTTTGAAAATTCGAACAACATCTAAAGTCCCGTGTCATTCTTTGAATGACAACATCAAGACCGTAGATATAATCGAATCGAGAGAAACATGACAAAATGACAATATTTTTGAAGATTTTTCAATTTTTCAAATTTTTATGGATTTTGACAGCTTTATATTTTTCTATTTGATTTTACGAAAAATATTTACAAGGGATAGATGAAGGAAACCTTTACTCCTCTTATTCCTCTTGAAGACGTTTGAGAGTTTCGGTTGTAGGCTCTTAAGACCCGATCGTGGAAGAATAAACTCAAAACGTTCTCTAGGAAGAGCTTTGGTGAAGATGTCGCTAACGGTATTCGGTCCTCACAAAGTAAAGTTCCACCACACGTTTTCAACTTGCTCCCGATGAAATGATATCGAATGTCGATGTGCTTTGCTCTTGAGTGTTGTACATTGTTGCATGAGAGCAATAGCACTTTACTATCACATTACGAGGGATTTTGTTGAATTCAAAGCCATAGTCGATAATTGGGATCTCATCCATAGGATTTGAGTACAACAAGATGACATGGCTATGTATTCACCTATGTAGAGGAAATAGAAGTACTCATTTGCTTCTTTGACGACCACCACAAGCTTATCACCCAAAACCGAGCACCTCGGGCGTGCTTGACGAGTATCTTGACATCCCGCATGATCGGCATCTCGCATAGGTCGTTAGTGACATATCGGTGTCCTTCGGTACCAAAGTCCCATATTGATGGTTCCTTGGAGATACCGAAGACCCGTTTAACCGCTTCAAGGTGCTTTTTAGTAGGCTTAGCACGGTATCTAGCACACATGCAAACAATGAACAAGATGTCTGGTCTACTAGGCGTGAGGTACATCGTGATCCAATCATACTACGACATTTCGTTTGGTCTACCATGATCCACGAGTGGTCCTCATCTAGTTTAGTACATTCAATCATGGGAGTGTCAACAGGTCACTAGAATCGAATCCAAATTTCTTTAAAATCTCATTTGCATATTTAGATTGATTTATAAAATGCCTCCGGACTTTGTGAAATTTGTAATCCCAAGAAAAATGACATTTGTCCCATCATTGAAATTTGAAATTTAGAACCCATTTCTTTTGAAAAGCGGTCACACTCATTGGGGTCGGTCGAGGCAAAGATGATATCATCAACATAAATTTGAGCGTGAATTAAATGTTTGCACGACTTTCGGTGAACAATGTAGGATCAATCGCTCCTTTGTCGAAACCGGTAGATAGAAGAAACTTTGATAGCGTATCATACCATGCCCTGGATCTTGCTTTAAACCGCATGAGCCTTCTTCAAACGTTAAGCGTGAGTAGGATGCTCGGATTCACAAAGCCGGGTTGGGCGGCGTAGACGACTTCTTTAAGATCTCCGTTCGAAATGCCGTCTTTACATCCATCGATAGACTACCATGTTCTTACTAGTAGCATTAGCCAAAAGATTACGATTGCCTCGATACGAGCAACATGAGCAAATGATTCTTCAAAGTCAATACCCTCCTCTTGACGGTATCCTTTAGCAACCAATCGAGCCTTGTTCTTTAAAACATCACCATGCTCATCAAGTTTCACTTTGAAGATCCATTTAGAGCAATGATCATAGCACAATCTGGAGCGGTACTAATTCCCATACATCAAGTCGATCAAACTCATGAATTTCTTCTTGCATGGCATTGAACCATTGTCTTCATTCATGGCGGTTTAACATCTTTTGGTTCGATCTTAGAGTACGGAGTTGAAGAAGCACCATAAGGCATCGGTTGCAAGTTGTTTCCGTGTGGATCTTTGGACGAGAGGATTTCCAATGATGTTGTCTAATGGATGATCGTGAGTCCATTTTTGAGGTGTTCATGTGGTCATTGTTGAGGGATCAAGTAGCAGAGTCGATGTCTCTGAAGAAGATGGTTACGATGATGATTCAGAGCAAAGATATTTTCAAATGGAGCATCTTCGGAGTAGCAAAGGGATTAACTTCTTCATTGATGCGAAACAATTCCATGATGTACATTCGAAGATTGAAGATTTGTTGATGAGATCGAGTGATCGACAACAGCGCTTCTTGACTTAATGATATTGAAACCGAGGGTTGACTTCACTCACGGGGATATGAGCGACCTCGTTGAAGGAGATGACACATCGGTATCACTTGGCTCATAGTGTTCATCAAACATAGGATCAAACAATTTCTTTAAATCATCCTCGGATGGAGGTACATATGGAGTTCTTTGGAGAGATGTTTGGTACAAGGGATGAACCAATGGGACTGTTTTGAAGTCGGGTCCGAGCTGGATTGTCCGAGAGCCATTTGACCGGTCGACTCATCGAACGTAACGTGAATTGTTTCCATGATATTTACCTAAATCTTGACCGTCATTTGTTGGATAGCACAAAGCACCAAACACACGAAGGTAGGAGAGATCGGGTTTTCGTTTATGAACAAGTTCATATGGAGTTTTTCCATGAGAGGTGTGTATAAGGAACGATTTTGGGTGTAGCATGCGATGGCAATGGCTTCACCCATAGAAACATTGGAACCTTTGAATAAATAAGCATTGTTCTTGCGGCTTCTACAAGAGTTCGATTTAGTCTTTCAACTACACCGTTATGTTGAGGAGTTCGTGGAACACTTATTTGATGACCGTTCCAACACTTTCATAAAAGCGAATTAAGTCTTTGTTGACAAACTACGTGCCATTGTCTGCTCGAACAATTACATCGTATTGTTGAGTCGAACTCAAGTCGTTTGATTAGTTTGATGATGACAAGCGGAGTTTCATCCTTTGTCCTTAAAAACTTTACCCAAGTAAATAGAGTACTCATCAACAACTACTAGAATGTATTTCTTCCCATTTATCGTTTGCACTCTCATTGGTCCGCACAGATCCATATGAAGGGTATGAAGAACTTCCATTACGTAATTTTGGGTTTTGGTTTGTGGGCATATTTCGTGCTTTTACCCAATTGGCAAGTGAACAAAGATGATCTTTTCATATTTTAATCTGGGTAAGCCTCGACAAGATCCTTTCGGAAAGGTTGTTTATGGTGCCGAAGTTCAAGTGATTGAGAAGACGATGCCATAACCAAGACTTTGTTTTAGAAGCCTTTGATAGCAAGCAGATTGGAGAGGACTTCATCATGTCATCGATAGAGATGGTGTATAGGTTAGAACCTCGAGTACCTCTTAATAATTCTACACTATCAAGTTCTTTAACGCATCAAGTATGTTTTCTAAAAGCCACTTCTAGATCGGAATCACGAATTGACCAATAGAGAACAGATTGTGACCAAGACCTTCCACATAATATACCACGGAAATCACACTTTACCAACCACATAATCTTCATAACCCATAATAGCTCCAAAATGGTCGTTCTCGAATCTAACTGTCCGATGAATTTACTCACGAAGTTCATGAGCCGCGACCGGTCTCTAGTCATATGCTTGGAACAACTGAGTCCATGTACCACGAATGATTTGAACGATCCGCAGCTAAACACGCACAAGAATGGATAATCTGGATAATTGGGATCCCCATGCAAGAATGGGTTCCATTTGGTTAGTAACATGATTGGAACACCCACATCGAGATAGAAACATTCATATCGAGACATTGAAGCAATGGAATCATTATGAATAGATGCAAGACTAGTGTCCAGTATTCGCCTATTCAAAGTATGTTCACTTCTTAAGGGAATAGTTCTACCAAGAGGCATCCATTTTCTAGTGGGCATTGCACGATTAACCTTATGGCCTATAGGTATCCATTGATAACCTATCTTACTAAATGTTCTTCCGTGGACTTCCACTATTTTCTAACTTTCTTTCTCCTTTGCCTTTTGCCTTCTTAGCATGATATTTTGTATTAACAATGTTAACGGGGATTTGACAAGATAGACAAAGCATTCACACCACATTCATGATTAGAATCGAATTCAAGTAGACATCATTACAAGGTTTGTAAATAGTATCGAATTGAATTAATTACGATGCGCCTATGGCTAATACTAGAATCAACACTATTCATTTTATTCGACTCAAGCTTAAAGTTCCTAGGTTGGTCTTCTACTCTCTTCCATGCACATTCTTAGCTTGCGAGGTCCTATCATTCCTTGTATTGTCTTGAGACTTTGACCGCTTCGCTTTAATGTCACCGATTACTCTGTAGAGGCAGGAACATTAGTTGGTTTTGCTACTTTTTGCCTTTCCTGTTTTGATGTCTTTGGGATGTGAACTATTCAAGGCACATTGAGGTTCACTTTCTTAACACTGGAGGTGCCGGGATCTGAACTATTTGAAGGCTACTAAAGTTTACATTCATAACATTGGGCATTGAATGATTTGTATACTTAGCTTTAGGCATAGAACAGGTATCAAGGGTTGACTTGCTCACCTAGGATTTAGGGCATATTGTAATTAAGCATTCTAGAAGTTCTTGAGATCGTTTGGCATATAAGCATGCATGACCAATTGCATTATCAAGTGGTTTCTCTAACTTATCCTCTTCTACAATCTCACAGAGACATTCTAGAATATCCTTAAGGTATGATAAATATGTTTGAATGGCAAGTTTGTTATTCCTAAGGTGAGGAAGAACATAATTCACGACAAAGCATATTTATTACAACCTTGCACCTTTGATGCACCATTCTCCCATTGGTCATTGGCATTTTCCTTTTACGACTCTTGATTCTCAATTTCCTTTTGCAACGAAGTTATTTGTTCATTATTTTTATTACGAGTGACTTTTATTGACTCAAATAACTCATTGAAATGACGTTTAACCTTTTCATTTTCTTCTAGAAAACTCTCATTTTCCTTTTGTAAAGCATTGACCAAGTTTTGAAGATGAAAATTTTGAGAATTCGAGAGTCTAAAGGAGGAGGCATTTGGGATCTGATCACATTGTTCATTTCACCCTTTAATTGAAAATTTTGGGCTTTCAATTTTCTCGATCGTGTTACAATGAGCTCGAATCATTCATCACGTTTGCTTATTTCAAAAGCGCATCAAATTCAGAACATCCAAAGATGTCTTGATATTTGAGGTTTTAACATTTTCTTCGGATGTTGATATTTTAATTGCAAAGCCGATGCTCAACTTCTAATTTAGAAAACTGTTTACCAAAGTTATCATGATCATCCTGTTCAACTTTATCATGCAGTTTAGAGTTAGTTTTTCAAGCTCAATGACACGATCATGGGAGACTTTCGAACAACGGATAATTCATGAAATCGAGAAGCATTAATGGAACAATTAGAAGCGATATAAAACACATATTGAGTAATACATTCGAAATAAGAGTCTCATTCAATGTATGCAAGTTCTTCATCTCAATCTCATTATATTTTAGTGCTCGCTCATAGTCACTAACCTCAACTATCATTGCATCAAATTCTTTTCCATTTCTTTAATGTCTAAATTCATTCCTTTTTAAGACTTTCAAAATGATCTTTTAGTTGTTTAAAGAAAGGCATGACTTCGATTAAATAATATTCTTCGTTTGCTCAAAACCCTTTGCCCTTGATTATACCATGGGTGTGATCCTTTTCTTACAAGTTTTCTCAAAATCAACAAATAGTTGAAAGATAACATATTGACTGATTAAGGTCTTGCTTTTAGTGGCAATAGTCCTAGGAACTAAATGCATTGGTGTATTGGGAGGATACACGATCGTTGAAGGCATTTTCCTAAAGGGGGGTTTGTTACAACAAGATTCTTTGCTTTTGCTTATCTAAATCCTTTTCCGAACACTTGTTCGGGTGTTAACAATGTCTGAGGCTTAAACTTGTTCAAGGAAATCCAATTTTCCTTCTTGTAATCATGGGGTGTGATAGTTATTTTCTTCTCCTTACATTTAGGATCATCTAGTTTCTTGTTCATCTTTTCCCTAGTGACTTCATCGATTTCTTATCTTCCTCGATTACTCAAAGACAACTAGGTTTCTGTCTAGGCTTAAGGATTTCATTGCCATCATAAATTACCTTATGGGCAACTCTAGCCTTTTAACAACCTTTGGTTTGGTTCCTCAACAAGGGAGTACTATGCTTATCACTCAAAACTCAGTGCTTAGTGATTAAGTGAGCGATTTGAATGGTATTTCCTTGTCACGTACAACTTATTTTCAAGTTTGTTTTTCAAGGTTTTAGATTAGAAAAATAATTCAAAAGTTTTGATTCCTTAACACTGAATTCTTGCTTAAGCATTTTAACATTTTCTTGAAGTTCTTGTTTTGCTTAGCAATTTTAGAAAGCTTTTCTTGTAAGGAGTTTAACTCTTGTTTTAATACTTCTTCTCTAAACCTACTTTTCTAATAGTTGTACGCATTTGGTCATCCATTTCCTCCTCACGGGTGGTCAACTCAAATTTTGCACGTTGTTCATAAATAGCAACACTTTCTTTATAGGCATTCGATTCGGAGATGACAGAATCATCAGGGCACATGCAAAGAATTCATCAAAACATAATAATTGTTGATGGCAGAAGATGCATCACTTGGTACAATCTCTTTCACTTTGTTCACATATTGATCATATGGGACAACATTGATATTACCCATATTTTCAATATCGATTCAATAATTACGATTGATTGTACTTCGTTATGTATCTTTTGCTCATCAACTTCATCGTATAATTTTAATACCTCGTAAATGATTTTGTCTTTGGATGGACCAGCTTGTGATGATGAAGAGACTTTAGGAGAGACCATTGGAGAAATTCTAGCCATGAAAATGGTTTGTGCGAGAGGTTCTTCATCAACATCGAGTCGTTTGCATCACAATCGCCTACTTGAAAGGCATTCGATGATTATGGCCTATCTCCGAATTGGTTGCTCATCCACATCTCGCATCATATGTCTTAGCATTTCCTTGACCAAAAACAACAACTCCTCTTCATCCAAAGTCGCGCCATTATCCCGAGCTTGCACAAGCAACATCTTATCCTCAAGTACTCGCATTCGAGGCGTTTTGGCGATGTGCGTTCCTTGCAATGTGTCCTCACCTCCAGTTGTAACATTTGATTGGTTTTGCTTGACCGGTTTCCATTCCTTCCCTATTCGATTTGCGGCATAACCTCTACCACTCCACCTCTTCTTAAAGCGGCCGCACTATAACCTTCCCATCTCGGCGGTGGCTTGATTGTGTGGATTGGATGCGATTACGAGATTGTTGTTGGTGTGTGGAAGAGAGTTCATGTTTTGACTAATCGGAGAGCCGATTGATTAATGAAGTTTCCCACGTGTGCATCGGCATCGCCTTGTTTGAACATAGGATCGAGAATGAGTTTGTGATTACCATTACCCATGGGTATAACTTGAGATGCTTTGGTGGTAATTCCAATGTTTTAGTAGAAGGCGGTTGAATCATTAGATGAACTTGTTTCTCCCCGATTGGTTTTGAACTGCTCGAAATCCTTTTTCAAACATAGCATGTCTCTCATTCGGAGAAGGAAGGCATCTGCTGCTCATAGTTTGTATTCTTCAATCCTTTAGTGAGCTTCACGAAGTTACAAACTTGTGCCATTCGGATTCATGTTGTTCACAAATTTTGAGTTCAATGAATGTTAGGCATAGTCATTTTGATGTTCCTCATGTCATTCACAAGCTTATGGAATCTCACACAGTACTCATAGACACTCTCATCGGTTTCATCTTGAAATGCTCAAATTCATCATATAGTTGTGATTCTCTATCTTCAACATCAATTCGAACACGAGAGAAGCATCTTAGCATTATCCAATACGACCTTTGCTTGATGTTGTGATTGATAAGCTTGTAGATGTCTTTGGAAGACCTTGCGTATAATGTTAGAAGCCCCGATATCTCGCATCGAATCTCTTCTTCTCCTTATCATCGAGCTCATCATACATCTTTGGTCTGCATCCATTCAGTAAATCAATGTTCCATCTTCACCAGTATCAATTATGTCTCTAGTAATCTCAACCCGATATGGTCCTTCATCAATGGATTTGAGAATGTTAACCCCATTTTCCTTTCCAAGGCAAGACAATCGATTCGTTGAGCCCAAGAGTCGTAGTCGATTACATCAAGCATGGGTGGATCGAGTATCTCAACCACCGCTTGAACATCCTCGACAACAGTGGAGATGATTGTAGGAACGTTGGGAGACATGTTGACGATTAAACGGGATTTTATAACTCTATGATTAAACCGGAAATAGATTCTTTCACGGGATTTTACTAAATCAAGAGAAACCAGTATGCAGACGAGTCAACCAAGTCGCTAAGAAAACCGAACCAAGTCGCTAAGCACCAAGTCGCTATAATACCAAGTTGCTAAGACACGGTCAAGTCACTAAATAACAACTCGCTAAGCACCAATTAGCTAAGTTGTCAAGTCGCTAAAGAGCAACTCGCTAAGCACCAAATCGCTAACACCAAGTCGCTAACAAACTTAAGTACAAGTCGCTAACTTTCACCAAGTCGCTACCGTAGTGGAGAATCCACTAAGTGTACTGTTTGTCGGCTTGTCTCAATAGACAAGTCGCTAGCTCAACTCGCTAAGACCTTCAACTACAACTCGCTACCAAATTACAAAGCAAGTCGCTACCAAGACAACTTATCCGTGGCTCAAGTCGCTAGCTAGAAAAACACAAAAAGACCACTTTTCAATCCAAAAACAACCCAACAACGATGATTCAAGGTTACCAAATCAAAACCCAAGCACATACAATGATTCTAAACACAAAACTACACCCAAGATTCAAACTTTAACACTAGAAATGATCCAAATGATGCAAAAACCACTAAACTTTTCAAACTCTAAAACCACCTAAAAGTCACTAGAAATCCAAAGATATGTGAGATGATCAAACCATGGCTCGATACCAATTGTAACATATTGGATTTCACAAACACACTAAAACATAAGATCAAATAGGCGATTATGAGTTCTAGAGAGAAAGTTAAAGGTTTAGGAACTTTAGTGACGAAAGAAAAATCTTATTATGAGCTCCAACTCTCTACCTTGGGAGGTAGAGAGTATTTATAGTCATTACATAAATCGCCACCTATCGGGCTATGGATCGGGCATACGGTGGGTAAAGACCCGTCTGTCCTCCACGGTGTTACTTAAACTAAATACTACTTAACTTATAATAATCTCGACTACGAGCTTTAACGATTACATATATTTGAGGTGACCGACTCTTTAATAACTGGATTTACTAAATCCTAACATCATTTTACTATTTTCTATAGTATTTTCTTTTTGAGTCATTTTTAGAACAAGTCTTGTTCTTAGTTTTACATGCTTGTATGTGGCATAAATACCACTACCTTTTGTTATTTTATTACAAGGATTTGTTTACATATCTTGGATCCCAATCTTGTTTCTCGTCAATCACAAGATTATTTATGCATGTTACTACTAACATTTTCTTTGTAGGTTTTTATATTTTCTCACTTGACGCCCCATTCTAGGGGGAGCTACCATCAAAGAAGAGTTAGATATACTTAGACTATTTTTCCACACTTTATTTCTTCATTAGGGTCACTTTTTGTTTTGACAAAAAGGAGGAGAAGAAGTAAAACTTATGCTTTCAAAACATGCATCTAATCTTAAGTTTTACTCATCATAACATTATGTTTTGTCATCAGTAAAAAGGGGGAGATTGTTAATACAAATAAACAGTAAAAACGTTTATTACTATTTAGCGATATCTTTGTGTTTTGTTGATAACAAATATAATGTTATCATAAGTAAAATTATAAGGATACATGTTATTTTTGTAAAGCATCTACACATAGTCATTTAATACAAATTGTTGTAATAATTCATTTGTTGTAATAGTTTATTAGGATGGGTAAAAACCACAACTCATGACCCATACCCATGGATCATATCCATAACCCATGGAGTTAACCCATACCCATTGTCTAGATGCATTGCATCTATTAGATACATTGTATCTATTTAGATACTCATGGTTCATAATCTAGGACCCATGACCCATGACCCATAACCCAAAACCCATGGGCAACAGGAGCGTCTCACGGATCCCAGAGTTACACTAGACGGATCCTCAAGCAAGGGATCCGTGGGATCCGTCACAAAGATGGCAAGAATTTGCCTATAAATAGATAGCCATTTCTTCATTTTACTCACCCTCTTCTTACAAACTCTCTCATATATTCTTACACTCTTCTAACAAAAGATCACTTGATCTAGAGAGTAGTTCTTTTTTCTTTTATTGTGATTCTCAAATAGGCCCTTCTCTAAGGCAAGATCACGAGCATGCTACAAGTCATACAAGCAAGGGGTCCTTGATTGATTTGTTCCTCCACAAGATTTTTGTAGCGAAGATCTTGTATTTCATATTTCACATAGTTGTTGTGTTATAGTAGTGTTGGTTTGGTCCTTCGTGTTACGGACTCAGTATTTAGCTTTGTACCGAAAAAAGTGTAAGCGACGTTGTGAAGGCTTCTCCGCCAAGTTGAAGGAGTTTGTTGACATAGTTCTTGAACTCTCGAGTAGGTGACTCGGAGAGTGGAGTAGGGCAAGGAAGGTGTCCTTGTAGCCGAACCACTATAAAACGGTTGTGTCATTTCTATCCTTTACTTTACTTGTTTTTTTTATTTGCATTACTCTTAGATATATACTTTCTCTTTATCCATATGATTTTACATAACATAGAATCTAAAGTTTTTGAAACTAACTTAAAATCAGCAAAACTATTCATCCCCCCCCCTCTAGTTTTCCACAATTGGCATCAAGAGCTAAGTTTAAAAAAGTTTTAAAGTAAACCGTATTTTAAAAACTTTTTGATCACTATGGGTTCTGAAAATTACAAGGAAGGGCAATCCATGCAACGACCTCCACTACTTGAAACTAACGGTTTTATATATTGGAAAAATAGATTCGAAACGTATGTAAAGTCAAAAGATATTGATCTTGGGTAATCATTGTTGAAGGCGATTTTGAAGCCACTACAAAAGATGAAAATGGAAATTTAGTTAACACACCTCATGATAAACTCACCGATGATATTAAGAAAAAGCTTTCCAAAAATAGTGAAGCTAAAATGGTTTTATATAATGATTTACCCAAAAAAGAATTCGAAAGAATTTCCATGCTCAAAACCTCTAAAGAAATTTGGAATTCTTTAGTTGTAACTCATAAAGGTAATCAACAAGTTAAAAACAATAAAATAGATTTATTTGTTCAACAATATGAATAATTTTCAATATCAGATGAGGATACTATAGATCATTCTTTTGCTAACTTTAATACTATAAGTACATCTTTACAAGCACTTGATGAGTTTTTCTCTAGTCGTAATCATGTTAGGAGATATCTAAGGGCACTTCCATCCAAGTGGAGATCTAAGGTGATGACAATCAAAGAATCAAAAGACTTGTCAATCCTCACCCTTGATGAACTCATAGGCAATTTAAAAGTCTATGAGCTTGTCCTCGCTAAAGATTCCGAAGCCTCAAAAGTGAAAGAGAAGCACAAATCTCTTGCCCTTAAAGCCAAGAAGGTCTCAAGCGATGAAGAGAACTCCTCTTCAGATAGTGACGATGAGGAGGATGCCATGGCGGTAAGGGACTTCAAGAAGTTCTTAGAAGAAAGGGAAGATACGTCAAGCAACCTTATGACGACAAGAAAGGGTTCCGAAAAAGCAAAGATGACGAGAAGGCAAGGGATGAACGCGCTTGCTTTAAATGTGGAGATCCCAAACACTTTATTAGTAAGTGTCCCAAACGTGATGAACAAAAAGCGTTCGTGAGCGGTTCGTAGGGAATGAACGAGGAGGAGGACGAGGAAATTTGTCTAATGGCCAATGACGAGGTATGTCACGAATACTATAGTAGCTCATCATTAGATGATGACTTATTGCATAATGAATATGATAAACTTTGCAAAATTAGTTTAAAAGTAATCAACAAAAACAAGTTTTTGAAAAACCAAAATCAACGTTTAGAAAAGGAAGTCATTGAGTTAAAAGCAAAATTAAAACGTCTAGAAAAAGGGAAGATAGCAAGTGGGGAATGTGAACTTTGCATTCAACTTCAAACACTAGTTGATCATCTAGAGTCTAAGATTGCTAGAATGAATACTAATACTCTATATATGATATTAGATAGTGTTAAAACAGGAAACAACCAAAACGGTTTAGGCTTTCAGCAACTTGATGCGTCAACTAGTGAAAAAAAAAACACAATTCGTAAAAGCAATAGAAAAACAAACCACTGTATTCACGGATCCCACAAAAAGGGAATCGGCTAGTATACAGCCAAGGATCCATGGGTCTGCTGAAGCAAAAAGTAGCAATCATATAGCTTCCTCATCTAGAACCGATTTTGTTATTGTTAATAAGAAGAAACCTACCAATGTTACTATTAGACAACCACCTCCAAGACAAAATCAAAGTTTTGCAAGAAACAAAGGTCCATCATTTTCAAAACCGAACACATCTAGGAGACCTAATAATGTTTATCCGAGAAGTAACCATTAAATGGGATGGAATCCTAATATGCAAAACGGTTTTCCATTTCAAAACTTTTCACCATGGAACGCATACTCACCTTTTCCATATATATCTAACATGAATGGAATGTTTAACACTAATGGACCCATGAACAAATGGGGACCAAATTTTTGAGTTAATTGTTTTATTAGGTGTGCTTAAAGGTTGACCTAGATCTGGATGAGTGGATCAAGGATAGCGGGTGCACGAGGCACATGACCGGAATTAAAGATTTATTTTCCACATATGAATCCTTCAATGGAGAAAATGTGGTACATGGAAATAGCAAAAGCAAAATCATCAGTAAAGGTTACTCTCCTAATAGCAAAGCTTACGTCATATTAAATAAAGAAACAATGAAGGTTGAAGAGTCATTAAACGTAAAATTTGATAAGAGTCCACCCAAACCTACTCTACCTCTTGTCGATGACGAGATTGTCGAGAGTGAAGCTATAGAAATAAAGAAAAAGAAAACAAAGAAGATGAACCTTTAAATAATGAAATCATTAATATTAAAGAGTCTAAAGATCACCCCGTTGATAAGGTCATAGGAAAATTAAACGAAAGAACCTTAAGTTCTCAAGTCCAAAACCAAAGTAGCTTATTTTGTTTTGTCTCAACCATAGAACCTAAGAATACACAAGAAGCCATAAAAGATAAAAGTTGGGTAATGGCTATGCAAGAAGAGTTAAATCAATTTGTTTCTAATGATGTTTGGACACTCGTCCCTCCACCTAGTAATCAAACCATAATGGGAACCAAATGGGTATATAATAACAAGTTAGATGCAAACGGTGTAGTGTCTAGAAACAAAGCTAGACTCGTTGTCCATGGGTATAATCAACAAGAAGGAATAGACTTTGATGAGACCTATGCCCCTGTGGCTAGATTAGAGCCTATAAGAATACTTATTGCTTATGCTTGTGCTAATGATCTTAAGCTTTATCAAAAGGATGTCAAAAGTGCTTTTCTAAATGGCTTTATTAATTAAGAAGTATATGTAGCTCAACCTCCGGGCTTTATCGATTTTGAAAAACCTAAACATGTGTATAAGTTAAAGAAAATTCTTTATGGTCTTAAACAAGCTCCAAAAGCTTGGTATGATAGACTAAAGTCATTTTTAATCAAAAACAACTACAAAATGGGGTTAGTTGATAATACACTTTTTACTAAGAAAAAGGAATCACATATAATCATTGTTCAAATATACGTGGATGATGTTATATTCGGATCTACTTGTCAATACATGTGTGATGATTTCTCTAAAATCATGCATGACGAGTTCGAGATGAGTATGATGGGTTAACTAAGTTTCTTTCTTGGTCTACAAATCAAACAAGTAGAAGATGGTATCTTCTTTAATCAATCTAAATACATAAAGGAGATGTTAAAGAAATTTGGTTTAGAAGAGTCAAAACCCATAAGAACACCAATGTCATCCGACACTAAACTCAAAAAAGATGAGGACGGCGAATCCGTTGATAACACAAAATACCGTGGCATGATTGGTAGTCTTCTCTACCTTAGGGCTAGTGGGCCGGATATCATGTTTAGTGTTTTTCTATGTGCTAGGTTTCAAGAAGATCATAAAACATCACATCTAAAAGCGGTCAAAAGAATATTTAGATACATTATGGGTACGACTCAATTAGGATTGTGGTATCCTAAGGGTACGGGGGTAGAAACAATTGTATATGCAGATTCTGACCATGCAGGTGATTATGTTGACCGAAAGAGTACAAGTGGTGTATGTACTTTTATAGGATGTTGTTTAACATCTTGGCTCTCAAAGAAGCAAACGGCATTGGCCATATCAACAACCGGGTTTAATATGTCTTGCGGCAGGCATGCCAACAAGCACTATGGATGAAACAAGCGTTAGTTAACTACGACATTCACCTAAGTGACATAGCTATTCTATGTGACAACAAAGGTGCCATCGAATTAAGCAAGAATCCGGTATTACACTCTCGCACCAAGCATATAGAGATTCGTCATCACTTCTTAAGAGACAATGTTAAAAAGGGGAACATCCCTATTAAGAAGGTAGCATCCGAAGACAACATAGCCGACGTTCTCACCAAACCATTGAAGCAGGAACAATTCAACCTACTTCTTCTTGGTCTTGGTTTCATGGAACAATCGTTGTAATTGGTTTTTAAAACTCTACAAGGTATGTAAACACTAGCCTTCTTCTTTCTAAGTCTAGGATATCTATTTCATACACAACTCACAAACAATACGTGAATTTTCAAAACCCAAGATAGGTTTTATTTACAACTCGTATTTTCATAATTTTTCCTTACTTTTCAAGGTAAGTTTCTCTTACAACACGTAAGCTCATACTTATTTTTTAAACGTTTTCTTCAAACAAAGAAACTTTTTCGAAATGCTTTCTAAAATGATACTTCTTCCCGTATCACTTTCATAAAAGCTATTTTTCACGTCTAGGACAAACCTGTTTTTCATTATTAATACAAAGTAAAAACCCGTTTTCATTGCATCTCATGTCTTTTGAATGCTAAAGAGGACACATAACTAATATGTGTTTTCGGGTACATTCATTTAAGCAACAATGAATTAGGAGCAATCGGGTTATCTCACATAATAGTATGCTTTTTCAATTCTAGCCTATTTTTATTTTCTTTTTAGGAGTCGAGATAACCGCAACTCCAAATGGTTTGCATATAGGCTGAAATTCTCTTCTATATTTCTCACTTTGGCTAAAAACCTCTATATTTTCATCATTTTTTTCTTTTTACTAATGAGTATGTTACTTAATGCTTGTGTTCTCATGATCACATGCCTTAAATTCATATCTAGTCATTAGATTTTATTCCACATTTTGGGTCAAGCATTCATTACAATGCATTATTTTTTCTGTAAATAGGATTCCCAAAATGCTTGCATCTTCATCACTTTCAACCTCACAAACAACCATCATCATATCATCCAAAAGATCTTCCACCATAGATGAATCACCTAGTGCAAACAATCCTTTTTAAGAAATCCAAAATTTTGTCCAACCACCTTCCGTAGTACCACCACCCAAATCTAGAAAACCCGCACGGATTTGCATTCAGCCTTGTTGTTTAGCCAAATCACTATCAAATAGTTCATCACCAACTACTCATTCACCACAAAATGCTTCCATAGTAGCACCTCCTTCATCTCCAACAAGCACAGCAACATCATCACCCATCAAGTCTCCACCTAAAGTCGCTCTATTGGAACTCCTTAAGACTCCAACAAGATCCCAACAAACCAACTCAAAAGAACTAGTCTTTTTAACACCTCCCACATCTCCAAACACAATTTTCAAAGACCTTGAAACCTCACCATCGTTAGCTCCCATTGTCTTACAAGAACATCTAGGTTCTTTTCCACCACCACTTCCAGACATTCCGGACTTTGATCCATATTTTCCAACTTTTCCACCACAACTTCCGCATCTCACAAATCAAACTAACCCGAAAAACTTCCTCACACATTACCCACATCACTTACATTGTGAACATTGCCAATCCACTAGGGATCTTGCAATAGAAATTAGGGAAGAGATGCAACTTATACTTAATCTCATCCCTGATCGCATCAACATCATCACTCACCAAAACTTCCATCCATAACCTTATGCAAGCATGGAAGGAATCATTTTACTATTTTCTCTAGTATTTTATTTTTGAGTCATTTTTAGAACAAGTATTGTTCTTAGTTTTATATGCTTGTATGTGGCATAAATACCACTACCTTTTGTTATTTTATTACAAGGCTTTGTTTACATACCTTGGATCCCAATCTTATTTCTCGTCAATCACAAGATTATTTATGCATGTTACTACTAACCTTTTCTTTGTAGGTTTTTATATTTTCTCACTTGGCGCCCCATTCTTGGGGGAGCTACCGTCAAGGGGGAGTTAGATATACGTGGACTATTTTTCCATACTTTATTTCTTCATTAGGGTCACTTTTTGTTTCGACAAAAAAGGGGTAGAAGAAGTAAAAATTATGCTTTCAAAACATACATCTAATCTTAAGTTTTACTCATCATAACATTATGTTTTGTTATCAACAAAAAGGGGGAGATTGTTAAAACAATCAAACCGTAAAAACGTTTATTAATATTTAGCGATCTCTTTGTGTTTTGTTGATAACAAATATAATGTTATCATAAGTTAAATTATAAGGATACATGTTATTTTTGTAAAGCATCTACACATAGTCATTTAATACAAATTGTTGTAATAATTCATTTGTTGTAATAGTTTATTAGGATGGGTAAAAACCACAACCCATGACCCATACCCATGGATCATATACATAACCCATGGAATTAACCCATACCCATTGTCTAGATGCATTGCATCTATTAGATACATTGTATCTATTTAGATACTCATGGTTCATAATTTAGGACCCATGACCCATAACACAAAAACCCATGGGCAAACAGGAGCATTTCACGGATCCCTTGAGTTACACTAGACGGATCCCTCAAGCAAGGGATCCGTGGGATCCGTGCAACAGTGGCAAGAATTTGACTATAAATGGAGAGCCATTTCTTCATTTTTACTCACCCCTCTTCTTACAAACTCTCTCATATATTCTTACACTCTTCTAACAAAAGATCACTTGATCTAGAGAGTAGTTCTTCTTTCTTTTATTGTGATTATCAAATAGGTACTTCTCTAAGGTGAGATCACGAGTTAAGAGACACTCCAAAAATTGGGGATTTTATTTCCAGGTCAAATGGCCTATGGAAAATCGTAAGTCCAGACCAGAAAGTGTTCAAGAAATATACCTCAAACGTTTACGCTTATTAGATTTGTTTAGACACCTTGGAAAAATTCTCAAAAGTCCCAGAAATTCATTTATATCCTAAATGTCACTCCTGTAAAAGGAGAGCTCCCAATTACTTATGGTTTGAAAATGAAAAATCAAACAACCCAACAAAATTTCAGACCCGTTTTCTCAGCTTTGACACTTGATCTTGTAAAATTCAAAAATACGACTTAGACAACTCCAAAATCGACCGAACCACTTGGAAAACTTAACTAGGACATAAAATAAGTTTTTCCAACAAAAACCCAGAATATTGCACTTATGAAAATCGATATATAACACACACAAGTTCATCATATTATGCTGTTCATATTTTAGGGTTAATTAAAGACCATATAATCACATGTTTCTCATTCATTTTCTTTAGCCGATTACAATTAATTATCAAACACCATTTTTAGCCAATAATTACATGTTATATCATTTATATTATGATCATATGAGGCGTATGAATTAAAGAGAAAAGATGTGTGTACCAAATCGACTAGGAAAGAATACTAATGAACCAAAGGACCACCAACGAGTTTCCAAGAGATTCCATTCGTGTACATGCATACAATTTGGAGACACGACTAACAAAACATGATGATGAAACGAAAAAAATTGAAACAAAGATCGCGACACAATACCCTAGTTGCGTGAGAGGAGAAAAGGGCCAAGGAAACACGACCAAGTCGAAACCAAAACAGCCATACCCTTCGAACATCAAACCCATGATCACAACCACCTTGAATCATGTTACCAAGACTCCTTGCACCTTTGCTTTGATAGAATGGAAGAGGGAGAAGAAAATCATTCGTGCTTTTTGAGATAGATTGCCAGGGTTTTTGAATTCTTTTGTGATATTGGTTTTGGGAAAAATAAAATGTGGTAACCGGGTTTTTATTATTGCCGTGTAAAGGGGGTACAAAAAGGAAAGTGCCAAAATCAAGGGATAATTGATGGATACTTGCCAAGTTTACACTAATCACGAACCTGGTCTCGAATCTCAGTTTGATACGTTTGTACACTTTGCATAAATCGGCTATCGGACAAAGAAAAGAAAACGTGTGACATAAAATGAACGTGTATAATTTATTTTAGCGTACATTTTAATTTCGTATTATTCTTACATTGTTCGGGTTTAACGATTTAGATATTTAAGTTATAGACGTGACGAAATATTTTAATAATTAACGTCTTTCATAAGTTCGAGATTAAAGGGGTATTTTTGGTATTTTAACGTGCTCAAAAATCTGGGTTTTACATGGATAGTTCATGGTCTTTCTCGCTAACAGACGATCGTAGGGCCGCCAACTCAGTCCAGAGAGAATCTAGCTCCTGCTCAAGGGAAAAATTTTGACCTCTCAAAGAACGAACTCCAGTAGCAAGTGGGGCTTCGAAAGCCCCCACCACAAGAGCCAACTTCTCAGAAGACACTGCCTTTGCAGCTTCAGCTATATTCCAAGCACATACGCACTTCAGCACTAAAGCATACTTGCCGAGCCGTCGCAACATTGAACTCTGCAAAAGGGCGATCATACTCCGTCTCACGAATTGAAGAAAAGAAGGAAGGAGGATCAAACTCATCAACCATACCACGGCACTCGTCAAAATTGTCAAGAAGATAATTCTTGGACACATCCCACTTCGAAACGTAAACACCAGATGAGGAGCTGGAGTCTGTATCAACAACACACGGATATCTCCAATTGAAATATCGCAATCAGAAAAGTTGCTAATGATAGGACGAACACCGCCAGTGGAACGAGAACCATCGGGAAGGGAAGAAGGGCCGTCCACTTTGTCCTTTTCCTTTCGTATGTAAAATACAATAGTAGCAATGGCATTAGTCATGATTGGAGCAGAGACACGCCGAAAATAAACGAAAAATAGCGAGTAAGCAAAAATGGAAAAAGCTAACATGTCACATCGGATAAAAACCAAACAAACAAACCTGAGAGGAGAACCGTGCAGACGAAGGGAACCAGAAGTAGATTCCGTAGGCGTTCCAGCTTCATGAAAAGGACTAATTGACAATGAAGGAGAAGAAAGAGGAATGAGTGGGCAAAGCATTCAAACAAACTTCAGGGTACTGAGTACTTTGAGCTAATAATCTCTGAATAGATTCCGAAGACTTACCACCAGTAGAAGACCTACCGAAATCCATATGATCACTCCTTAACTTCTTAGTAGGATATAGGGGTTCAACAAAACCTTTCCTTTTCTTTTGACGAGAGCCTGCGGCCATATCACAAGTAGATGCTGAAATAGTCCCAAACGCAACTTCAGACATCAGAAGATCAGCTTCAGCAGCGGAATGGACAGGTTCTGCAACACTCACATTCACAGAATCATCACCCAGATGAGAGACACCGGCTTCAGAACCAACACCCATGTTTTCATTAACCCCTAATTCATCACCAGAAGACGGAGGAGCAAGAGGAACAGTCCGGTTCTCAATAAGTTCCAGCAACCGAGGCTCATCTTCGTCTCTTTGCCGAGCCCCAATCTTCAACTTCTAGGGATCCTTTACTTGGACTAATGAGAGTAAATCCATCACTGCAAAAAGTAAAGAAAAGAGAATAACTACGGTTTAGAATACACAAACAAAATAACAAACGAACACACACATGCGTTGCGTACCCACCCTGATTGTTATAATCAAAAAATCCAGGATAAGAATCTGCATCCAAAGTATAATTGCGACTCAACAAAACCAAGCAAAGAAGGGGTTCTTGAAATTTTTGAAACGGAGAAGGACTGGCAACAAGAGAAGAAAATTTCTCAGCGTCAAAATCACCGTCCCCAGGAGTAGCGTCTCTAGAAATGCTCTTGTCATTATGCCAGGGATAAACGACAGGACAGGCAAAAGCATGGAACCAAAAGAAATGATCATTCAAACTCTTAAGAGAAGAAAATTTCTCAGGCGTGACCCTTTCTAGCGCGAGGGTTTCTGTTTCCACTTCTGAAACCCTGTTATGCTCAGGTGCGCCTGGCGGGGTTGTGAGGTTCGTTTCTGGTACCGATTGTAGGGGAGTGGTAAGGAGGGTGCGCTGTGGAACCTCAAGACCGGTGGTTGTCGTGGCGGCATGGTTTGTCCCGTGCGTGGTTCCACCGCTGGAAGACCGGTCTGGGCTCGACCCTTGGTTTCTAGTCATCTTGGTTGTTCCTGAGGCTTGCTTAGGTCGACCCACTTTTTCGCTTCTTCCTTGTAGGTCACTATGCGATCGTGACTTAGGTTTCCTTGCTTTGTCATTCTAGTTCTTAGTGATTGGCCCCACGGATGGCGCTACTTGTTGATACAAAAGTTGGGCGTTCCTTGTTTGGACTACGACTCTCATATCAATTAGATCTTGATGCTTGAGACCTGCGCACTAAGTAAACAGAAAACACCGTTAGGCTTATCGTGGGATTGTCTCCCACGATTATCCTCTGGCGTGAGAGTAAGTAATCGTTTTAGGGTTTAGTGAAGAGTTAGGGTTTGAAATCGTACCTTTAATGATGGCCGAGATACCCTTTATATATACATGAAATCCTTATTGGTTTCGTGTTCCCCAACCTTCAGCCTGTATCCCACCTAAGTCGGTCATTGAATACATATCTCCAAAAGTAAGAGATATCCGATATCCCAAGCAATAAATAACTTCGGATTTGGGCCTTCATGAGCCCAAACTGATACCGGATTAGCCCAATCACACTGGGCTCGCTAGTAGCGGTCATTGGTCGGGTTCGTGACCCGAGTGCGGACTATACGTCATCAATATTCATTGTCAGATTCCATATAAATGAAATTAAGCATGACAATTGTTGGATCGATGTACTCTAACCAAACTAACTTAAATAGCTTGTTAAGGGTTTAATAACTTCGGATAAATCCTAAGTTATTAACAATGAAACACTGAGTAATCTTTATTAAGTACGCGGAATTTACTTAACAAATCTAAGAAGAATATAACTTTAAATTTTAATGATTTTATTAATAACTCTAAATTTGCTTGTTATGCAGACTCTTAAACAACTCTAAAACTCTAATAATAATCGTACTTTAGGATTCTAAAACATATATCTAAAACTCATACATCTAATGCCAATCTAGGGGTCCTTTTATAGGCTTAAGGATAACCCTAGTCGGTTTATAATTTGTATCCTTGTACGATAAGTAATCTAAACAAAGAATATTCTAGAATAAACAAAGCTTTCCATAAACAAATATAGCAGTTCTTTAGCTTTGCGGTACTTTGACTTCGACAACAAGATTTTGACTTCTTCTTTAGCAAGATTTTGACTTTTCCAAGATTTTGTCAATCTTCAAGACTTTAACATTCTTGACACTTTCATATCCCAACAATCCTCCCTAACTTGAATTCTACTTGCTTGACTTCAAGTTCCTTTGTAAACTTATCTTTATGACTCCATCTTCAATGAAATATTGCGTCTTTGTCTTTGGATTGTATCTTTGTAGACTACGTGCTTATATTATCATTATCAAAGTTTTCTTTATAAATTATTCTTTACATCATCCTTGATCAAGAATCTCTTTTCAAAACATTCAAAGAAGCTCCATCTTTTCAAAGAACATAAGACAGTTTGTACATTAATTCGGTTTTAAGTTTCACTATTCTCATCACTTCCAGGTGTGTAATCTCCTTTGAGAGGTGAATCATTGAAAATTTAATGGATTTAATGTCTCTTTACCAAAGCCATTAACTCGAGTAGCCAAATGTTTTGATGTGTAAGATCATGGTACATTGATAACCATATGATTTTTAGCAAATCATCAGCTATCAACAGATTTGATTTGTCTTTACCAAAAGTTGTACCCTTTTAGACTAGTTAGTTGTTTCATCTATGGTGAACTAATTACCAAATAATGGTTTTCCACATCCTTTACCACAAGCCATTTTCTTGTGGGCTAGCCAACTCTTCACATTTACTGATATGGTGAGTTGATTACCATCCAACTTATTAGCAAGTTGTCAACTAAAAACGGATTTGAGATATCTTTACCAGAGCCGTTTACTCATGGATTAGCCAATCCTTTTGTAACCATGGTGGATTGATAATCTATTGATGTTACCATCTCAAAACCATTTATTTCTTTTAACCTTTGTTTCAAAACATTTATCTCTTAACAAAAGTTTTCAAAATCATTAAGCGGTTTAATCGTCGCAAGCGATACTTTGATGAAAGTATCTTAATCGCCAATATTTTGAATAAAATCGATATATCAAAATTTATTCAATTAAAATTCATACCGCTTATTCATCATCATCGACCAAAGTAGTCCATCGATAAACAATTTGATGACCATAAGAGCAATTTCATTATCTTCTTCAACTTCCATTCCATGCTCTAGCATTCTTCTCATAAGATCTGTGAAGAGGATATCTTCTATCTGCTAGCATGTGAATCATAGTCCCATCTTCTAACTCTAGAACATGTACTCCAGATTCTTCAAAGAATCTCCGGTGATAATCTCCCAATCTTCTTGATTCTTCCAAATCTCAAGAAGCTTTGTTCTTCGCCCAAAATAGTTGTGAGATCCCCAAGCAAGAATAAACCAACTCCTTCTGATGGATTATGTTCAAAATAATCTCGCACCAAATGATATAAATGAAATAAATCCACCCTATCTATTATGTGCAATAGATCCCATAGCATGTTGAACACCCTGACGCTTTCATCTTCTCTGTGAAACATCAGATAACTTCCATCCTTTGACTCTAAAACTTCAAAAGTAGTTATTGGAGATTTGTTCATCTTCATTTCAGCATCATCTTTAGAATACTCAAATTCTACTACTCTTACATAATTCCTTAGTTCATCATCGATTTACCTTAACTTAACTTTCTTTGATGGTTGTGTGTCTTCAACTTCAGTTGATCTTTTTCTTTAAGCTTTCTATTCTTTCATCTTCTTCTCGAGCATCATCATCTTTATAGTCTTTGATACTATCAACTTGTTTCGATAATCTTCTCTAACAACTTCATACAAACCTTTCATCTCAACATAATTTAACTTATTCAATCCAATATACCCTTGACCTTTCAAATATGCCATCATTGCATTCCTTCGCTTAGCAAGATTTGGTCTTCTTGGTAGAGCGAAAACAGAATAGGTGACTTCAATGGTACAAAGACTTGACATTCAATTCTTCTAGTAATTTTCTAGTCGCTTCTTCATTCATAGCCTCTTCATTAACAACTTCAGATTTAATTCAACTTGTATCTTTCTAGTCGCTTCCTCATTCATAGCAACTTGAGCAGCCCTTATCTCGTGCTAAAGTAGGTTTCTTTCTTCTTTGTCTCTACCAATTTACCTTTTCCTTTATCCTTAGGATCTATAGTAGATTGAGAAGCTCTTGGTTGTTCTTCTTGCACTCTGGAATGCTAACACCCCTTGGCTTTGATAAATCATGCAAGATCTCGAGAATGGTTTCATCATCACTTGCAGTATGTATAGGTTTGGGTGTTTCACTTCCTTTTCGGTATGATGAATTGAAGGACCACTTCTTCTTCAAAATCTAACAACCTTGGAGTAATCAATTCTTGCAGAGGTTCCATGAAAACAAGACTTTGATCTTCAAGACCTTGATCATCGATTTTGAACCTTAGTCCTTTCTTCCTCGCTTTTTCCAATATTGACATGCTCTTCAAGATGCCTTGAGGTTCATTCTCCTTTTCTTCATGAAATTCATCATCTTCTTTCAAATTCTCTTCTTCTAAATTCCTCCCAATTGGACGAAGAATGTTGTTGAACCTTTTTCCTTTGGTGGTTTTCTTTAAATGCCTTCGCTTCTTCTTTTCGCTTTGACCCATAACCGTGATGTGTAACCAATGGCCATACAAAGTTCTTTAATCTTCTAAACTTAAGCTTCAACTTAACTGAGTAGTCTGTTTATCAAAAGATTTCGCAATCGACTATCGCCCTTGTCGAAGATAATTATCTAACACTAATCTTTCGGTGGTATAGGAACAGTATCTCTTCCATAAGATGATGAGAGAACTTGTTCTGGTGTCTGAATAGGAGTACTGGTAGGATGAGGTGGGAGAAACTGCAGTACCTTCATTAACATCGAATCGGTGAAGCGGTACCTTGAGATGCGCCTCTTGAGAAGAAGTACCTTGAGATGCGATACCTTCGAGCGTACCTTCTTCGTCATCACTATCTTCAAATTTCATCTCTAATAGCTTGAACAATCTCCATCATTGAAGTAGTCAATGGAGTGTTCCTTCAAAGAATGAATCACTTTTCCTAGCCATGAAAGTAAAATCTTGGTGGTTGCACCACAACAGTAAAAGACTTGTAGGCTTTGGCACATCAAGAAGTTGCTTATTCAAGAACACTTGAATAAACCTTGGATACATCAACCATCTTGATCCATTTGAAATATGAGATAACATTCCATCAAGAATTAGCCTTGAAAAATTGAAAACTCGATCAGTAGCTAATCCCACTATAGCGTATGCTATGTTTGAACCAAATTGCTCCCATGATGTACTTTTAACACTAATACAATGAAGCAATACATGAACTATATACTTCGATTAGGGAATCGAATAAGGGTTTCTTGAAAGTTTGTGCGATTAAGGACCCTTCATATCCAATGTTCTTTGATGTATCCCAAATCAATTGCTTATCAAAACAAATAGCCCTTCTTCATCATTAAATAATAAATCTTCACGATTGAGGCTTGAAGAACCTTCAATCTTCCCACAAGAATCGTAGCTTGAATATACGAATCTTCATTCTCCATATGAACCCTAAACATTGCCCAAAATTGTTGAATCCATGGCTCAATGATATCCGGTTCCACTAAAATGCATAACTAATCGGAGACCCAGTGAGAAAATCAATGATATCATGAAAGATCACATTAGCTTTAGTCTTTTCTAAATTCGCCACCATATTGTGTTTCGAAACTATATTTCGATTTGCCATTGATGATTTGTTAACTAAGAACACCGTTGAGTGAAAAGTATAGGTGAAAGAGAGAGAAATATGGAAAAGATTATAAGGTATAAAGTTGAGAGGGAAATTCGGAGAGTAGTTATGTATAGGTGAGATTTAAAAAAATCGCAGCCCTTAATAACAAAGTTACCGTTAGTGAAGTTTACCCCTCAATATTACCGTTAGAACAATACTTTGATACGACACGTGTGCAGTACTTTCAAAAGCAGTACTTTCATAAAACCAAAAAGCAGTACTTTCCCATTCTCCTCTTTATAATAGCAAACACTTCAAATAAACATGAATGTCCTGCCCTCAAGCAATGCATAGGACTATACTTACACTAAATAGTCCTGCCCTCAAATGTAGCTTAATAACTAATATACTCCAAAACACCTGACATAATCTCCTTGTTTCCTGTCATGCTCACAGTAACAACCACTATCAACAATAAAATGATCTTTAAGCTCCTCTTCCGGGTTGCCCTGCCTAATAAGATGAAAGAGTTAGTTGCTTTGAGGAACCCAAGCCATTCGACTTGTTTCCTTGTGGAGTGACATACTTACATTACGTAAGTATGTAGTCTCCACTGTTTTTTAAAGCATGATCCAGTATTATCTTTTGATTCAAAACTTGTGGATTTTCAACAAAACTTTCTTTTTCAACTAAGTTTTCTTTATTACTTTCAACAAAAGTTTCTGATTCACTCACACTTGCTGAAAGTACTGTTTGTTCCCCATCAGTACTCTCCTTTTGAACCCATTTGGTTTTAACTTCTGGTGAAGAGTCCCTTGATCTAGCTACTCTTTTAGAGTTGTAACGCCTTCTAGATTGATAATAATTTGATCTCATAGGCTTTTCATTCCAAAAAGTGTTTATAGTACCTTGATTGTTTGAAAATCTAGCAGTACTTTGAGAAGGTACTACTTGAGTTCTTTGAAAGTTATTTGAAGGTACTGGTGGTTTTAAAAAAGGTCTTCTCTGGTGAGGGTACCTTTAGTCTTGTGAAAAGTTGCTATGGTTAACCCTATTTGAATGAGTCCAGACTGGTTTATTCTCTCTAGGGCTATGGTTGGTATTTCTGTTCTTTGGAAATTTGCTTAGGTACTCTGAGTGAAAGTCACAGTGCTTGATCAGATGATCAGCACTATAACAAACAAAACATAATTTTGCCCATACTTCCAAAATTTCTTCCTTTATGTCTATGACCATAACTATTACATCTTCTAGGTGAATGATTAAAAGCTGTTTGACCAAAGTTATCCCAAAAAGGTTTAGCAGACTATTTTGAAAAGATTTTCCTAAAGGTGCTGCGGACATGTACCAATGATTGAGTTGAAGGTACTGCTTGACTTTTAACATCATTATCCTTAGGGTCTTTAATAGTTTCTTTTGGGTTCCCAGACCTAGATTGACCAATAAGCTTTTTCCTAAACTCTAGACTGTCTACACCAAAATGAGAAACATCAGGCCTAGGGGGTTGATGACTTCCAGTGGGATGAGGGACTGCAAGATAACCATTGTCTTTCTTAAACTCAGGAGGTGTTTCACTAATTAATGAGTTCGTCTTCACTAGTGGTTATATCCTCTAAATCAAGGTCATCCTTATCACTAGATTGGTTTTCTTCTATGTTATCAAAGTCCATACCAAAACCTAAGCTAGTTCTAATGTAAGCTCTTCTCTGTTTTTGAACATAAGTAACATGAGAAAGACCAGATTCTTTCCGTGCATCAAACTTTGCTAACAATTCATCTCTCTCTTAGTCGGTTCTCAATTTCGAAATCTTACAATTTAACTTCCATTCACTTAATTTTAACTCGATAATCTTGTTGTTCATACTTTTCTCGCCAAGCCATTTCATTATTTTCATGTGTTATAATTTTGGCTTCCATAGACTCTAAAGTTATTTGATAACCTGCTACCTCAGACCTGGCCCTTACACAATTATCTCTTTCAATAACATAAGCATTAAGTACTTTTTGATAAAAATCATGACACTTAGAACATACCTCAGAGATAGTGGATGAACTTGGTGAAGTAGCTGCCATTCTTCTTAATCAGAGTTTCCACACAAGCTCTGATACCACTTGTTGGATCGATGTACTCTAACCAAACTAACTTAAATAGCTTGTTAAGGGTTTAATAACTTCGGATAAATCCTAAGTTATTAACAATGAAACACTGAGTAATCTTTATTAAGTACGCGGAATTTACTTAACAAATCTAAGAAGAATATAACTTTAACTTTCAATGACTTTATTAATAACTCTAAATCTGCTTGTTATGCAGACTCTTAAACAACTCTAAAACTCTAATAATAATCGTACTTTAGGATTCTAAAACATATATCTAAAACTCGTACATCTAATGCCAATCTAGGGGTCCTTTTATAGACTTAAGGATAACCCTAGTCGGTTTACAATTTGTATCCTTGTACGACAAGTAATCTAAACAAAGAATATTCTAGAATAAACAAAGCTTTCCATAAACAAATATAGCGCTTCTTTTAGCTTTGCAAGATTTTGACTTCGGATAACAAGATTTTGACTTCTTCTTTAGCAAGATTTTTTGACTTTTTCGATTTTTGTCAATCTTCAAGACTTTAACATTCTTCAAAGACTTTCATATCCCAACAACAATCATAATCATTATATATTTAATCTGCTAAGGAAAGAATATTCAATCACAGTTAATTGCTTAAGTGTGATTAATAATCTTGTCACAAGTCATGCATTAAACACATGTACACTATTGTCCATATGATTTCTACACAAATATTTAAACCACTAGGGGTTTCCTTCCTTTGAAGAAACTCATCTTTATTAAGATAAACCAAGTTTCCAAAATTGATTATCTTTTTGGATAGCATCTTAACATTCATAGTATGTATAATTTACCACAATTCAATATTAGGTAATATGTCATTATGATTAACAGGTTTACCATGATCCTGTAATTCATATTTCTCATCATATCAAATATCTGAGATATCTTTGCGGATCTCCAAAATTGATTATCTTTTTGGATAGCATCTTAACATTCTAAGTATGAATAATTTACCACAATTCAATATTAGGTAATATATCATTATGATTAACAGGTTTACCATGATCATGTAATTCATATTTCTCATCATATCAAATATCTGAGATATCTTTGCGGATCTATGAATGATAATTCCACCATCTTAAGGTCTATCAGATTTGACCTCATCATGATATTCACTAGTATGTTTTAGAAGATTATGTGTTTTGTAATTGTAATTTAATCTCTTCAAGATCTAAACAAAACTCCCAATTTCTTTTATAATTTAAAGACTATCTATAAATACTTTAGCAATTATAACAACACTTAAATTGTTTTCTTTTGGGATATTATAAATCACATTAACAGTTCGTAAATCTTGTTCGTTAATAACCTACTCCATAAGTAGTTTTAACAAATCAGAACTTCAATATAAGACTCAATGTGATTCATCACATTACTAAAATGGTATCTTATTAATCTTCTAGGTTTGAGTTTTATTAAGTATATCCAATCAATACTCAATTTTCTAACCTTGATAACTTTTGGAAGAAAAGAAGACACAGTTATCTTGAATCAAACAATATAACAAATGTTTGATTCTTCTAACTGAATATTCCATATACATACAGTATTTCATTAGAATTAATATTGTAAGACAATCTAACAATATGTAAGATAAACATATTCCTTTTGGCTTTCCTATTTACCAACTAAATCATCTTAATGGTAAAATAAAATTCCAAGCCAATTGCATGCGTTATAACACAAGTACTTTTGATCAAGTCACTTCATGTCCATGTCTCAACAAGAAAACATAAAAAGTTATAATTTCATTATACGTTATAAGTCATTTACCAATGACTTTATATCTTAATAAGAAGACATAATAAGTTAACGTATTACTTTATATTATATGTCTTGTAATAATGAAAAGACTTCATGTTTGTGACTTTACAAAGAAACACATAAACATTTATAATTTAAAGTAATTATGAACATCACATCTTGGTTTCAATTAATTTATTTTCAAGTTTATATACCACTTTATCTATTTATGTCATTCTAAAAATACATAAATATTTAAGATAGTATTACTTTATTTATTTATGTCATTCCATGAAGTGTCCAACTTAAGAAACTGCAAAAGCAACCACGCTCGATCTCACAACAAGTGGAGATTTACATTGAGATTACAGTCTAGCCAAGATCCCACTTAACCTAAAATGTAACTTCAGGTGTTTCTATAATTTGAATGACATAAGACATAAAAGTAGTCTATGTTATAATCTTGACATATGTTCTTTAAACAAGACAATCTTATTAGAACGTTAATCTCTTACCTTACGATCAAGAGAATCCATTAATCATATTTGTATGTGTTGTTCCTTTGCACACAATAAAACTTCTCCCACTTGTGCATAGAACAACATCATATAGTAGATAAACACCATGACATTCGTTTGTTTATGTGAGCAATATGATAGTGTCATAGATATATAAGCATTACAAGTAGATGTAGAGCACTTAATTATCAAGGAAACGTTCATGACTATCCTTGAGAATATGAATGTCTACATTTTGAACGTAATGTATAATTTCAAGAAAATCTAGAAATAATCTGAGTTACTACCAAGATAATAAATCTTGTAACTCCCACTAAATTAGACAACGTTACAATAATGTCTTATTCAGTAATACACCATACTCCCACTGGATTTGACAACATTGTAAGTGTTTCTTTAACCAGTGAAAATAGTGTGCTATTACGTTGTTACCCCTTTTAAAGACCATTCGTAACAATTACTTAGTTGCTAAAAGAGTGTATTCTACTCTATAGATGATGAATCATCCATCAATGCTATTAACTTGAAAATTTGAGCATGCAGTTTCTTCCTTAATAGGTCTACTATCCCCACAATGGTGTGTAACACTTTTAATTAGTCAAAGCAAAACAACTAGATAAACTATACTAGTTTGTCTTTTACAAATTTTTCGGTAATTAGTCTAGCTTCTAATTTAATAACTCATAAAATGTTAAACATGTTTTCTAGTTGACCAAAATGTCATATAAGAATTCAATCACCAACAGATGGTAAGGAATTCTCTTAAGGAAAACATGGTGTGCAATTTTCTTAACTATTAAAGTTGCTATGAGTTATATTAGAATTTAGACAATTCTAATGTTCCTAACATACCTTTCTCAATCATGAAAAGAAATAGGATTGAGTCTCACTCTTCTTCCATGGAAAGAGTCTATGTTTGTCTTTCTAGTAAATTTTTCTTGATCAAACATTTGTTTGAAAACATAACTAGATCAATTTACCAAAGCCCAAACCACGTGTGCGGTTTAATGTTGCATTAATACAATCAAAAGAATTAACAAAATTCAATTTTTAGTATTTTCGATAATTAAATCTTTCAAGAAAATAAAATACCCTTTGGTCAATATTCATATTAACCATAGAATTTTCCTTGAATCTAGGACCCTCATTATCATAGTTTCACCACATCGCTTGATCTCGCTAGTGATGAAAGTATAGAATAGGTAATTGTCGAAGAACAATAATTGACAAACAAGTTTTCAATTCCTAGAAAATAGGAGATTTACAATTTTGCCAAACAATTATGCAAAACGTAAGCATGTTTTATCCCATCTTATGCCTTAAGTTATAGGTCTCACTAACTAACTTAATTAAGTTGTCTAATTTAGAAACTGCAAATTATTTAAGCTGAGGTCTCACACAACATAAAGATTCACCTTGTTATCGTAATCTAGCTCAAGGTCTCACATAACTAAATTACAACTTCAAGTGTTTCATATCATTAGATGGCATAAACTTAAATTTAAAGGATACAATTTTTGACGTGTAATCAAAACTTATGTATAAAGAAGCATGCATACATCTTCATAACATAAAAAATTTCAAAACCTTACTCATAGTTTTAAATTGCTAAGATTAAATTCTACAAAGTTTTAATTGATGCGTTGAGAAACTTACAACTTTGCACTAAGATGCTTCAGTACATAGAATAATTATACTAGGTAGCTCCAATCGAGCATATTGTGGAGGCAGAGGACTGAGTGGCGCTAAAGCATAACCTTAGACATCCTTTTAGTGTGACTGTGCGCACTTCTTTGAACCTCCTTTTGAGTTTGTTCTAGTGGGTGAGCCGTTCTAACCATTTAGTACAGTCGCATCAGTCGATTAAAAGTTCAAGATTTAATACTTAGAAACCAAATCAAATTTCGCCATTATTTCGTCCATTTAATTTTTTATTCTCAAAAAACCCCTTTTGCTTACTAACGTGTCATACAATATAAACAAAAAGCACTTTAATAAAAATTAAAACAAACTCAAATAATATACATATAACTTAACAATTAACATATGTAAAAACAATTAGCCACATGCATAATTATTCAGATAAAACCTAATAAACAATTCTAGGCGTAAAACCATGCATATATTAACTAGGGCTTTCACCTACCAGTGCAAGTGAGCCACATACATCGACAAGTCGATTGCGTAAGCCAAAGTCAATAATATACCAATTAGCACATTACGAATTTTAATTAGGTATATTGAGGTCTTCCCCAATTTTACATTTATCAAACCAATTACCATGTGGATTTTACTTAACAATTAATCAAAACAGTCAATAAACTATAATCCATGGTAAAACATGCATGTTCCACCACGGATTCCTCATAACAATTATAATCCCAAGAAACGCATATAATCATGGCACATAACAATTATTCATGAAAACCACATAAAATATACATGCAATCCTAGGGTTTCTACAAGTTTTACAAAAAATAAAACCTAATTAGAAAATTAAAGGGTAATCGACCCTTATAATAAAAAATTAGGGTTCCAATTTTAAAACTCTAGAAACCAATAAAAGCATGTAATAATCACAAAGATTCAATTTATATGTGTTTCGGTAATTAATTACAACATATTAACGGCTCTTGATGGCACTGTTGGGTTTTACTAATCATAACAATTATAGAAAACAAGTAAACATCATCAAAGCATGCAGCGGAAGTAATAGGAATAATACTTGTAATTTAATTAACCGAATTAAAAGAAAGTGCGTACCTTTTAGCAATTCAAGAAATACACGATATCAAGAACAAGGAACAAAAACCCAAACCCTAAATTAGGGTTTATGCAATTCGACCCAATTAAAGTCGACACCCAAGATTACCACAAACACAATTGTATTTGTCCTTCGTTCTTGTACACACGTACTAATATCGATTTGATGTGAAAAACTAGGTTCTTGAATCACAAATAAAACCAAACACTTGTATCTTGGAGTTGGAAAATCGAATCCCTATGGGGAGGGAGGTGTTCGATCGGCCACAACCAAGAGGAGAGGAGAGGAGAAGAAATTAGGTTTCTAGGTGATCCAAGGTTAAGAATTATGAATACAAGGGGTTTGTATTTATAGTTTCTCATAACTTGGTGACCAAGAAAAGATCCCCCTTGGGCTTTAGGGAGCCACGACCGGCCATGGTACCCAAGGAAGGGTTCTAGATCTTTCTTGTCCACTAATTTCATCTCTAGTCCTTGTAGTTTACATTTAACGACCGTTAGTCTAAACTCGTTAAATATTAACTATCTTTAAGTTTTATTTCGTGACAAATAATTAATATTAATAACATTTATATATATTAATTATTTTAAAATCAACTCTCATACGCAATGTGTGCAATCCCGAAGTCTCGAGTTCGAATTCGGTCATACGCATATTAAATTATATCCATAAACCTTTCAGCTAGTACATCAAATATGTTTGCTACATCAGATACGTTTGAAGTCCTTAATATGATAGATACTGATGAATGTGGCATTCATACTGATGTCGTGGCTAAAGATGGGGCAGAGTTGGACTCTAGAAATACAATGGAAGCTAAGGAGGTTTGTCCTACTCCTATTGTTGAAAACATTAGGGAGTTTGAAAAGCTAATTATTGATAGGAAAATTACCCTTGTGGATGATGATTGTCATCCTATTAAAAAGGTTGATTATCCGGGTAATAAAAAGGAAGCTATGATGGATGGCTTGGTTTAAAATTGCGTTTTGCGATCTGATGCGTTAAAGGTCCCCGAGCCCGAGGCCGATGCGTGATGCGTGTTGCAAATGCGAGCGCATTTTGGATGCGATGCGTTTGGTATTAAAAAATACAAAATTATTTATCGTAGAATATTAAACAAGGTACCAAGTAAAAATGCAATAAATTTACAAATAAAGTCAATAAGATTTAAAAATAGCCAAATAATCTATTTGTAAAATAAGTAAGTGTAACACACCTAGCAAATCCCACATCGGCTATGACTGGAGATCTTGGGCTCATAAGATAACATTCGCTTTACAATGACACAACGCGTTTTGTGGTTCATGCGGTGGAGTTCTTAGGAACTGAAGTTAAGCGTGCTCATGTGAGTAGTAATCTTGGCTTGGGTGACTGCCGGAAGTCTTCAAATGAGGCCACAAAACAAAGCCGTGAGCTGCGGGCAAAGCGGACAATATTGTGGTCAAAAAGGCGGGTGTTACAAGTGGTATCGAGCCACTCCACAGGCCATTCGGGATGGTGGGCAAACCTCATCGAGGACGATGAGTCCCCAAGGGGGGTGATTGTAACACCAGGCAAATCCCACATCGGTGTGGCTCGGAGAGATCTTGGGCTCATAAGATAACATTCGCCTTACAATGACACAACGCTTTTGTGGTCTCTGCGGGTGGAGTTCTTAGAGCTGGCGGTTAAGCGTGCTCATGTGAGAGTAATCTTGTCTTGGGTGACTGCTGGGAAGTCTTCAAATGAGGCCACAAAACAAATCCGTGAGCTCATGGGCAAAGCGGACAATATTGTGGTCAAAAAAAGGCGGGGTGTTACAGTAAGTCACTAAGTCGTGACATAAAATACTTAGAAACAACATTATGAACTTCAATTAAATGTTGTTTTAAATGATACCCACCTCCTTTAGTTTCTTTCGAATTGAACGAACATGTAAATTATTGAATTCCATAATTTCGGCTTGAGTCCTTGTTATTGTTACCGTTCAATGCAGTTGAACGTGAATGATTAGAGTCCACTCTATACATATACACGATGACATGATGTTATGATGTATTAAATGTATACTTATAAGTTATACTAGTGGCTAAAAATCCTAACTTATTCATAACTAAATAAATAACAAAAGTTAAAACTGAAAACATTAGTCAAATTTGAACCACATATATGATTTCCAGCTTAATTATTTAACATATATTATTATGTATGATCAAAGAATAGTATACTCTTGCACAACATGAAGATAGAATAAGAAGATTGTTTGCGGGATTTCAAATCATGTTAATGGCATATGATCATAAACCGAAGCGTAATTTGGATGTAGGGTTGGATGTTGTTATTGTCTTTAGTTTGGACGTCTTTAAACAACTTCTATTCTTCAAGGTCTATTAAATATATTACCATGTTCTTAATAGTTTAATTTTTTCAAATTTCCTAAATTCCGTATTGCGACAATTGCGACCGATGCTAGCATTACAAAAATGCGGCAAATTACGGTCTAATGCGAGCGCATTTTGGGATGACCTCGCATTAGGCACCATGATGCGAAATCCTAAATGCAATGCAACAATGCGCGCAATTTACGCAATGATGCGCGCATTTTTAAACCAAGATGGATGGGACTCCAAATACTGGTAATTTATCGCAAGAACCGCTTGTGAGTGTTGTGAAAGAGAAGGTGCAGGTCGCGGTTAGTAAATCTAGTTCTACTTTTTCTCCGTCTACTTCTTCTACTAAGAGGGTTAACCTATTCTCTAAGGTGAGAGAGATTATTGATTTCGACCATGATGAAGAGGAAGTTGTGAACAATTTTGATGAGTCAATGAACCTATTTGGTGGTGGTCATAACCGTGAAGATGATTATGATGACTATGATTATGATAACTATGCAGATCAGGTCTACGATCTTCCAGGGAACTTGGATGCTTATTATGACATGTATGGTACTAAGCTCCAAGGCCTTGGTAGGAACTAATTCTGTTTTCATAGATGTCTAATGTTATATATTAAGAAGTGGTTAAATTTCTTGATTAGAGAATAAGAAGTATCTTGTTATGTAAGCTTTTCCGCCTATGTAACGGGCTGAGATATGAGGTTCACTCATATCCTTTGTACTTAAACGCTTTTGGAGTAATATATTTACCGGTCTTTTGACCTTTTCCAAAAAACGAACAAATATTGGTAAGGTTTATGTTCTTGAGTATTATTTTTATACACTATCATCTATAACCAAAAATATTGATGATGGTAGATTCTTGTAGTGCAATACACCATTTGTTATAGGGGTAATTCCTAAAAGAGGACAAAAAGGTCCATAGTGATCACTTTGAGGTACAAAAATAAACTCTCTTCCCAAATTGGTCATGTGCGAATGTGCGATTCCACTAAAATGTTGACACATGTCCAGACAATAAGTACTCTTTCAATCATTGGCAAGTACAGTCACTATCAATGCCTTGTTTGACTTATTTATACAAATGTGCGAACGGTGAATGGGCGAATGTGCGATTTGAACATAAATTTATTGGGAAAGACCACATATAAGGAATAAAATCTTTACTTTTATGGTACAAAATCTTTATTAAATTTTTAAAATAATTATTTATATTATAAGGTTTGGTCGCGTTTTACACATCAAACACACACACCAAAATTTTTAAACACACACACCAAATCATCTTCAACCCCTGATCATCACCATGATCATCACCAAAATTTAGAAACACAAACACATTTGGCCCAATCCATCATTTGTAACAACACAAACACATTTGCCCCAAAAATTTGCAACCCCTTGAGACCATACAAAAAGTATTCAATGTCTTCTAAAATTCATGTAAGTTTTATTTTGATTTTCAATTTAGGGTTTACTTTAATTTATTAGGGTGTTTTACTGCAGAAATTAATTTTTCTTACTATTTTGATTTTCAATTAGGTTGTAAATGCGAGGGTCACCATAAGAACTAAGTTATGCCTTCTCACCAAGATACATGATAGGTTGGCTTGTAGGGGGGATGATTCATTTAACCTGTTTAGGAGTACGGTATTTGAACCATGGTTAAATATTCGAACAGTTGATCATGATAACCATGTTCTTAATTTTCTGCTACAACACCAAAGAAATGTTGACAATCAAGATTTGATACACCTTTTATTTTGATGTGGGGGACACATGTAGAGCTTGGTATGAAGGAGTTTTGCCTTATTATTGGATTTTGATTTGGTAAAATCTCTTTAGAGCATTTGCATGATGTTGAATCTAGTTTTATGAAGCATGTGTTCCCGGTTATAGTTATTTGAAGGGTAAGGACCTTTTGAGGATGCTTGAGAGTCGGGATTTTGTGCACATAACCGTTGAGGATCTTGTCGTGTGTTTGCTTGCTTCAGCAATGGACTATGTTTTCATGGGTCAAGAGTTGAGGCATGTGATGACTAAAGAAATTGTTGTTCTAGCTGATAATTTTGATGCATGGAACTCTTTTCCTTGGGGGCAACATATGTGGTTTGAGTTTCATGAGAGGATCTATAATCTAGTTTCTAAGAACAGAAAAACGTATATGGAAGGCTATGCAAGAATGGGAGTGGCCTTCCAAGCAGTCTATAGCTTGTTTGGATTTGCTTTTGCTTTGAAGGTTAGTATACTTTTGGTTCAAATTATATCTAAGTCAATAATGTTTAATTAAAAGTTGTGAATGCTTATGCTTAAGACTTGAGACGGTTTCTCTAACGTGAATGCTTATGCTTAAGTCTTGAGACGGTTTGTCATATGTAAACTGATAATGTGCACACTACCACTTCATGTCTCCATGACGATATTTATAAGTCTCACTTAAAACGCGTTTGGTCGGTAAAATTACTTGTTTTGACCCACTTTACAACCCATTTGATTGCTCATTTATAGTGATTTAGAATGCTCTGTTTTTCAAAAAGTCAAAATTCCTTTCATCAGTTTCTAAGTGTGTTCAATTTTGTATTTTTAAATTCCTCATTATTAGTCCAAATCAGTTGCAATTTTTGATTTAGAGAATTTGGTTGGTGTTCTTCATCAAGATATTTTTAGATCAATTTTGATAATTTTCTAAATCAGATTTAAAATTGTTCAAAGTAGGCTGTTTTTACAAAAAGTGCCATGTTTCAAAGAACTCATCATACATTGAGTTCACTTTTGTATTTTTAAATTCCTCATTATTAGTCCAAATCAGTTGCAATTTTGGATTTTGAGAATTTGGTTGGTGTTTTTCATCAAGATATTTTTAGATCAATTTTGAGAATTTTCTAAATCGATTTAAAAGTGCTCAAAGTAGGCTCTTTTACAAAAATGCCTTGTGTCAAACAACTCAAATACATTGAGTTCACTTTTGTATTTTTAAATTCCTCATTATTAGTCCAAATCAGTTGCAATTTTGGATTTAGAGAATTTGGTTGGTGTTTTTCATCAAGATATTTTAGATCAATTTTTAGAATTTTCTAAATCAGATTTAAAAGTGCTCAAAGTAGGCTGTTTTTACAAAAACTGCCATGTGTCAAACAACTCAGCATACATTGAGTTCACTTTTGTATTTTTAAATTCCTTATTATTAGTCTAAATCAGTTGCAATTTTGGATTTAGAGAATTTGGTTGGTGTTTTTCATCTAGATATTTTTAGATCAATTTTGAGAATTTTCTAAATCAGATTTAAAAGTGCTTAAAAAGTGCCCTGTGTCAAAGAACTCAGCATACAGTGAGTTCACTTTAGCTTATTCAAGAGCTTCTCATAAGCTTAATACAGCTCCTGAGACGTGCATTGTTGGTAATTAAGGTCTTTGCCAGGTTGGTTAGAGTTCCCAATTTGTGGATTTCATTAAGCTCTTATTTGCAAGCTTTTAGATCAGCTCAAAGTTGGTACCTCAGGCCTGCTTTTGCTATTTTGATCTGAGTTTAGAATAGTGCTTATTAGCTTTGAGCGTGTGCTTAGTTAGTTTAGACTTATTTCAGCTAGTTGTAGCTTCTGGTAGCTTGTTTGCAGCTTTTAGCTTTTTTCTCATATCTTTTTATAGTCATTTTGAATTCTCAGTTACATTTAGGATTCTCAGTTTTGGTTGATTTGTTGTACCAGTTTTGTTTGTGTAAGTGAAAGTGAAAGTGAAAGTCATAAGTCAAAAGTACCTGTTTTGACCCACTTTACAACCCATTTGATTGCTCATAGTGTGGAAACAAAAGTATCTATACATATACATTTAGAAGTTGATTCAAAAGTACATTGGGTAGTAAAACCATAGAGTGGAAACAATAAAGAGCTACAGATACATGAATTTATGTAGCACCATAAGCTACAACTTTCATCCTGAAGTTACATATGTCTTCATTCTTTATCATTTCAATATCATAATGATATTAACTGTTATTTATAAGCCTTTTAAAGTTTTGGTTGATTTACATAATAGTTACAACTTGATATCTACGAATCGCGTTAGGATGTGATTTATAAGTCTCACTTAAATTGCGTTAGGTAGGAAAAATTACCTGTGTTTACCCACTTTAGTTGTTTTTGTGATTGCTCATTTACAGTGATTATCATTTCATGGTTTTAGTTGTTTTTGTATTCATAAGTCATAAGTCATAGCTCATTTCTGTAAGTTATCTTGAAAGTGAAAGTGAAATGTCATAAGTCAAAAGTCGTATATTAAAATGTGTTGCCATCTAACATAATGTTTGTTTATATTACAGATTTTTGCTCTTGAAACGTTTCCCAACTCAAGGCTTTGGTGGGATAAAGATGATACTTCTGTTCCTCGGGGTGTTGCTTGGGGTAATGTGACAGCATTTCACAAAAGTGAGTATGGGAAGCTTTTTCTTGTAACAAAACCACCACCACAAAATATCATTCCAACAGTTGTGGAACAGGGATCAGCTTGGTGGATTTCCAGCTTAGAGTATTTTAACAGTCCAGACGCCTCATGTGCAAGACCCTATAATCCCGTTAAACAGGATAAGATTAAGTCAAGGGTTTCCTGAAAGTTTTTGCATACAGAGGTTCGCACGGAGGTTCACGTCCGCACTGAGGTTCGTACTCTAGTTGTGGAGGAGCATGATGTTGCAGAAAGCGATCGTGATGATTGCGATAAACACTTGACGAAAAAACAAATTTACCAGAGGATGATTACTATGGAAGCTGCGTTAAATAGTCGTATATCTGCATTAGAGCAAAATAAGCATCCAACTAATGATCTAGTTGGTGTTGTTGATGATTCAGATCTTAACCTTCCAGCTAATGATTCAGATCTTAACCATCCAGCTAATGATCCAGTTAAAGAGGCAGTTGATGTCAAGAATGATGCGAATATTGTCATTGAACTATTTGGTGATCTCCAGGAGCCAAACAAAGTGGCGGAAAATGTTCAACATTCAAAGGTGTGTGTTGAGCAGGAAGCAAAGCAACCTATGGAAGTGGTTTCCGAAGATAACAAGAAATTCGATGTTGAGCAGGAAGCAAAGCAGCCTATGGAAGAGTTTTCCGAAGATAACAAGAAAGTCGAAGTTGAGCAGAAGCAAAGCGTAAAGAAGATTCGATGATTTAAAGACATATTTGTTCGCCTAATCGGATGGGTAACTATTGAATTATTTTGTACCATTTGCATAAGTTTTAGACCATGGTATATATAAATTTAAATGTATTTATTGTTTCAGGATTCAACAAAGGATTTGGAGGATTTGATTGATTTTTCTTCTCTTACGAATAATATGGTATGCACATTTCATGTATTAAGTTCAAGCAGATTTACTAGCATTATAAGTAGTTAAAAGTGATAAAATATGGTATTAACCGATTGGTGTATGCTGATATGTATAATTTTGTATCTAAGTTTCAGGATGTCAATGGTTTAGATCCGCAGATGGATATTGGTGTAACACATGTTGATGCGGAACAAAATGTGGTATGGAAATGTTATGAATTATGTCTTAAGTTTGATTATTACTTGTATAACACTGACCAAAAATATGATTTTCAGGATTTGAATGGTTCGTTCGATGAGCAGATGGATGTTGGTGTCACAGATAACTCTGGAATTAATGTGGTATGCAATTTCTATTTCTTAAGTTTCATGATTAAATGGATAAAACTGTTTTGTATCTCATTTTGCGGGATTTGAATGGTTTGTTCGATGAGCGGATGGATGATGGTTTCACGATAACTCGTGGAATTGTGGTATGCAAGTTTTATGTACTTAGTTCAATTTATATTTCTTAATTTTCATCATTAACTCGATTAAACAGTTTTGTATCTCATTTTCGAGTTTGAACTCTTCGTTTGATGAGGGAGGGATGATGATGTTATAACTGTAAGGGTTCCTTTGAGCGAGAGAGAAGAAGAGCCGCCACCTATCTTCTCTATACGGCTCCACCACCTACCTCACCAAGAAGGGCCGAGAAGTGTCGTCCTAGATCAAGGATCTATAAATCTAAGATCTGGGTCCCTGATTGGTCCTGATGGATGTGAGATACAACTTGAACCATGGAAAGAGGTACTTATACTTAATTAGTATTCAATTCATGTTTGTTTAAGCTTACGGTAGTTATTAGAAGTACTTTAGTTGTTTTTTATAAGTAGAATTTTGATAGGTAGCCCTTAGTATAGAATTTTGATGTCATATAATTTTGAAGTCATATAATTTGAAGTAATGGGTCAAAATGGGTAAAACACTTAGATCTTGGAGTAATCTTGGAGTAATGTCTTATAATGACTACATATTAAATATTAACTACATGATTTTTACATAGATGCTTCCAAAAAACATTTAAAACGTAAAACCCAGATCGAAAAGAATGATTACAAAACATAACTGAAAACGTATGTATGAAAAAATAAGGAAACACAATAGAGAGTTCTAACACTATGAACTAAAACAACAATACAAATCTAATTCACGAGCCCTATACTATGATAATGATCCCCCTACACATTTTTAATATTACAATCGGGAACGTTTTAGACAGAATGCTAGAAACAGCCACGCAAAGATAATAAACAAATAAACAACTACGAACCGAAGATAAACTTTACAAAAATTAACATCATTAAAAATAAACTTTCTCACAAGGAAACAATGACACTTGAAGTTAAACTAAAAAACCAAAAAATACATATTTCGTTTAATAACCGTTCGCAACGTAAACAGACAGTTACAAAATATTTCTAATCACAAAAAAAAATTTAGCCAAAAAATATGTAACAAAAAAACAAAAAAAAATATAAAAAAAATAAAATTTGCTACAATAAATAGTTTCTTAAGAATGACATCTAGATTAGATATAAGATATAATCCATGAAACAAAACAAACAAATTAATACAAACAACAAACGAATAAACAAATAATACAAATAAAACACAACTAAACCAGAAACAAACGAAACAAACAAACATTGAAAAGTAAACTTCGACACAACTAAATATAATCCGGGTGATCCCAAGTTTGAGAGTTGTTAGAGTCGTAACCATCGTCGTAAAGATACTCATGACAACCTTCAAATCTGCTCTCATCCTACTCTTTGTACAAAGCATCGAATTCTCTGTCCCAACGTTCTTGTTCATCCCTTTCAGCTTGCTCCCTACTAGCAGCTTCCTCCATCTCTAACAACACTTCTTCATCTGGGAGCATAAGTTGCTCGCTTTCGGCTTCCTCCTTAAGAGCAGCTTCTCTTTCTGCTATCTCCCTTTCGGCTTCCTCCTTATTTCTTTCTTAAAAGTTCATCTTCATCAACTTGTTGGCGAAGTCTTTTGTTCGGAAATTGTTGGTAAAGTCTTTTTAGACATTTTGAGAAAATTTTGTGACAATTTTGTTTGTTTGTGTTTGTTTGTGTGTTACTTGTTAGTGTGAATTGAATATTTATAGGGATTTTGAAACACTTTTATCCGTATAGCAACACCATTTCAATTAAACATCTTGTATATTTTCTATAACTAACTCGAAATTTAAATAAAAAATAAAGTGGGTAGGTTTAGAAATTTATTGCCCCTTAGTATGTAAATTAATGTGGTGCAGGTGGAAAGTATCTGCGCATTTAAGTTAAAAATTGTGCGAATGCGCGATTTGAACAAATGTGCGAACTAAATAATTATATTATATCCATTCTAATATGCATAAAATTCAAACCTATACAATCAGAGTGCCTTAAAAAAAATCGGATGGTATAATAATTTATAACGATAAAACACTTCAATTAAAACACTTATATCCGGTACCATTTCAATTAAACCTCTTGTATATTTTTCTACAACTAACTGAAATTAAAATACACAAATAAAGTGGGTAGGTTTGAAATTTATTGCCCCTTAGTATGTAAATTAATGTGGTGCAGGTGGAAAGTACATGCGCATTAAAGTTAAAAATTGTGCGAATGCGCGATTTGAACAAATGTGCGAACTAAATAATTATATTATATCCATTCTAATATGCATAAAATTTGGACATATACAATCACAGTGCCTTAAAAAAAATCGGATGGTATAATAATTTATAACGATAAACCACTTCAATTAAAACACTTGTACCCGGTACCATTTCAATTAAACCTCTTGTATATTTTTCTACAACTAACTGAAATTAAAATACACAAATAAAGTGAGTAGGTTTTGAAATTTATTGCCCCTCAGTATGTAAATTAATGTGGTGCAGGTGGAAAGTACATGGGCATTTAAGTTAAAAATTGTGCGAATGCGCGATTTGAACAAATGTGTGAACTAAATAATTATATTATATCCATTATAATATGCATAAAATTTGGACATATACAATCACAGTGCCTTAAAAAAATCGGATGGTATAATAATTTATAACGATAAACCACTTCAATTAAAACACTTGTACCGGTACCATTTCAATTAAACCTCTTGTATATTTTTCTACAACTAATCGAAATTAAAATACACAAATAAAGTGGGTAGGTTTTGAAATTTATTGCCCCTTATTATGTAAATTAATGTGGTGCATGTGGAAAGTACTGCGCATTTAAGTTAAAATTGTGTGAATCTTGTGATTTGAACAAATGTCTGAACTAAATAATTATATTATATCCATTCTAATATGCATAAAATTTGGACATATACAATCACAAAGGTTTTAAAAAATCGGATGGTATAATAATTTATAACGATAAACCACTTCAATTAAAACACTTGTACCCGGTACCATTTCAATTAAACCTCTTGTATATTTTTCTACAACTAACTGAAATTAAAATACACAAATAAAGTGGGTAGGTTTTGAAATTTATTGCCCCCTAGTATATAAATTAATGTGGTGCAGGAGGAAAGTACCTGCGCATTTAAGTTAAAAATTGTGCGAATACGCGATTTGAACAAATGTGCGAACTGAATAATTATATTATATCCATTCTAATATGCATAAAATTTGGACATATACAATCACAGTGCCTTAAAAAAAATCGGATGGTATAATAATTTATAACGATAAACCACTTCAATTAAAACACTTGTACCCGGTACCATTTCAATTAAACCTCTTGTATATTTTTCTACAACTAACTGAAATTAAAATACACAAATAAAGTGGGTAGGTTTTGAAATTTATTGCCCCTTAGTATGTAAATTAATGTGGTGCATGTGGAAAGTACCTGCGCATTTAAGTTAAAAATTGTGCGAATGCGCGATTTGAACAAATGTGCGAACTAAATAATTATATTATATCCATTCTAATATGCATAAAATTCAAACCTATACAATCGAGTGCCTTAAAAAAATCGGATGGTATAATAATTTATAACGATAAAACACTTCAATTAAAACACTTATATCCGGTACCATTTCAATTAAACCTCTTGTATATTTTCTACAACTAACTTAAATTAAAATACACAAATAAAGTGGGTAGGTTTTAAAATTTATTGCCCTTAGTATGTAAATTAATGTGGTGCGGTGGAAAGTACATGCGCATTAAAGTTAAAAAAATGTGCGAATCTGCGATTTGAACAAATGTCGAACTAAATAATTATATTATATCCATTCTAATATGCATAAAATTTGGACATATACAATCACTCGGGTCTTAAAAAATCGGATGGTATAATAATTTATAACGATAAACCACTTCAATTAAAACACTTGTAACCGGTACCATTTCAATTAAACCTCTTGTATATTTTTCTACAACTAACTGAAATTAAAATACACAAATAAAGTGGGTAGGTTTTGAAATTTATTGCCCCTTAGTATGTAAATTAATGTGGTGCAGGTGAAAAGTACATGGGCATTTAAGTTAAAAATTGTGCGAATGCGCGATTTGAACAAATGTGCGAACTAAATAATTATATTATATCCATTCTAATATGCATAAAATTTGGACATATACAATCACAGTGCCTTAAAAAATCGGATGGTATAATAATTTATAACGATAAACCACTTCAATTAAAACACTTGTACCCGGTACCATTTCAATTAAACCTCTTGTATATTTTTCTACAACTAACTGAAATTAAAATACACAAATAAAGTGGTTAGGTTTTGAAATTTATTGCCCCTTAGTATGTAAATTAATGTGGTGCAGGTGGAAAATACCTTGGCATTTAAGTTAAAAAAATATGTGAATGCGTGATTTGAACAAATGTGCGAACTAAATAATTATATTATATCTATTCTAATATGCATAAAATTTGGACATATACAATCACAAAGGTTTTAAAAAATCGTGTAGCCTTAAAAAACATGAATGGTAAATTAAGTGTATTTTTGGTTTGCCAAGATTTAACCTTTGGTGTATCCCTTCTAAAAAATATTACGTACACACAACTTGTTGCTCTAGCCAAGAAAAAGTTCAACATCGGTGAAGAGTATGATATTGGGATTTCTTATCATGTTGGAAATAATCGTGTCCAAATAGTCGACGATGATGATATGGTCTTTTTTGTACATCAAGTTTTGAAAGGGAAGTCTGCCGTGTTGCATAATTTGTATATTAAGAAGATTAAAAAAGGCTTAAAGGTAAATCCTTCTTCATCTAATACTTTTGAATTTGATCTTAATGCACTTCCTGATGGATACGATGAATTTGGTGATGAAATTGACAACACATATAATCAACCAAAAAATGAAACTTTCAAAAATAACGAACCTATTTTGTCTACTCCCCCAAATCATGCATGGAAAAATAACACATTTACCTATATGCCTACTCCCCCCGATCATCCAACACCAAATATTAAAACACCAAAAGTAGGGGTCGCACAAAATTGCTCACGTTTTCTAAAAGAGGGTGTTGAATTTGATAATAAAGACTTATGCATGTATGCAATCGGTGAAAAAGCTCTTTTAGAAGGTTTTCAGTTTAAAACAAGAAATCTGATTCATATAGGTATGATGTAATTTGTATACATAACAATTGCAATTGGAAGATAATTTCATCTAAGATAGATGACAGTATAAGATGGAGATTAGGAAAAGTAAATGACATTCACACTTGTCCGAGAACACAATTCTATCCTAATCACCGAAATGCAACCGCAAAATTGTTGGGTCATTTGTTGATACCAAAGATGGGAGATCACAGTCGGATATATAAGCCAAAGGACATAGTAAACGACATCAACCTTAAGTACAACATCGACATTTCTTACAAAAAGGCATGGGGAGGAAGAAATATAGCATTGGAGACGTTGTCCGGTGACCCGAAAAATTCCTTTTCACAATTACCGTATTATTGTTATAATTTAAAGTTGAAAAACCCCGGTTGGGTAACACATTGAGACAGATGATGAAGACCGTTTTGAGATGGTTTTTATAGCCTTTGGTGTTGCAGTAATAATTTATTATTGTCTAATTAACTATTTTTTAATAAAAGTTTATATTCATTATATTATTATTTGTGAGACTAATACTAATGTTTCTAGATTCGGAGTTTCTTGGACCATTTGCGACCACTAATAGTAATTGATGCAACTCATCTTAAAGGTACATACCTAGGTACAAATATGCTCGCCGTTGGAATGGATGGAAATAATCAAATTATTCCTCTCGCGACCGGTGTATCTCAGGGTGAGACTGGGAGATCGTGGACATGGTTTTTGACCCACTTGAAGGAATGCATCGGTGAAGTTGCAGATTTGGCTATAATATCTGATAGACATTTAGGAATACAACAAGCTTGTCAAACGGTTTTCCCCGATGCATTTCATGGTTTTTGTTGTAGGCATTTGATGTTAAATTGAAATTTCCGACAAGGGAGAAAGATTAAGGCTTTATATTGGAAGACTTGCAAATGTTACACAACCGACGAGTTTGCAGAAGCATTCTCACAAAATGAACAAAAAAATGAGGAAGCTTACAACAAACTGGTGGACGCTAGCATTACTAATTGGTCAAGGGCACATTGCACAGGACATCGTTACAATTATATGACTTGAGCAAAGGCAGAGTCACAACAGTTTAACAAAAGATGTTCGAAGAGTTCCTATTTCAATGCTAATGGAATACTATAGAGGGCTTCTACAAAGATGGTTTTGTGAGAAACGACAAAAGTATCAAGGTATATACTTAAATGATTTTATATATTATATTATTAAACTATATCTTTGTTATTTTATACATGTCTTATTATTATAATTATTGTTAATTTATTATTATTATGTCAAACGTTAGATGCAACTCCGGGTGACCTTAGTGACTGGGCTAGTGCAAAAGTGAAGGACAGAATGTTTAAGAGTGCTAATTGGACAATGAATGCCATTGAACATAAAAGGATATACGAGGTAGATGATCGTAGAAAAAAACATATTGTAAGGCTAGATTATGATACATGCACATGTCGAAATGGCAACTTTACGGTTTGCCATGTGGTCATGCTATAATTGTTGTAGAGCTCAAGGATTGACAAGTTGTAATCATTTGGCTAAAGGTTGGTTTAGAACAACCAATCTAAAAGCTACATACCAAGGGTTGGTATATCCCGTTGGAGAAATTCCGAGTTGGGAGCTTCCAACAGACTTGCAGGTTGTAAAGCCACCAAATATGGATAAGCGCCAAGCTGGTAGACTGAAGAACAGAGATCGGATTCGATCTCAAGGTGAGGTACCAAAAGAAAATGCATGTGGATGGTGCGGTGTACGTGGTCACACCCGAGGATTTTGTAATGCGCCATTGCCTAAAATAAAAGGTAACTAATACGTTGTCACCTGATTATTATTATTTGTCATTGGTTTATTGAACAATGTATTAGCTTGATAATATTGTTTTATAAATTACAGGCAAAGAAATATACAGGAGGAGGCTCACAAAGCAATCACGGGCGATCACAAAACCCACCCGGAAGCTCACAAGGATTACAACCATCAATGTCACAAGGCTACGAGTATGTTAACTTGGCTGACCCATAATTGAGGTGAAGTCCAGAAAACAAGAGACAATCAATGTCACAAGGCTTCCAACAGTTTGTTTATTTAGAATGAAGTTGTGTTGTACTTGCAAGAATGTAGTTTAAAGTATGAGACCTCTCTTTATGTAGAACTGATAAGGTCAAAGTGCCAATGGCACACATTTTGGACAAGTATTGTAGACCAAGTAATGCAACATTCGTAATGGACTAAGTTTTTCAACATACATGACAACCATACATTGTCCAGACAGCTACAAGCCATAAAACAGTTTTTCAACATACATGACAACCATACACACAAGTCAGACAGCTACAAGCCACAATGATGTTCTCCCGGAAAAAACTCAGGGAATTATGTTCAAAAATACAAATTGTGGCCTAAAAAACAAGTCACAAATAATTCAAGCACAACATATCCTGTTCTGGAAATAATAACGGATCAATGACTCTCGATATGCAAGTGATGCTTGTGTTGGATTATCAACATGCAAAGGAATTCCATAAGCCAACATGTATACGAACAATATTGAACCAAATCCCAGTTATTATCGGTTACAAAATTAACTTTCTATTAGTACAATACATAAAACAGTTCTATACATTTTCCTAAGCTAGTTTGAGTGACCCAATCTGTTTTGAAAATTGATCTAAAAATTGTTTTACCCATTTGACCCGTTACACAACCCATCAATGTTTTCACCTTTACAGTTTCCTAAGCCAGTTTTTCGACCTTTGACCTGAAAACTGTTTTACCCATTTGACCCCTTACACAACCCATCCATGTTTTCACAACCTACTTAAGCAAATGAACCACATCTAAATTTGCATTGATCATTCGTGCATGTTCTATACAGTTTCCTAAGCCAGTTTTAGTGCCCAAGGCCATGGTAATACTTTTACTTTCATACTTATATTAGCCAACTACTACTTTTCCTTTCATATCCCAGTTTAGCTATACAATAGAACTCTAAATATATGTCAAAATCCATATCCCAGTAATCTTTGTACCACCAGTTTCCTATTTTTATATTACCAATTTAAAACAGCTCCGTTATTAGTGCTAAAGCTGACAGAATCACTACCAAAGCTGATGATAGAATATGCAGTCATGATGACAGACTCACTACCAAAGCTGATGATACAAAGTTGCACTAAAGATGCCAAAGTTGATTTTTGACTAAAATAGTGACTCAAAACAGTTTGATTTCAATATCCATAACTGACCAAACAATTTTATCCTCCACTATATAAGGCCATAATCTCAATGGCATTTTCATCACACATCTATTTAACAAAAAAGAAACAAACTGATCAAAATGAGTTCAAAACATTCCAGTGACTCCTCTACTGAGGAGGTTTGGCCACTAAATTCAATTGAGCCACCTTTGGAAATTGAGTATCCAAAGTTTGGCTCAAGCTCAAAAAATGAAGCAACTAGTTGTAACCTAACCCCCAAACAAATTGCAAAGGAAGCTTTTGATGCAAGGAAGAAAGTTCTTGGCCTTCCAAGCAAGAAATTTTGTGAAGAAAATGGTATCAAACCATATGTGGTTGAAGATGCCAAAGCTAAGCTTTTGATGAAAGGGAAGGGAAAAAAACGATCTGTTTAATGAAGGGTAGTGAAGCCAATGGAAGGGAAGGGGATTTTTTTGTTACATATGATGTATGTATATTGGTTTAAGTATAACTTAAACCAAATTTAATAAAACTCTTGTAACCATGTTCATCAATGAATGATTTTATGCTTATGCTTATGATTTTAATAGACTCACTATAACAAATTAGATTAGAAAAGTCACTTAAGCATTTAATATAAAGATCCATTTTAGTTTAAGATACAAACCAGTCACTTAGACAAAATTAAAGTGATATAAGATGTGGATTTAACTATAACAAGTCACTATAACAAAAGGCTCTGGCTATATGTTGTTACAAAGACAACCTATAAACGATCTAAACCATCGCCACCACCATCAAGATACAAACCAGTCACTTAGGCATTTAATATAAAGATCCATTTTAGTTCAAGATACAAACCAGTCAATTAGACAAAATTAAAGTGATATAAAATGTGGATTTCACTATAACAAGTCACTATAACAGGTTTCTATACATTTCATTTCAATAAAATTATATATGAAAATGTATATGCACAAAGCAGTCACTTAGGCATTTAATATAAAGATCCATTTTAGTTTTTTCACTTGGGCAGTCACTTGTGGTTAACTTGTATATGTTGTAAGGTTCCACTTATTTAGATAAGGACTATCAATATGTGGACAAATACAATCCAACTCTAATTCATAAATAAGGACTATCAATATGTGGTGAAGATGGATTGTGGATCTGTTAGTATACAGTATAGGTTGTCTTTGTAACAACATAGAGCCAGAGCCTTTTGGTCAGAATCTGTCATAGGAAACACAACCAAATGAGATACTGTTGTAGTTTGGTTAGAGTAACTAGATGACATGTTTATGATGCCTATATAAGGTGGTTTTAAAAAATGACTTCCATGTTCATCAGTATGTTGTTAATCTTTGTAACTTATGTAATGTAGAATGGTGGTCCTAATAAGGTAGTAAATTGAATGACAGTTAGTAAAAATGGTTTAAAAACTAAATAGACCTAATCAAATGAAGCTGTAAGAAAAAGATAAAAACTATGACAGTAACAAAACTATTGAGAAATCAGTAAAACTAGATGAAATTATAAGAAAAACCTTGTTATGTACCAAAACTTACCACAAGGACTACTAAATACACAATAAATGAATAAAGCTATATTAGTACAAGTTGGTCTAAACTCATAAAGTTGGTCAACCTGAAATATGATTGTTTCTTTGTTTTCTACCTTGGTTAATTCCCAGCCTTTCATTAAGGAATTGCATGTGATTATTTTTTGGATCTTTTGTCATGGATTATGCTATTTAAGCATGGGTATATAGTTATTCATACTCTAAGTTTTGGTTAATATTTGGATCAAAGTAACAAAATTTATGGCAGGACAATTTAGGTTGAATGAGTTACGTGAGGCGACAGAATCTTATCAATGGGAGGATATGTTTATCTTGTATTGTCGGAGGGCATCGGTCGAGTATTGGCAGCTGGCGGCGGATATTAATATGGTTTGCATGAAGGTGGATCTGATGAATCGTGAGAGGGGTTATTTTGTGGAGGAGTTGCAGACTGCAGCTGCACAGTTTCTACCTAAGAAAATGGCAGAGTTTTCAAATGAACTTCAAAGGAAAGATTACATCAAACTGATGGAGCTAGGAATCTGGCTAGCGAGTTCGAACTAAGGGGTCGGGAGATTGACCTTTTCACATATAAGATTAAGGGTTTGTTGCCATGGTAGGGTCGATGATGCAATGGTGTATGTCTGTGTTGGCTAGTGTGTTTTCCAATAAAAGTGTTGTGGGCTGAGGATGCCTAACACGAGTGTTTGTGTCCTAGTTTGTAACTTAAGTTGTTGTCCTGTAATCGTATGTTTCATGAAATTTTATGTTTATGTTAATCTTAGTGCTCTGTGTCATGGCTATCTTAATCAAAACACTTGTGGTAAGGCAACTAAGGCTATGATTGGCAAAACTAGTAATAGCAAATAGAATCGAGGTGGTTTACTAACTCAGAAAGAAACATGCGGACAAAGACTCATAATCACCAAATAAACCTCCCTGCTTTGGAACATTCTGTGCAAGATGAAACTTGATATGGTAGGTTTTCGGGTCGATTTCTTTTTTGTCAAACACACCTGTCTCCAGTAGAATCAAGGGAAGATTGACCTCCAAACAATTCCTCATATTGAGATACCAATCACGACCTTCATCTTCACAACGATAAGCACTGTCATAAAATATAACATTTCCGGATTGTATGTGAAACTGGGCAAGCGACCAATGCTTCTTAGGTTCATTTATCGGAATGAACACCTGCAAGCAATATAAATAAAAATAACATCAATTCCAAATGAAAAAATTAAAGTGATATAAGATGTGTTGGAAATAAATACCCGATCAACATCATCCCATGCCAACTAGTAAACTTCTTTATTAGCATAAAATAGTGGAACCGAATCTTGAAGTAGAAGTGTCAAGAAATAATCGCTAACGATGGACCAATCAAAAGCAAAATACATCACCCAAAGATGGTGCGAAGTGCCACAAATACATCACCCAAAGCTCAATATGTTGTAGACATGTAAGAAAAACATATGTAAGGATGATTTGACAACTTTTGAGACAAATTATTAATAAGGTAAGGTGTGAATAGCATCCATACCAAATGATTTTTCCGCGAATTTTTTCCTTTTGTGAAAAGTTAAATAAGTCGGTTAAATTTCTATTTTTATTTTTTAAAATTTTTATGACAAATTAATGTTGACTAAAATAAGCGTACTAAACCGAGAAAATGACTAAATTGAAAAGTGAAAATGACCTAGTTGACTTTTTAAAAGACTCGACTCAAATCCGCACATGACAAAATCAGATTACAAACAGTTAAAACACTAATTTTAACAACTAGAATGCAATAAAGGCGCCTACATTAAGCTTAGACGAGATTACTTAGACAACCCTACATTAAATGCAATAAAGAAAACCATATGGGCAATCCCAAACTTCCTTTTACTCCTAAACCAAATCGCATAAAAGAAAACCATATACTAAAAAAAGCTGATTTTAATTACCTCGTCACGGAACTAGCCTTTACGATTAGCGTCAAGCCCAACAAAACAGTCCCAGAAAAGACAATCAACAACAATATCATTGGACCAAGGAAACTTGCAACGAGGACACCAAGAATTTTGTATAAAATCCTCCAACTCACGATGGACAAAAACTTTATCAATCCTACATGGTATAAAAAATATAAGTAAATAAACATGAATAAACATCATCGTGATGGATGATCATTTGATTTATCAATACTTAGTACGTAGAACTAAAAGTGCAGAAAACAAATGTTTACGGATGCTGATACATAAATGACCTTGAGTACAACATCTACAGATGCTATTGTATGACATACCTCTTGCCAAGGTTTGAGATCACTACACAGCTTAATCATATAAGGACTGCGGATATCATTTTTCTTTTTGAGTTGATCCAGAGGAGGGACTTTCACAGGAGCATCTACTTCCGTAAATTCTGGCCTAGGTACTAGTTGATGATGCCTCTTCTTTGATACACAATTTTGCAAAGCAAGCTTCATGTGAGGGACTTTCAACATCTAGTTTCTACTGTTCACAATCTTTTCTTCTTCCATCAAGACCGGTAGCCTCTCTTCCTTGACTCTTTGCAATCGTTGAATCTCAGCCTTTTGCTTTTCCGCTGCTACACGATCTTGGGTAGCCAAAACGCACAATCATTCGTGTGCATGGAAATAAAAACAAACTTAGTATTTACTTTAAAAGACAATTTAAATGTAATGTAGCTCAGTCATACAAACCTCTTCGACATATTTCTCATCTTCGACACACTCATTCGCATGAAGTAAAGTGCGTGAGTCGAAATAAAATTAAAAAAAAGTAATATGTATTAAAACTAAAAGTTGTAAAACCTCTTGAAATCATCAATACTTTTCTCCGTGATGATTGGATTGCGAATCAAACAAATTTAGGAAATTATCATTTAAATTTGAGCAATACTCATCACCAAGATCAAGAACCTTATCATCACTTATAACTATCTCACCTCTTGTTACATACATGTAAAGAAAAAAATAATACTAACCGATGATTTGTCTTCGAGTATGTCCATCATATTTTTTCTTATAAAACACCGCGGTATATCTGAGTAAGATCAAGAACATGAATCGCTTAGTAAACTCTTAAATATGTACGTGGTGTTTTTGGATTACCAATTAAGCTAATCCAAACACCTACTCAAAACATAAAGTTATGGTTATCGTTATAAAAATACCTGAATAATGGTTTCAAGTTTCCAAACCCGTGCTCTCAAACTATTGACCTCTGCAGGTAAAATCAACAAACCATTGCAAATATCCTGCAATGTCTTAACACGATCCTGAAGAGTAACACGAGGCTTCTGCTCTGGTTCTGACATACTATGCATTTTCGAGCGAGCTTCTGCTCGTTTACGCAGATAATCCTCAAAACGATCTCCATGGACAACAGGCGGGGGTCTAGGTGCATACCAGTTAAAAAAACCTAATGCCTCATGTGTACCACTCTGAATCAGCCTTAGCTCTCGTCGGATATAGATCATTGTTTGTTTCTTTGCCCTAACAAAAATACAATACAAACAGAAGTAAGATAAGCATTAACCATAATCATAGTCAACTAGTACATTTACAAAGATGGTATAAACACTAGCCTCAGGAAAAAGCTGCCCGAAATTCTCCAATTTTTGAAATGAAACATTCTTAGACCATGAAAGTGCTCTTGGGATAACACCTATTTCCTTACTCCACCAAAGCCAGCTCTTTGTAGAAGACTCTAAGATCCATATCGAAGAAAAAAATATAATATCGATTTTAGTTAAAAATTTATAAAATTTTTAGCTAAAAATTTTAGCAAAAACAGATTTTAGCAATACTTAAAACAAATAATTATAGTTAAAAACAAATTTGTGAAACAATTCTAACCTTGAAACATAAAACAAATCCAGAAAACGAATATTCCATCTTTTGAGTTGACTTGATATTTCGAATGGCATCGTACAACTGTCTCCAAATGAGTTCCCCCCAAGGAAATTTATTCCAATCTTCAAACTTCTCAACCATCCTAAGATATGTATCATCCACCACAGATAACAAGTCACGCCCCATAAATATGACCTCAAGAGATAACAAAAGCAAACTCGATTGCGTCTTCATCGAGACTTTGGTAAAAGCACTTCATCCTCAATCAAACATAGAAGATCTATGCTTTTAAGTTCTCACCTACCTTATGCGGAAATACACGGTCACGAAATATGATATCACCAATTCTAAACTTACGAAACTAGGCATTCCAAATTTAAAAGCAGTAATGAGGTGAAATTCACGGCGTCCAAAATGAAGATCATGTCCATTAACATTATAAAGTAGTGGCAAATCAAAGTGGTCATCATCAGACTTAATTTGCTTTTGAAGCATATAATGTATAAGACTCTCATCGTTCTCAAAAGAATTCAAATCCAACCATGGACCAAAGCATGTTGACCGAAACAGTCTACTGACGGTTTCATTTAACTGCCTTTAATCAATTGAAAGTAACGCAGCTTGCTTGAACGTGAAGCTTTGCATCGATTCCTATACATACAAAGCAATTTATAAATCTTATGAACATGAAGTGATAACATGAAGTGATATGGCCGACAATAATGAGAGTAACAAAGCAAAATAAGCAAATAAGGTACACCAAGCAAATAAAGTACTATGGGTGATATTGTGGTCTTGCTACCCAAGAGCTTTGAGGACAACTTTGAGGCAAATTATTAATAAGGTAAGGTGTGAATCTGAACCGAGCTTATGAAATCTTATAGTTAACCTAACCATGTTCCTTTTGCCCCAAATTCAAGCTACTAGGGAGCTTATGACAGCTAGTGGTGAGCTTAATAAAACGTCTATTAGTTCAACCTGTGCCTCAACCCAGTAATATTTGTACCACTAGCAGCCATACCAAATGATTTTTCTGAATTTTTTCCTTTTGTGGAAAGTTAAATAAGCTGGTTAAATTTCTATTTTTTTTTTTAATTTTATGACAAATTAATGTTGACTAAAATAACTGTGCTAAAACTGAGAAAATGACTAAATAGAAAAGTGATAAATGACCCTAGTTGACTTTTTTAAAAGACTCAGACTCAAACACAACTTATGACAATAAGCTAGCTATTTATCTTATTTGTGTGATTGTCGTAATAAAACTCACTACTTTTCTGCGTAAGAACTACATACAATTATGCATAAGAACTACATACAATTGCTTATATAACACACTCATCCATTCATTCTTCATCCTAATTATACACATAATTCCTCACATACACACTCATCCATTCATTGCTAAAAACCACCCTATATACTCTTTTGTACCAAGTGCAGGGATGGGTCATCTGTCCCTTTGGTACAATTTGCAAAAAGACTAGTAACCAAACAAAATCTTTCGGCAACTTGCATTTCTTGACTCAATTAAACATATGACTTTTAAAACAAAACTCAACTACAAGATGAGGCATCTACTTTACAAAATGGCTAAACAAAACTCAATTAAAGATTTACATATTTCCTGACTACTGTTAACTTGTACAAAGTTCAAGCCGGGACATCTAAGGGGTGTTTTACTTTGCGCATAATGTCTAACCAACAATAATAACTTAACCAACAATAATAACTTAACCAATCTATGTTGATAATGTGCATTATTAGCTAATTCAAAAACCCACAAAAACAGGGGTTATCAAAAAAAATTATTGTAATTCAGAAACCCACAAAATTAACCTAATCCAACATGCGTTATTAAACAGGGGTTATCATTAAGGGGTTATCAAACAGGAGTTATCATTAAGGGGTTATCACATCCAAAAAATTAACCTAATTCAAAAACCCACAAAAACGATACTATCAAAGAATAATCCCCAAAACAGGGGTTATTAAAAAATTATTGTAATTCAAATAAAAACAGAGATTAAACATAAATTAGAACTAATTAAGCGATAAACATATCGTTTGTATCAAAAAATTAAAACAATTACGGTTTGGATAATGTGTGTGTGGATTTGTGTGTGTAAATTTGATTTACTACTCAATAAATTTGAATTACTAAATTAAAATAAATTAAAAAAAAAAAAAAAAAAAAAAAAAAAAAAGGATTTGATTAAAAAAAAAGATTTTGATAGTTCTCAATGATACCTTTTTGCAGATCCACTTTTTCAATCGCACATTAGCCGAAAATCTCACACCGTCGTTCGCACATCTGCTACATCGGATATTATATGTATGGTCCGGTTTCTTGGCTAACTAATAATTGAAAGGGTACTTATTTTCTGGACACGTGTCAACATTTTAGTGGAATCGCACATTCGCACATGACCAATTTGGGAAGAGAGTTTATTTTCAAAGTAACCTCAACGGAGGTTTTTGATCTCTTTAATGGACCCTTTGTTTATGTCCATTTTTGGAGAACTTACCCTTTTGTTTTTGTGCATGTTGTTGGCCATTTTGCACGGGTTTACTCGTGTAGGGGTAGGATATGTCTACATTTTACCTCCCTCATACCCTGCCTCGGCGGGAATGGGTTTGTTGTTGTTGTTGTTGTTATATGTACCATTTTTCCGATATATATTCAGTTCTTACATTCAAAAGTTGTTACTGAAAAAACTAGCTACTACTCATTCAGGCATCAACTATCAATTTCTCATGCATGCATTACTATCTTATATATCAGGACAAAATAAGAATATATGTTACATAGTTTTACCTAGATTTTTATTTGTTTCACGGATCTCCACTTAACATAGTATCTCAAAACTGATAGCATCTGATTTAAGGCTAAAAGTTAGGGAACCATTATATGTTGTGAAGAAATTTACACTGTTGAGTCCAATAATTGTTCCAAATAATCAGCACCTAAATCCTCCAAAACGACTTTATGATCATCCTTCTTATTCTTTTGAGAGTGTCGTTTCTTAAGCACCACAACGGGCGAACACCCTTCTTCGAAACCATACTTCATTTTATTCAAAGACTCTTTAACCATCTCAACAGGAAAGTTCAAAAGAGTCAATGATCCTCTCATCGAAAACGCGGCCTCATCATAAGCTATAGCAGCCTTTTCAGCACTATCAAATGTCCCTAGCCAAACCCTAATCCCATGTCTAGTCGAATCCCTTATCTCAGCTGCGAATTTCCCCCATGGTTGTCATCTTAATTACACCTCTATATGACTTGTTGTTTGTGTTTTTAGTTTGTGAAGGATTAGGTTTTGATGTGTGTTTGAGATTATCTGTTGATGGTATAGTTGGGGTTTCTTGTGGTGTAACTTCTAGCATGTCAAAAAGTAACACGTGTTCGGAGTTCTTGAAATCGAAAGGAGTTGATCGGAAGTCCGGTGATTTGAGTGAAAGAAGTGCCCATGAAAGAATTTTGTTTGGAAGGTAATTGTTTTCCTTGATTCTCATTAATTCTCCAATCGGTATTTAACTTTAGAAAATATATTTTAGAGAAACTAATAATGAGCAAGGCCTAGATATATAAGTGGGTCTTAAAATATTAACTAAACATATACTGTACAAGATAAGCAAAAGTTTAATATAAATCATACAAATTAATGAGCTAGGCCTAGATCTAATAAACTAATCATATACCTTTCATTTTCTTAATAAAATAAACTTTAATACCATTTTTTTTCAAAATTAAATATCTTCCTTAGATTCTTTAGTTTTTAACCATTAATCGTTTGGGGACATCTAAAAAAATCATACTAAATCGAGACAAGAGATCTGCAATTAAATTAATATTTCTCATTTATTATGCACTTTCATATTCTTAATTTTTCAACGCATTTTTTCAAAAAAAATCATCTGCATGACGAGAAAATTATATTTCTATATATAATTTTTGAAAATCATATATGATTCGATTTTTACAAATCATATATGATTTTTGAAAATCATATGTGATTTGTAAAAATCATATATGATTTGTGAAAATCATATGTGATTTGATTTTTACAAATCATATATGATTTTACAAATCATATATGATTTTTCTGGGCGAAATTTTTGAAAAAAAAAGTTTGTCGAAAATATAGAGAAGTGCATATTTATAGAAAGATAATTTAATTCTCGTTGCAATGGTGTATTTTTTGTAGTTTGAAGATTTACCATTTGCAAGATATGTTGTTTTTAAAAAAAGGGTGAAAATGGTCTTTTTATTAATTTTGATAAAAAATAAATAGCTAAGATTGATTTATTCTATGGCAAATATAAGATCTATATTGATCTCAACATATCGACTAATACAAGGACAAAAGAAACAATAAAAAAAAATGAAATGACAAAGAGTGAAAAAACAAACTTACCCTTATGTGCATGGCATGTGACATAGGGCTGAGCATCGGGCCGCTCCCGACCCGAATCCCGACTATCCCGAATCCCGACAAGCCGGCAAACACAAACCGAGTCCCAACCCGATTAACCTCGGTTCGGTTTCGGGACTTGATTCGTTTTTGGTTTCGGGACTCGGGACTCGACAAGCCGAATCCCGGGAGCGGAAAACGGAAATTGAGATCGGTTCGGTTTCGAGACTCGGGATCGGGACGGAATTCGGGAGTCGATCGATTTTGCTCACCCCAAATGTGACATGAATAACAAGAGAAATTTAACGTCATTATAAAATTGGACTAGCATTTAGCAACATTTCAAATGTGAGGATGACTACTCTAATTTTGTTGAATTTAAAATCTGAAAAAATCTTAGACTAAACGTGTAATTTACTCGAACAAAAATAAAGAAAGAAAAGATGCATGTTGTCGTTGGCTGCTTTCCATGTGATCCATCATTTTATATATTGGAAAATTACTAAAGAGGACTTTTTTCAAGCGTGGTCCGCTTTTTAGACTTTTTCTAGCCACTTTCCCAAAAGAGCCACGCTCAACCGCTTTCGACCCCATACATTTTTCGACACGTGGCAAATCCGGTCTTGTTCAAATAGTCACTAAAGTGTCAAATCAAATCTTAAAGAAATCTCTTGTTTTGTTTTCTAGCATAATGTCAACGCTCGACTGCGGTATTTCAACCATGCAGTGCTCAACCGACCCTCATTATTTCACCTAGGAAATTGAAAAAGAACCAAAAGATTTCCCAAATCCAATTGATATGACTATTTTTATTTTCTTTTTATTTTCTTTTGCCACTTTAACCCTTCAATATCTTCAAAAACACACTCAACACACACAAACACACAAGATAAAGGCATGGATCCTCAGACATCACCCGTGTTGTTGTTTAGATCATTTCCGTGATCACACAACACCAAACTTTGATCACACAACCGTTTTGTTGTTTAGATCATTTCCAGACGAGATCCGTTGATGTTCGACTCGATTATATGATAATGGCTTCTAGACAAGTAAGTAAAAAGTGCGATTTTCACGATTAACATACATCTGTTTTATACCCTTTGATTTTTAATCGATTTTTTTCGATTTGTACAGTAACTTTGATTATATATTTGTTTTAGGGTTTTTACAAAATTTTAGGGTTATTTGATGTTTAGTGTGGTTATTGTTACTATTATTGTTAGAAAACCGACTACGTTAGTATACATGTTAGGGTATGCTTATTTACGCACAATAACCCTCGTTTTGTGCTTAACATATATGAAATATATTGATTATCTCGAAAAATTGGACACCGTGATACGTGAGATGTTTAGGTTATTAAGATATTGGTCCATGACTCCATTTTTATTGGTCATAAGTTTATAACATATGCTAATATGTGTATGCATCTAATGTTTATTTTATATTTTTGTGTATAGGTGTATTCTCACAAGCTCGCATGCTAGATCAAAGTTGCACTATATCAAAACTATAAGACAAAAGTCGAGTTTCAAGCACCGGTCGTCTTGAACTTTTTAAAACCACGCTTTGGAAATGGTTAGACATAAAACATACGAGCTTGATAACCATTTGCTTCATTATTTGCTCCAACATCAACGCTTTGTTGAAAACCACGATATAAACACTCCATTGTATTTTGATATCCGGGAAACAACTTAGAGTTTGGTCGTGAAGATATGTGTCTAGTATTAGGTCTTCGCTTTGGTGATGTTTCTTTAGAGCATTTTAAAAACGGAATCTGGATTTGGTAGCGTATGCTAAGTTTTCTTAGAGAGGCGAACGAGAGAATCAACAATATAAAAGTGAACAACTAGTTAGGGTTCTTCTTGATCAAGTTGAGTTTAATGAACTTTCGGATGATGATCTTGTTCGCCTTTGTCTCGTTCTCGATGTTAGAGAATGTTTTATCGACAAACAGGAAAGAAATGTGGTGTCCCCGAGATATTGGTTTTAGTAGATGACATTTATGCATGGAATGCATTTCCATGGGGCGAGTACATTTGGGTTGAGTTTCACAATAAGATTTGTAATGCTATCTCAAAGGTTAGAGATAGACATTTGTTGAAAAGGCTACTAAGGCGATGGTTACATTGCAACTTATACATTGAATGGATTGTGTTCGCTTTGAAGGTGCGTAACTATTGTTTAAATACTAAGAATTTAAATCGGTATTGTAGTAATTTTTATGCTAATAGTAATAATAATTCCTTCATATTTGGCTTTTGAAACCCCGCATGATTCACTAAATTGGTGGGTTAAAGAAGATAATGTGATCCTCGGGTGTTGCATGGGAGGATGCACACAGTGTTTGAAAAGACGGATTATGATCTTCTTTTTCGTAATGCGAAATGGTTCGCCTTTTGCCGACAAAAGTTATACTCTACTCTTTTTTAAAAATTGTTTATGATTTTTTAAGGTATTTGCGTTAGTGTATAATAATTTTTTTATATGCAGTGACTGAGATGAAAGAACTTTGGTGGACATCTAGTTTAGAGTTTTTCAAGAAGTATAACGCAGACACACCAGCAGTCAATATATCCCGGCGACCGGAGAAGTTGAGACCACGGAGAAGGTGTTCAGTCTCAAATGCAGATACATCACCGGTCATTAGGAAGGCGCAGCAAGGCATGCCGGATATGGGGGATTTGATGCCATCTACAGCAACAGTTGTTTCTCAGATGGCTAAAATGCAACAACAAATTAATCAATTACATAAATTTGTCAAGCATTTGAGGCCTGATTGGGATAGGCCGATTCGGGTATGGATGGAGAATTGCCACCTAGTGCAACAGCTTTTAGATCGGATGGCTAATATGCAACGGCAAATTGATGAACTTGAAATTTATCCATACAATTTGAAGCTTGATGGGGTTAGTGAGAAGAATGGGGTGAAACGCATCGAGCAGCGTGTCTGTGAAAAGGTTATATTACTTGCAATTGTTTTAATCTTTATCTATATTTTGTTTTGCTTCTATGCCGACTCATTTGATGTATTACTTATTCATACATGTTTTATGTGGTATGATGGTCGTTTTGGATATGCATTTTAAAACTTCACGTAAACTACTATAGTTTATGTTGTTAAAATCATAATAAAAATTAAAATAAATTATAAATTTTTAGTTTTTGTAAAGTTAATAAAACTTCACCTAAACTAGTAGTTCATTAACTTCACCTACACTATTAGTTCTCTCACCTACACTAGTAGTTCATTTATGACACTAGTGCATTGTATTTAATAACTTCACCTACACTATTAGTTCATTAACTTCACCTAAACTACTTACTCTATAAATAAGGCTTCTACACTTCTACACATTCATAATGCTACACATTCACAGTCTTTATTTTCCACTGTTTCAAAAAAATGTCCGACAACATTCCCTTTGAAATTCAAACTGAAATCATTTCTAAACTTCCTGTACATGCTTTACTTCAGTTTAGAACTGTTTCAAAGACATGGAAGTCGTTCATCGACAGCTCCAAATTCCTTGTTGGTTTCGGTGTTCGCATCGTACGTGCCTTGTAGTTTCCTTATTCACTATCGCCAAGGATTTGTTGAGTCACGCTTTTAGCTTTTGTTGATGATAATGTAAATTTGTTCCAACGACGTCTGTTTTCCAAGTTTTCCTAACGCATCTCTAATACAAGTCTCATGTTTTTGAATCTTTTGCCTATTGGCACCTCTCATGGTTTGTGGTGTTTTTCGATTCTTATAAGATGGTCGTTTTTGGAACCCGTCAATAAGAAAATCGGTTGCTATAGTTCTCCTTGTTGTTTAAGTCAATCAACTCGATAAAGTAGTTATCGGTTTTGGTGTTAATCCAGTCAGTTTTGACCCTACCATTTTAATGATTTCATATCCGCTTGATGGACACGGACCATGGAATGTTTCAGTGTTTACATTGAGCTCCAAGCTCTGGAAGAAGTTAGAAAGTCCAGATTTGCATTCTTTCATTCCGACTTAAACGGTCAAGTCAGACTGTATTAGGTAGTTTTATTTACTGGGTGGCTTCTCAACGGCCTTTAGGCTCATCTAAAAAATCTTATATGATCGTCTCTTTTGATTTGGTTAACCACACCTTTTCGGTATTAGATATACCTTACACTTACTTAATCGGATTGCAAGACCTTTCTATATTTCAAAACTAAGAGACTCTTGTCATTTTTGCAACATGATTGGAGATCGCAGGCACACGGCACATATATGGGAGATATTGTTGGATGGTAACAATATAAAATCCTTTAAACACTATTTAACATTTTCACTCCTCACTTACTAAAATTAATTGGATTTACAAAGTTTGGGGATCCGCTTTGAATCTAATCGACCTTACCAAATGGATCACACTCTTGAAGTCTTCCAAGTTCGGTCACAAGGATTAATTAATCTTCGTGTTGAAGGAGACCCGTGGTCCTTCTTCATGAGTCCTTTCAACGAATCGCTATTGCCACGCATCCGTTGTTCGGTTTATTAAGTTGTTTGTATGTTATAGTTTGTATGTTTTTATCTAGTAGGTTGTATTTTAGTTTCTAAGTTTTTCTCGTACTTGTTATGTATAATAAAACCATATTATTTATGTAGACGATAATAAATCTCCGATCCTAATTAACAAATGTATTCGGTACTTTTAATTTTTCGAGGCGGTACTCAAAATGATGGTAGTATGGATGTAGATGATGATTCAAAGGTTTGTTATAACAACGGTTTTTTCAAGATTCGGTACACATCAATTAGTTGACCAAGCACGTAACATAAGTATATATTTATTTTTCGACGGGTGGTCAAAATGACGGTGATATGGATGTAGATGATGTTGTGAAGGATATTAATGTTAATGCAAATCAATGTGCAAGATGATATATTTAGTTCTAAGAACGATTTATCTTCACAACAAGTGCAAGAAGTAATAAATGACTTTTTGACTCACCGCAAGATCATCTGAGATGTTCGGTAATGTATGATAGGAATTACATATGAATCTTATGAGTTAATACATACCCAAAATTTCGAGAAATTTACACGTGCATTTGATTAGGATGGGAATCTTTGTGACGTTGATGAAGATGTGCCAAACAAGCAAGAAATGAACGAGCCCCAACAGATGGATTCACTCTTGATCCGTAAGTATGTGTTGTGCGCTTTATATAATGATAGATTCACCTTTAATCGAACATGTGGATCGATGAGTGAGGACAAAACTTACATTCTCCTTTATGCAAGGTAAATATAGTTTGAACATGTTAAGTATGATATCTTACATTTAAAAAACGAACATGACATTAACACAAAGTAAACTTCTTTTCGGGATGATAATGTTCTTAAAGTTGATGAAGATGTGGAAATGAAGGCCGTTATCGACGACAAAAGCTTACGGTCTCACACGCATGGTGAGTATACTCGTAACATTATAATATAATAAAAAAACGAACCACCATTCACTCGGACATGATATTGACACACGCTTTTTGTTTTTCGAGTTGAGAATAGTGTAAAGTTGATGAAGATGTGCAAATGAAGGGTGCGACGAGTGAGGCACAAAACTCACGATCTCTGTTCTTCGTGATGAGAATGTCGTGATGACCGAGGCACAAATATCGCACTCTCCTTTAATCCGTAAATATTCGTTGTAGATGTAAATCTAATAAAATTTAACCAAGACTCACCAAGATAAACTGCTTTTCGGATGTTCTTCTTTTGACGAGGACCAACATGTTCAAGAGACGCAAGAGTCTCTCTCTAGCCCTCGAATTAGCACTCGTTGATGTGAAGTATGTTGAGGCGTTTGACCGTGATGAAAACAAGGTAAAACATCAGACGCTCCTTTTGAGCGGGAGAGGAGGCGAGGGCAAGCTCCTTCAATCCCCATATACGCAAAGAACCTTCGACCACACCAAGAAGGTCTCTAAGCGACATTCGAAACTCAGATTTCATTGTCATTGGACCGATGGGAAAGAAATCAAACTCAAACCGTTCAAAGAGGTATTTTAGTGATAACATTTTTGATAATGTTAATAACAATGATATAGCTTCTATAATTTTATTATATTCCTTATTTCCATTGCCCAAATGCAAAATCTATGTCGTCTCGGTCTAGGGACAATGTTCGGACCTTTTGTGCATCCGAAATAAAATTGTTTTGGATAAACAAAAGAATAAGAACAAGGAGTTGTTTATGTTCCCATGGGCGGTGGAGGACGATCGCAAATCCGAATTTTGGCTAGGATTATCAAGGTAGGCGAGGGACACAGAGGTTGGCTAAGTGATGTGGTACGTATTTATTAGATGTGGTACGAGTTCAAAGCTTTATTGCGGGTGGTTCGTACTTAATAGATGATCTGTTTCATTTTTAAATCACGAAGATGTTGGATTGTTTGTGGATTTAATGATGCATTTTCGACCGATGATCTTGATTGGGTCATGGTTAGCCCATTTTGGGCGACAATGATCCTTGACGAGCAAATGCCGCTCTATTATGCGGGGAGTGACGAACGGCATCCCGTGGTTTCGTGAAGGCATCAATAAGGTGTCTCTTTCTTTAATTATCACATATTATGATATATATTATTCGCCTTAAGAGTAGCGATAATTTAGTTAGTGAGGCGATGATGAAAGTTTTCGCAAATGGTTTGTCGGACTATAATTCAATGACACCCGTATCTTGGCGGGTAGCCACGATCTTAGGGCATGTGGTTGCGACCATGGTGGGTGTTTTGTACCGATAATACATTTTAAGATCCGAGCCTTACTTTCCAATGACACCGTATCTTGGCGGGTAGCCACACCTAGGGCATGTGGTTGCAGCCATGGCGGGTGTGTTGTCAGATTAATTTTCTCCTTTGGAGAAAATTACCAAAAGGGACTTTTTCTAAGCATGGTCCGTTTTAAGACTTTTTCTAGGCTCTTTCCCAAAAGAGCCACGCTCAACCGCTCAACCGCCGACTCCATACATATTACTACATGTGGCATTTCCGATCTTGTACCAATTGTACACCAAGTGTCACATCAAATCTCCGTGTCACATTGCGTTAGTGTATAATAAACAGTTTACTTTTATTACTTTAAAAAAGACTATGTGAGAACATAAATGGCAAACAGTTTACTTCTAAATAAGCATCGGTATTTAACAATTAATGTACAAAAGATTTGAAGAACATAAGCGGCAAGCATTTACGTCCCGTAGATGAAAAGATCCTAGACAACTATGGCCCCGTATAGTCGATCCTTGTTGGAAAACATGGTACATCTTTATAAATCGAATTGACTTTCTCGCAATGTGGTACCTTGATGTTAGTAGTACCACGTGGTTTACCACCTTGTACTTGTTGATCTATGTAAACTTGTTGTCTTAGCTCTTCTAGAATTTTAGCCGGTAATCGGTCCCTTGGTTAAGCATTTGGGCCATATCTCTTCAATCTCGTGAAATATGACCTCTCTTAGTGCCTTGATTGACCATTCCATATCATCGACATCGCCTTGAATGTAACTTTTTATTTTTACGCTTTGACATATTTAGAATAAAGTGAAGTAGGGTTAATGGTGAATTAAGTGTGTCACTATTAAATAGAAAAATCACACTCAACCAAAGGCCATATCAATCTTGTTTGGTTTTGAATGACAGCTGATTCTGGCCGACAGTGAATATCTCAATCTTGTTTGGTTTTGAATGACATTGATTCCACTCTTATTGTCAAAACCGACAGTTGAATATCCGAAATCACATGCAAATATTCACGATCAACAATACGATATATACTCTATATATTATTGTCAAATCTTGTATCATTTCAAATAGAGTAAAAAACAAAATAAACATTTTGACCGGCAACAAGATGATGCGAGAATTAAGAGGTCGTGATGACGATGAATCAAATGATGCGATGTACCATATCTTGGCGTGGCAATTTAATATCATTATTTTTGCGACCATGGGTGGTTACATCCCGATGTTGTTTTGCCGATCCGAGCCTTGTTGTTTGTGTGTTTTTGATGATATTCAATGGTTAAAGTTGCAAAAGAAAAAAAAAGAAAAACAAAAGTGTCGGATCACTTGGATTTTGGGAATCTTTTGGTTTGCTTTTTCTGGAAACAAGATGATGCGATAATTAAGAAGTCGTGATGACGATGAATCAAATGATGCGATGTACCATATCTTGGCATGGCAATTTTATATCATTATATTTGCGCCATGGGTGGTTACGCCACGATGTTGTTTTGTCGATTCGAGCCTTGCCGATCCGAGCCTTGTTTTAGTTCGGACATGGGTGTGTTGTGTGTGTTTTTTTGGTTCACATGGATTGGGAAATCTTTGGTTTGCTTTATCAATTGTCTAAGTGAAAAGTAAGCCTCACAATGTGCATAAATTGTATATGGTTTAGTCGGTGATGATGACTATTTTCTTCAAATGGCCCCGATTGGACTACAATTTCATAACAGTATCTTGGTGGGGTAGCCACACCTTAGGAATGTGGTCACATGACCATGGCGTGTGTTTGTACCGCTCATACATTTCTAGATCCGAGCCTCTTTTGGTAAGTTTCTCTTGTTTTATGCATGTTGCTAGATTAGGTCCACAAAAGGCCCCGATCGGTGGTAGAGTGCATTTCACCAAAGAAAGATGGGACATCAAGAGAATGTTGTGGCAAGTAATTTGGTGCGATTACTTTTCGCAATATCCTCTTTGTTTCCCATCTTTCTTTGAGAATTTCATTGTATTATTGATCGGGGCCTTTTGTGGAACCGGAACCGAAACATGCAAGAACATATTAATTATCACGGCCTTTTCGATGAATCAAGAGATGAGAAAAGAGTCTTAAAATAGCACACACTTGGTAATATGAATGTAGTTTGAGCGCTTGAGCGGTTGGCGTTGTCGGACTATAATTCAATGACACCTTCATATTTATGCGTAAGGCGATGATGAACCTTTTCGCAAATGGTTTATCGGACTATAATTCAATGACACCAGATTGGCGGGTGATTCGCTAAACAATCAAGTCAAACAGACTTGAAACAAATGAACACAAATGCAATTAAGTCCCGGAGAATACGAGAGATTCGGTCGTTATGTCCCACGGAGACTCAATGGTGTGTTAAACACTTGATCAGACGGTAGAATGATCACTAATGATAGCGATCAGAAAGGATTTGGATATGATATTACACTACTGAAAAAAAGTTATAAAATAAAAGCGACTTAAATGCAAATTAAGAAAATTAAAAAGTTAAAATCTATTAAATAAACGCTATCACTATTTTTAAAGTGATGAACGTTTAAAACTTAAAACTTAAAACTTACGTTTAAATAAAAATAACGTAAACGTACAAATAAAAACGTGAAACTTACACAATATAAATCCTAAAAATATGAAAAATACATTTTTACAAACCTAATGATATGAGAAAATTTATAGAAAAGGAAAATTATTTTTACAACTATTTATGTAATTATTATTAATTAAAAACTATTTATTAAGTATTTAAAATACACTAAAATAGAAGAAAATACAAAATTAACCTAGAAAAATGAAATTATAACTTAGAAAATCTAAAATATGATAAAACTAATTTTAAAACAGAAAATATATTTTTAGACTTTTTATGTATTTATTATTAATTTAAAACTATTTAAAACTAATTTAAATTATTAAAAATACCAAATAAAAGGAGAAAAATATGGAAAAATACTTTTAAGCTTTTACATTTATCCAAACTTAAGAAAATGAAAATTATTTTTAGAACCTTTTCTTAATTATTTGTATTTAAAGCTAATTAAAAGGATTAAAAACTAATTTAAATTGAGAAAATAGTAAACAAGCTAGGAAAAATCTGAAAAATTCAGGAAAAGCTTAGAATAAAGTTAGAAAGCTGGGAAAATAGAAAAACAGGGCTTGTTTGGCAGAATATGAATCGATAAGGAAGTGCTTATGAAATAAGCACTTCCAATAAGCAAATGAGGCACAACAAGCACCAAACTGATATGGAAGGTCTAATATGCTAAAATAACCAAAAAGCAACACAAATCAACAAGCTACAGCCATCGGATATCAAGATGCAATGATTTGAGGCTCGAGCTAATGGCGATAACAACTTGTTAAAGGGGACCAAGTTTGAGCTATTGTACAAGCTACAAAATAAGTCGAAATGGAAAATACCAATTGGAACTGTTATAGACCTGGTTGAGAGTATTTGTACCAAAATCAGGCTATGATAAGTTTATGAGCTCAGACACCACCGCAAGATCTGCACAAAACCTGCAGGATCGGTCGCATGCAAGACAGGGAGATGAGCTTGTTTTGACAAGCTCATTTGAGGCTTCTAAAAAATGACAAAAACTGAAAAATGCTAATAATAAACAAGACCATTTTAAGTTAGTACACCCACAATTTGATATCATTTGTCTCAAAATTGAGTTCATGAAAATCACCTTAACTTGGCCAAAATGGATATTTCAAGCTTTTGACTTTTGGCAACCGAAATGTTGACTTTCTTGAGTTTAGATCTCAATTTAAAGACCGATATTGGTGCTAATGATGAAATAAGACTAAAGAAAGCTATGTTTAAGATTTCTAAACACAAAACTAACTCTTGATCTTGAAAATGTCCAACAAAGAAGCTGTTAATATGGTTAAAGAACATTTTGACTTTGGCAAATGGTAAGCACAAGATTATGATTAATATGATCGCATATGAGTTAAACAAAACCAGAGCAACAATTATCCACCACTATACTATCCTATAATACGTATAAATTAGCAATGCCAAACACCCTTTAGCTTATGTTTTGCAAACCAAGTGAAGTCGACTAGTACTCCATTTGAACTAATGACCAAACTAGGTTTTCATGACTATTATACAACTAAATGAGCAAGTTAAACTACAAAAGATCATAGATACAAGGGAGCTTGAAACGCAATATGACTTGAAAATGCAAAAGTAAAACAGACACTCACAGTCCCCACCGGTTGCAGCCGTAACCAAGCACAAAACTATGCTACCCTAAGTTATTTCCAACCCATGTCACCATCGCAACAACCTTTTCACCACCATTTCTATTCTTGACCAATCTTTTGACTTTTGTTGACTATGAGATAAATTGGTTTGAAAATACAAAGTAAGCTTACCCACAACTATATAGAGCTTATTTCACTAATTTGAGCTTGGGAAGAAGCTTTTAAGGTTTGAATATATAAATTAGAAACCTGAAATACTCAACAAGAGACACAAAGCATGAACTTTAACCAAACTTTTGAAATTGATTCTTAAAAACAGTTTACAAAGATGAAATAACTTAAGTTTATATCAAAGGAACAAAAGATTACGATTCTTGGCTAAATTAATACATTAATAGAAAACGACATTAGGAAAATTTTATATATCTAACTACTACTACTCTTGCTTCTTTCTTCTCTTTTATACTCCCGGCTTCTCTCTCATTTCGATAAATCCCATTATCTTTTGGCCATTGATCACTTAAAGTGATCATGGTCGACCGATATTATTAAAAGGGGGTCACAACCATTATGACAGGGTCCAAAGATAGGTAGGGGTCCAAAATTAGTGTAAAGGGTTTAATATTAATAGGGACCATTGTTGTCACTTCAAAATACAAGGACCATAACGCCAACACTTCAAAGTTTCTTCCAAGGACTAATCCGACAAGCTTCAAAAGTACAGGGACCAAATCATCATTTTCACATTTTCCGTGGACTTATCTTGCCAATTTTGAAACTTGAAGGACTAATTTTGTAATTTTCTCAAAACTTTTATATTTTTCACCAAAGGACTAAATTTGACAACTTATGATTTTAAAAGGACCTTTGGTGACTTTTCTTTGAAATTTTGACTCGTGGACCTGCTTTTGACAATTTTTGAAAGTTGGGGGCTCAAACCGCAATTTTGCAAATTTGAAACGTTTTCATCCGATTTTGATATTTTTGCATTTAAAACACATAAAACATTGATTTGTGATATTTTGATCATTTTGATGTGTTTCGAGTGTTTTCAGATGATTTTGCGCTTAGATTACACAAAATGATGAGTATTTAGACACTCATCAATCCCCACATCGAGATATTGCTAGTCCCTAGCAATGATTTGAGAAAACATAATGGATTTTAATCTCTTTACCAAAAGCCATTACTCGAGTAGCCAAATGTTTCAGCCAAGTAAGAACCTTGGTACATCGATAACCAAATGATTTTGAGCAAATCATGTCGTAAACGGATTTGATTAGTCTTTACCGTGCCGCACCCTTCCGGACTAGCCAACTCTTAGATAAATTATCAATATTATCTTTGGTGAGTCAATACCAATTATGGTTTTTCCACGCCTTTACCACAAGCCATAATCTTGGGCTAGCCAACTCTTCACTTTTTAGATATGCGTGAGTTGAAACCATACAATTTTGGGCAAATTGCAAGTCGTAAACGGATTTGATATATCTTTACCAAGAGCCGCTTTGCTCTGGATTAGCTAATCCTTTAGTCTTACTGACATATGGCGATCGATAACCAATTGAGTAAGTGTAAACACTTACCCAAAAAATTTTGGCCAAAACGGGAACCGGGTAGATAATATATGAAATTGCGAGAATTTCCCCACACTTAGAAATGAATATTGCCCTCAATATTCAAAGTACCCATGGTTATGCCGAAACAAAGAACGTAAAGGGAAATATTACGCCATTATTTAGAAAGATTTTTTTTTTTTTTTTTTTTTTTTTTTTTTATAACACGCGGGCACTCCCACACTTAGGTGGTAGAAAGGGGTAAGAAGATGCATATATGGGTGAAAACCCATATAGTGTGTGCTCTTGTTTTTGATTTTCGAGTCGCTAGCTTGACTCGACCCAGAATTAATTGGTTCATGGGAAGCAAAGTGGAATAGACAATCTCCAACGGACTTTCATTCAATATGTTTGACAAACATTGAAGTACGTGAAAGTTCCACACCGATGAGATATACAGAGAAAGATGCACCCGCCACAAATGATAAATGAAAATGCCGGGTCAAGATAGTGTCCTCACCCGAAGGAGTGAAGAAGAGAGAAGTCACATCATATGTGAGGAATGGAAGAAAGATGTTGATAACAATCAAGATCCGCCTTCATCCTCAAATGTAGACATGTCGGGAGGAAGGGTGAAGGTAGTATCATCAATAAGCAAACTCTTATGATAGAGTACACCTTCCTCCGAGCCAATATCATCCTCAAGATCAAAATGGAAATGATCATATTCCGAGGAGATATGTCATGAAAGAGTTCACCGGAGAACTCTTCATGAAGAGAATCATTGAAAAACCTCAAGCTCGGGCTTGTCCAATGTAGAGTCACTATCCACAACGGGATAGGAGATGAAGTCGACTTAGCACAAAATGATTCGATCTTAGAAACGAGGATATTTATATTGAACAATTGTTCACGAAGTATCTCGCCCTCAATTTCCGGATCATCGAATTTCTCACTTCTTCTAAGCTAACTAGCTCGTAGGTAGCTCCTCGACATAATCGATGTCTCCATAGGATAAAGAATCGTCAAACGAAGTACAATCGCTTGAAGAATCGAGAACAACTCGACATGATCATATGGAATGTCAAGAGAGGAGAAGAATTATCATCAAGAGGCTCATCACACATATTACCGGAGATAACCCTGACTCACTGGGTTTGGAACAAGGCTCAACACTAGACGGTTCCATTTCGAATAGTGCTAGAAGGCTCGTCCCCATTATGAGAGTCAATGGAAGCTTGGTGTGATTTCAGTTGACAAGCTCTCATAATATTCCTTTACTTGAATAGAATCCTCATCATCATCGCCATCATATCCGATTCTTATATTCATCTCGTGAAGCTTACACACCATTCTTTTCATTTGTAGTTTCTTCAATGCGATTTCTTCGTAACTTTGTGGGAGATAACACCGTAATCATTGAGATGTCACAAGGCTCTAAGTCCGATGACCGATGGAATACAGATGGGGTTGGAAATTGTCAAACCGGAGAATTGGAATTTTGAAAATTTTGATTCATCGGTTGACATTCAAAAGTCGCATGAGGACCCCGCAATTCACAATGTAGATAATTGGGAAAATAACTTTCACCAAAGTTCGATTGTAACACTGTTCCTACATAGACAAGCGGGACTGTGGTGGACAATCAAAACCGTAATGAGAATCATTCCCACAAAACTCGCATGAGTAGGATTCGTATTAATGTGGAGGTAGGTAGGAAAATCGGTGTTTCTTTTGAAATGGGATCGGATTATCGACAAACTTGTCTCCGAAACCCACATTGGTACATCGCCGACAATTTCCACCATTAAATGGACCTCCACACTGTGAACATGTCAAATACCATGACATAGAGAATTAAATGATAAGAGGGATAAGAGATGAAGAATTAAATGATTAGAGGGTAAGAGAATGGAGAATTAAACAGTTTGAGGATAGAAAATGTAGAATTAAGCAGATTGGAGGATAAAGGATGGATATTTTGGTTTTTGAAAATATTGCATAAAAACAAAGAAGGAAAATATTTTTGATTTTCCGATAACTTTACAAAAACTTTTACAAAGGATGGGATATGTGCAAGAGTGGTCTCGAAATGGCTAAACACACGCTAAAGCTCCCGGCCGCTTAAAATTTGATTCACATAAACAAATAAGTCAAACAGACTTGAAACAATTTCGCATAATAAATGCAATTAAGTCCTGAGAATACTGGGATTCCCGGTCGTTATGTCCCACTTGAGACTCAATGGTGTGTTAAACACTGATCGACGGTAGAATGATCACTAATGATAATGATCGAAAGGATTTGATATGATATTACACTACCGAAAAAAGTTATAAAATAAAAGCGACTTAAATGCAAATTAAGAAAATTAAAAAGTTAAAATCTATTAAATAAACGCTATCACTATTTTTAAAGTGATGAACGTTAAAACTTAAAACTTAAAACTTACGCTTAAATAAAAATAACGAACGCACAAATAAAACGTGAAACTTACACAATATAAATCCTAAAATATGAAAAATACATTTTTACAAACCTAATGATATGAGAAAATTTATAGAAAAGGAAAATTATTTTACAACTATTTATGTAATTATTATTAATTAAAAACTATTTATTAAGTATTTAAAATACACTAAAATAGAAGAAAATACAAAATTAACCTAGAAAATGAAATTATAACTTAGAAAAATCTAAAATATGATAAAACTAATTTTAAAACAGAAAATATATTTTTAGACTTTTTATGTATTTATTATTAATTTAAAACTATTTAAAACTAATTTAAATTATTAAAATACCAAATAAAAGGAGAAAATATGGAAAATACTTTTAAGCTTTTACATTTATCCAAACTTAAGAAAATGAAAATTATTTTTAGAACCTTTTCTTAATTATTTGTATTTAAAGCTAATTAAAAGGATTAAAACTAATTTAAATTGAGAAAATAGTAAACAAGCTAGGAAAATCTGAAAAATTCAGGAAAAGCTTAGAATAAAGTTAGAAAGCTGGGAAAAATAGAAAACAGGGCTTGTTTGGCAGAATATGAATCGATAAGGAAGTGCTTATGAAATAAGCACTTCCAATAAGCAAATGAGGCACAACAAGCACCAAACCGATATGGAAGGTCTAATATGCTAAAATAACCAAAAGCAACACAAATCAACAAGCTACAGCCATCGGATATCAAGATGCAATGATTTGAGGCTCGAGCTAATGGCGATAATGCTTAAAGGGGACCAAGTTTGAGCTATCAGACAAGCTACAAAATAAGTCAAATGGAAAAATACCAATTGGAACCTGTTATAGACCTGGTTGAGAGTATTTGTACCAAAAATCGTGCTATGATAAGTTTATGAGCTCAGACATCACTGCAAGATCCGCACAAACTCAGGCAGATCAAAGCAAGCAAGACAGGGAGATGAGCTTGTTTTGACAAGCTCATTTGAGGCTTCTAAAAAATGACAAAAACTGAAAATGCTAATAATAAACAAGACCAAATTAAGTTAGTACACCCACAATTTGATATCATTTGTCTCAAAATTGAGTTCATGAAAATCACCTTAACTTGGCCAAAATTGGATATTTCAAGCTTTTGACTTTTTGGCAACTGAAATGTTGACTTTCTTGAGTTTAGATCTCAATTTAAAGACCGATATTGGTGCTAATGACTGAAATAAGACTAAAGAAAGCTATGTTTAAGATTTCTAAACACAAAACTAACTCTTGATCTTGAAAATGTCCAACAGTTGAACTGTTAATATGGTTAAGAACATTTGACTTTGGCAAATGGTAAGCACAAGATTATGATTAATATGATCGATATGAGTTAAACAAAACCGTAGCAACAATTATCCACCACTATACTATCCTATAATACGATAAATTAGCAATGCCAAACACCCTTTTAGCTTATGTTTTAAATCAAGTGAAGTCGACTAGTACTCCAAATTTTGAACTAATGACCAAACTAGGTTTTCATGACTATTATACAACTAAATGAGCAAGTTAAAACTACAAAGATCATAGATACAAGGGAGCTTGAAACCGCAATATGACTTGAAAATGCAAAAGTAAAATGACACTCACGTGTCCCCACCGGTTGCAGCCGTAACCAAGCACAAAACTATGCTACCCTAAGTTATTTCCAACCCATGTCACTAATCGCAACAACCTTTTCACCACCATTTCTATTCTTGACCAATCTTTTGACTTTTGTTGACTATGAGATAAATTGGTTTGAAAATACAAAGTAAGCTTACCCACAACTATATAGAGCTTATTTCATCTAATTTGAGCTTGGGAAGAAGCTTTTTAAGGTTTGAATATATAAATTAGAAATTGAAATACTCAACAAGAGACACAAAGCATGAACTTTAACCAAACTTTTGAAATTGATTCTTAAAAACAGTTTACAAAGATGAAATAACTTAAGTTTATATCAAAGGAACAAAAGATTACAGATTCTTGGCTAAATTAATACATTAATAGAAAACGACATTAGGAAAATTTTATATATCTAACTACTACTACTCTTGCTTCTTTCTTCTCTTTTATACTCCCAAAGGCTTCTCTCTCATTTCGATAAATCCCACTATCTTTTGGGCCATTGATCACTTAAAGTGATCATGGTCGACCGTATATTATTAAAGGGGGGTCACAATCCATTATGACAGGGTCCAAAGATAGGTAGGGTCCAAAATTAGTGTAAAGGGTTTAATATTAATAGGACCATTGTTGTCACTTCAAAATACAAGGACCATAACGCCAACACTTCAAAGTTTCTTCCAAGGACTAATATCGACAAGCTTCAAAAGTACAGGGACCAAATCATTATTTTCACATTTTCCGTGGACTTATCTTGCCAATTTTGAAACTCAAGGACTAATTTTGTAATTTTCTCAAAACTTTTATATTTTTCACCAAAGGACTAAATTTGACAACTTATGATTTTAAAAGGACCTTGGTGACTTTTCTTTGAAATTTTGACTCGTGGACTGCTTTTTGACAATTTTGAAAGTTGGGGATCAAACCGCAATTTTGCAAATTTGAAACGTTTTTCATCCGATTTTGATATTTTGCATTTAAAACACATAAAACATCGATTTGTGATATTTTGATCATTTTGATGTGTTTCGAGTGTTTCGATGATTTTGCGCTTTAGATTACACAAAATGATGAGTATTTAGACACTCATCACGGGTAGCCACGCCTTAGGGCATGTGGTTGCGACCATGGCGGGTGTTTTGTACCGATAATACATTTTAAGATTTGAGCCTTACTTTTAGCAATCGGTCGATATAAAATTGACATTTGTAATTGGGGCTTACTTTTTCGAACCCATCAAATGCTTTAGTTTTAGAAAGACGATGATGAACCTTTTTCGCAAATGGTTTATCGGACTATAATTCAATGACACCGTATCTTGGCGGGTAGCCACGCCTTAGGGCATGTGGTTGCGACCATGGCGGTGTTTTGTACCGATAATACATTTTAAGATTCGAGCCTTACTTTTAGCAATACCGATATAAAATTGACATTTGTAATCGGGGCTTACTTTTTCGAACTCATCAAACAGCTTTTAGTTTTAGATAGGCGATGATGAACCTTTTTGCAAATGGTTTATCGGACTATAATTCAATGACACCAGTATCTTGGCGGGTAGCCACGCCTTAGGGCATGTGGTTGCAACCATGGCGGTGTTTTGTACCGATAATACATTTTAAGATTTGAGCCTTACTTTTAGCAATGGGTCGATATAAAATTGACATTTGTAATTGGGGCTTACTTTTTCGAACCCATCAAACAGCTTTTAGTTTTAGAAAGGTGATGATGAACCTTTCGCAAATGGTTTATCGGACTATAATTCAATGACACCGTATCTTGGCAAGGTAGCCACGCCTTAGGGCATGTGGTTGCAGACCATGACGGGTTTTTGTACCGCTTATACTTAAAGTCTAAAACGGACCATGCTTAGAAAAAGTCCCCTTTGGTAATTTTCTTCTTATTATTTCTAGTCTTCTAGAGTGAGTCAAAGCAAGTGTTCAAGTTGGTGTGGTTTTGTCCACATTTAATATACCGCTTATACATTTTAAGATCCGAGCCTTACTTTTGATCACAAACTTCCAATTCATATGATCACTTTTTGTAATTGTAAACATTATATAATCATTTTGCTTTCCAATGAATCTGATGCAACTATTTACATTTTTAGGTGTTCTTTCCCATCAATGAACCTGAAACACACTGGTGCCTGGGCGAACTATCTATCAAAACAGGTGTTATAACTTTATATGATAGCCTTGGGAGCCCGAAAGTTGAAACACGTAGGTGGTGGCTAACTTTGAGGGAAGTTTTTGCTTGTCAACTACCCACATATCTTGTTGAGAGTGAGGTGATGAAAAAGAAGAAAATCGATGCCAATAAGTATCGTGTTTCCTTTCAGTATGCACCTGATGTCCCTAAACAAGGTGGTCTTTATGGGGATTGTGGTGTTTGGTTCAGATACTTTTGTACAGTTGTCTCATAAGCTATCATTGAAGATGAAGAATCTCGCCCAAGCCGCTTGGCTTACCGTGAGTATTTGGTCAATATTTCGGAAATACAAGATTCCATTTACGAGTGACATTTGACATTTAAGTTCAGAACAATCTAACTTATGTAAACAATATAACTTCGCTATTGGTATGCTATCAGATGGTCGGTTGCCATTTACTTAATGGCTTATTTTGAACATGTTATGTAAACATTAATATGCTAGACTATGGTCGCTTTATGTAGACAAAGTTATGCAAACATTAATATGTATATATTTATATATTTAACTTATGTTGCTAATGTATCATGTTGCTAGTGTATGGTCGTTTAATCTACTTGGTTAAATGTGATGTGGTATTCAACAATATAAGATATAAATTGACCGGTGGTTGGGGAGATGGTGCATTTAATGTTTCTTGTGTGATTGTCGATATAAATATAAGTTAACAACATATGAAATTTCCACACAAACAATTATATACCTTCTAGTGTTTTAGAAAGTAAACAACAAAATGAATTCACCCCAAATTGGGAAGAATTACTTGATATAGATGACTCGATCTCCGAATGTCGCCCACCTCCCAACTACCATTTTCATATGGAAACACTACATCTCAAAATAATGCTAAAATGCCGGTTACGATAATACAAGGTCCCGCAGTATTGTTCAAGCTGCGAATGATGCGGGTGTGGATGATGGTATAATGGCGACACAGAGTACATTAGACAAGTAGTGTATGATGTGGGAGAGGATTCCGATTTTAATAGTGGGCCATGGGTTAGTGCGCTTGAGTATATCAAACCCGATTGCGGTATCATGATTGGTTGTTTCACGATATCGAAAAATTTACCAAGAAAGGGAAACTTGACATCGTTGTTGCTATAATTAAGTCTTGTACCCCAAATGTCTTGGGTGATCTCACAAGATCGTTGAAAGATGTTTCGTGTTTTATATCGTTTCAATACATCACAAAGTGGTTAATGACGAGAGGTATGAAAAGTCGCCATCGTTGGAGCCGCTTTGATCCTTCGTAATGTTTCTGTGTTTTCTCCGAAACAATCTGGAAATCACTATCTTAATATTACTTTAAAAAATGTTGTTAAGGTTTTCTCCAAGGATAGTGTTGCTAACAATGAAAGTGGAGTTGGAAGTAGTGGAAGTGTAATCAATTTTAATTAATGTAATTTTCTACATGTTTATCCATGTAATTTTCTATTAATTCAATAATTTAATCGACTTGGTTAAATGTGATGTGGTATTCAACAATATAAGATATAAAATAACTAGATGGGACGATTTGATTCCAATTTGACTAACGAGAACATAAGTCAACACATTAAACATATGTTTGTTACTACCCCACACTAAGATTTCCTACCGAATCTAACACTCATTTAGCAATGCACCGACATACATGCGTGGTTTTCTCGATTCGTTGCAATTTGAGTTTGGTCTCCAACATCTTTATTCTTGTCTCTAGCATGCTTATTTTCAAATTGAACTGGCAATCGAACATTCTGCTAGTTCGTATGTACAAGCTTGGAGTCAAGGTCCCGAGTTGAAGGTCCCGAGTCAAGGTCCCGAGAATTAAAATTTGGTCATTGTGAAGGATTATAACCGGATTGTTATCAAATTCTTCCTTCCACATAAAAATTTACACCCGTATTCTTTTTGTCGGTCGTTAGGTTATGCAAAATAAGAGATGGTTATGAAATAACATTTTAACTATACGGAAACATAAGATATCTAACCTTTGAAAGAGGACATGAATAGAAAAGTTGACCATAACTATGCTCCTTGTATGATTTTCGTAGCACTATGTTTCCAGCCCACATCGACACATATCGATCCATGCGAATTTCTTTGGGATACACTTCTTTGAGATTCAATATAAACGTGCTCAATCGCTCAATCGCTTCAACCGCCAACCGTGGTCGGGAGATGGATATATTTAATGTAAAGTAAATGTGGTGAGGTAGTGAAAAATTTAATGTGGTTGCCGGTTATATTAAATGTGGCATTAAATATGCATCTCCCAACTACCGCTTGAGCAATTGAGTTGAGCAGTTGAGCGGTTGAAAGCGGTTGTTACATTAAATATCCCCATCTCCCCAACCACCTAAAGCGATCAACCCAAGTCATATTTCGACACGTGTCCCATGCTCAATCGCTCATCTTCAAACCGGTAGTTGGGAGATGGATATTTAATGTGTTGCATTAAATGACCCCAACTACCGCTAATATAAATGTGGCGAGGTAGTCAAAAATTTAATGTGGTATTAAATATCCATCTCCCCAACTACCATTGAGCGAGTTGAGTTGAGCGGTTGAGCGGTTGAGCGCTTGTTGCATTAAATATCCCCATCTCCCCAACCATCGCTAATATAAATGTGGAATTAAAGATCGATCGCTCAATCGCTCAACCGCTCAATCGATCAATCGCTCAACCGATCAATCGCTCAACCGCCGACTCAATCGCTCAACTTTTACCAAATTTTTCAATAGATATATATTAGAACGGAAAATTATTGAAACCGATTCTCACACGTCCATAACATTCATATGGAAAAATTTCGTGTGTTTTTGTCTTTGAAGATGGCAATAGTTATGGTGTTTCGCTAAAAGAGATATTAGATATGTCGGTTAGTTTCATTTGTGAAGAAAAAGTTGAAGATTAGCAAAGGATGCGAGTTAGGTTTTCATACAAAATGCCACACGGTCCGGTCCGCATAGGTGATGACGATGATGTTGAATTTTTGTTAACGGTTTGTAAACCAAACGCCGCATTGCCTAAACTTTTAATCAAAATGATTGTCAATCAGCTCAAAGGTAAATCCATCTTCTTCTAATGATTTTGATGTTAATGATCACTTATTTCAGAATGATTTTGATCCCCAATGTGGATAATCATTCTAAATACCACAAAACGAACCTTTGACAATTTCAACCAATCTAACAATGAATGTGCCAATATGTATATAAACCAAAGAAAAAATGATCAAATTATGCTTAAATGGCAAACAACAAATAATTTCAAAATATGCCTCCACCATTCGATCCACCAAGTCTTGAAACTAAGATACCGAATACATTGAAATACAACAACAACTCTATAATCCTCAAAGAGGTGATGAATTTGATAGTAAAGAATTATGCATGTTTGCAATTGCTAAAAAGCTTTCAAAGATGGATTTGAATTTAAGGCTAGGAAAACAAATAAGTCTAGGTACGATGTAATTTGTGTGCAAGATGGGTGCAAATGGAAGATATTTGTCTGTATGAACAAATCAGTGTAAATGGAGGTTAGGAAGAGTATACGATGTTCACACTTGTTCAAGAACACAAATTCACCCTAATCACCGTAATGCTACCAAAAACTTTTGGGACATTTACTCGAACCCAAATGAAAGATAACAATAATTTATACCCCAAAGGACATAATGGAAGATATTAGTCAAGAGTATAAAATTGACATTTCTTATAAGAAAGCATGGGTGGAAGAAACCGAGCTTTGAATTGGTAAATGGTTGCCCTAACGACTGTTTGAGCAGCTTGCCATTTTATTGTCATAATTTAAAGATGAAGAACGAGGGTACGGTAACACATATTGATACCGATGATGAAGGACACTTTAAAATATGTTTTATAGCATTTGGTGTTGCGGTATGCATTTGTATTTATTTTTACATTTTTTCCTTTTATGTTTTGTATTTATTTTTCTAATATATTATACGTTGTGTCACTAATAATTTCTACATAAAACAGATTCGGAGTTTCTTACGATATGCGATCGTTGCTTATAATTGATGCAAAGACATCTTAAAGGGAAGTACCTTGGGACAAATTTGCTTGTCGTTGGAATGGATGGTAACAATCAAATTATACCTATTGCTACCGGTGTTTGTCAAGGTGAGACTGGGAGGCATGGACATGGTTCTTGTCCAAATTGAAAGAATGCATAGGGAACCACTGTGTTTGGCTATTATATCGGATAGACATTATTCTATTGGACAAGCGTGTAACACGGTCTTCCCAAATTCATTTCATGGTTATTGTTGTAGACATTTGATGATGAACCTGCAGTTTGAACAAAGAGTAAAAGTTAAAGGCAAAATATTGGAAAACATGCAAAGCTTACAATCGCTGAAGAATTTGATAGAGCGATTTCGGATATTAGGGTATATAGAAATGGTAATGGCTTACAACAAACTTCTTCAAGCCGGGTTTGATAAATGGTCTAGGCACATTGCACCGGTAATCCAGACAACTACATGACTTCAAACAAAGTCAGAGTAAATAAATGCATTAACAAGGGATGTGAGAAAGTACCAATAACAATGCTTATGGAGTGGTACGAAAAGCTTTACAACGGTGGTTTTGTGACCACGACACAAATATCAACGTAATGTACTTTTTAAAATATGTTTTCTTTTCATTATTAGTCAATATAAGATGAAGAGAACATTATGTTATTTTATCTTCTAAAATTATTTCGATGCACCCAGGAGAACTTAGTGATTGGGCCGCGAAAGTTAGGGACGTAATGTTGAAGAGCGTTAACTGGTTGTGTATGGGATTGAACAGTTTAAACCGTACATGGTAGATGATCATCGAAAACAACATACCGTCGATCTAGTTAGTAATTCATGTACTTGTCGAATGGCAACTTTCCCGATACCATGTGGTTATGCGATAGCTGTAACTAGACTTCTTAGATTGTCCGATTGTAATCATTCGCTTTTGATTGGTTCAAGAAAACAACACCGGAAGGTACGTACTAAGGATTGGTTTATCCGTAGGAGAAATGTCAAGTTGGGAACTTCCCGATGGCTTGCAAGTTGTGAAGCCACCAATACCGGTAGTGCGTCAACTGGAAGACCCAAAACAAATATCGATAAGATCTCAAGGAGAGGAACTAACCCCTGTAGGTGTTCAAGGTGCCAACCGTTGGACACAAAGTAACAACATGCAGGAACCATTGCCAAAGAAAAGCATGTAAGTGAATAAAATTGGTATTCAAAACACAATTTTGCTTGGTAACTAACGAAGAAAGAAATCTCACAAATGTTGAAACTTTGTAGGAAATGTATCTAATGAGGAAGCTCAAGTAGGAACTACCATCATTGGAGATTGATATGGTGCAAAGCTTTGATCCTATTAACTTGGTCGACCAGAAGATCAACTAGCGGAAACATTTGATGGGTTGTTAGTTTCCTTTTTTCGTTGATCCGAATCATGTAAGACGCTTTTGTTTTTGTTTAGTTTGAATATGTACTAGTCGAAACAATCTATGGGTCCGCTGGATTATAACCGGATGTAACACGCTTAATGTACTTGTTTAGTTTGACTATGTTAGACGCTTAATGTTGAACCTTGTTTGCTATCGCTTATGTTGCACCTACTCAATCTAACAATCCAAGAGGAATAAGAAACAATTTAGAAACATACAAACAAAGAAAATATATACGTAAAATTAGGTGCCAAAGTTAGCTGTGAGGGATACATACATTCATACAATATTCACCAATAAACCATACAAGTTATCCAAAGAAAAAACACAAAAGTGACCATACCATGCGACGTGTTTTAGACCCATTAGTTCTCCATACAATTGTTTACAAATTCGACACCTAAATGTTTAAAAACAAGCACATAAAACATTCACCAACATGGATCTTGTGCTTGTAATAAAACCTAACCATTCTTTCACGGACGCCAATGCACCGAATCGGATCATCCACATCCAACAGCTTGCCATTCCCTAACCCGTACATTTATACGCTTCAGCTAAGAGTGTGATTTTACACGCCCGCATAATAGGACGAGTTTAACTCGTATAATATTCATAACAATATTCATAACTTTCAAAATATTAACTACTATAACTCAACTTCTCCATAGCCTCCCAAACACCTCAAAAGCCTTCGATCCCTCGCTCCACTCCACATACCATCTCGCCTATTATCCATAACCAAGCCCCTATCCGACTTCAACATAAGTTGGAAGCTTATAGTGATAGTGACTATGCCGGTGCTAATCGGATAGGAGGTCCACCATCGAGGTTGCCAATTCCTTGAAAGAGATTGATTTCTTGGCAATGCAAGAAACAAACTATTGTGGCTACTTCATCTATCGGGCGTAGTATGTGGTCACGCTAATTGTCGCGATGTGTTCTTTGGATTCAAAATCGCTTGTTGGATTATGGGTATAATTTCATGAACACAACAATTTTATTGATAATCAAAGTACCATATGCATTGTTAAAAATCCAGCCACAATGAACAAAACATATTGAAATCGTGCACCACTTTATAAGAGATGCATATGATAAAAATTTGATAAATGTGGTCAAAATTCCTACCGCCGATAATGTGGCGATTTGTTAACAAAGGCTTTTGAAGGACCAAGGTTTCAACACCTTGTGGTCCATATTGGCATGCTTAACCCTTAACCTAAAAGTTTAAGGGGAGGCATAGGCCTCTGGGAGGCATATGCCTCGTGGGAGGATTTGTGTATAACTTTGCATTTTGCTATGTAATTTTGTATATTTGATAGATTTTAACTAACTCTAACCTCGCTAATGTAATTTTAGTGTGTTTCTTTGTTGGTTTGTGTATGTTTCGTGTTTGTTTTGCGTAATGGTTGTCCCCGATCGCTTGAGATATGGTCATGAAAGCTAAGCTTGTTTCCACCGAATTCATTGTCAAGTGTGCTATTTGTTTCCTCCGGTCAAGTATCGGGTTATATGATTTAATCAAAAGAAGCATGTACAAATAGATCATTCATTCATTCAAGAAACAGCTTCTGTACCATGACATTACAGTACTAGCAACATCAAAAGCATCTACATGATCTAATAGTCCTAATCTATTACATATCATCTATTCCAACATCTAAAGATGAGCACGATGAGCATGACCGCCACATCTTTCACACTAATAATGTTGGAAATGCACGATCGTCACATCTTTTGGCACTAAATGTCGGCTATGCCTTTGTGAAAGCATAACCAACTCTAACAGATGCTAAGGATCAAAATGGAGAGGATGGATTGATGAAAACGAAGAAGTCAAGTCGATTGTGGTAGAGAGATGAGAAGGAAAGATTTTCATTTCAGCATCATCTACTCTTTCAACCATACATCAACTTACATCATTTTCCTTTTTCCATTCCTCAATACGATATGTGATGATGCACCAAAACATGATGCAGAGACCAAGCACCACCTTCTTCCCATAGTGAGTGGTGGATTTTGGCTCGTGGCCTTCGCTGAGGCCTAGGTGCCGAGGGTCGGAGTAAGATGTTCCTCATTATAGGATTCATCGTAATCTTCAGCAGATACACTTGGTTTCTCCACACTTTCATCTTCCGATGAGGAGAGAAAAGGTGACTTCTTTGGTAGTGGATATGGTTTTGGAAAATAGTGAAACCATGAATTGGTATCTTCACTAGATGATGAGGATGATGATGAGGATGTTGTCATGAGATCTATGATCTCGTGTTTGGTACCATGATGAATGATGGTTAATTTTGAAGGATTGAAGGAATTAGGGTTTGAAATATTATTTGGGGATTTTGATGAAAAGTCTATGTGCATTGGGATTGTTTTATAGCCGGGTACAAGTGGTAAGAGAATTAATGCGTGGGTGAAACAGCTTAAAGATATTTATCAAGCTTCGAGAGTAAGTCTTCTATTTCGCTGATTGTTCTACTTCAAACAGTAATGGTTTTCATTCCCACCGGTTGTAAGTGAATCCGAGTAAGTAGAAGTCCACGCCATCCTTGGTCAACCTTGACCAAATTTGGAAAATTTTCTATTTATTCTCTACGATAGTTTCGCTCCATAATAAGTAATTCGATTATTACCTCATTAAAACACTTCCTTTGTGCAAAATCCTAACCCTAATCTTCAAAAACCTCATGGCGCTCAATTCAAACATGATCATAATAAGGTTGCTTTTCTTGGATCCGCCGAGGAGATGAGCTTTATAGGTCCGATGATTTCTTTCTTACTAAGATCAAAGATTGTATATGCATTGACACATTCTCCGATGCTATATATGAAACTTTGATTACTCAATTTTGGGCGTCAGAAAAGAGAGGTGATATCGAGATAGTTGCAAGTGTTGATGGACAAGTATATGTGGTGACAGAGGAACCGATCGAAGACAACTTCGCTTGATGATGAAAATGGTTTTATCATTCGATTCTACGATGGTACTTGAAGGACTTAGAGCAATTGGATATCAAAGTTCGAGGACGATATGTGGTTGAAAAATAAGCTTTGTCCTATGTGGAGGTTCTTGGTTCATACTTTGTCGCAGTGTTTGAGCAATAAGTCCGGAGGATGGGATCTGGCCAACACAAATGGGATGTGGTATTGTTTGCTTATCTAAGGGTTTGACTTATAATTTCTCTAAGTATATCTTTGATAATATGGTAGAAAACATAACTAGGAAAAGGGTAAGTTTTTGATGTACCCTAGGTTCTTACAGATGATATTGAATGTTTCTACACAAACCCGTGCTTTTCATCCCATAAGTGTATCGACCCCAAGTTATTTGCTACAATGAGGACTAAATTTGAAGGGACACATTTTCCTTTGTTAGCTGACATGTTACCTCAGGAGAATGAGACTGATAATGAGCTTCATGTTGTTTTACCTTTTTCCAATCCTACTGATGGAAATCTTTCAGTAGATGGTGATGAGGGTCCTTCTGTTGTTGCTGAAGCATCTATGTCTTCACCAAGACCATGTCCTAGTCCTGCAATTATACAAGCTCCTATTGATGAAGTCCAAGTTACTAGTGATGAAGTTCAGGTTGATACTGATAGATTACCTACACCAAGTCCCGTTAGACTCCATTTGGTGAAGGATGCTCTTATGATGATCGTGTTAATGTTGCTCCCGAATGCCCATCAAGTTCCAATTTTGACCGAGCAATCACATGATGTCGATGAAGATCCAATTTCACTTACCTCATTATATGATTTGGTGAACAAGCTTACAGTGAGGTGACCGGTCTTAAGAAAGAACTTACAAACCAAATCTGTTTGGTCGTAAGATTGTGGAATTGAGTCTAAAGTTGAACACTGGAGGAATTGCCGAGTCAAGGATACAAAGAGATGTTTGGTTTCTTTTGAGGAGGAGGTCAAGAGAATCTTAATGAATCTCTTGATATATTGGCTGATGTGGCACTTACATCTAATGTTTCTTCTTCAGTTACTAAATCTTCACGAAGAAAGGAGTCTAGCAAGGAGCCTATTCTATATACTAGCAAAAGACGAAGACAATCTTTGGATAAGGTATCTCACGACAATTCCAAGGAGCTAAATATGAAGGATGCTTCTACCGATGGTTTAGTGAAAGAGGTTACTACCGATGGTCAAACTTCATCTATACCGTAACATTCAAATGTTTCACATTCAAGCAGATGATGAAGAAGTTTTTCTTGCCGGGAGAATGTATAAGTTGAATGCTTCTCCGAAGTTTTCTATACCGCTGAGGAATTGTCTCAACCTATTTCCTCCGATGCGGGTTTGATTGTTTCTTCCAAGCTCACATTGGTTCTCCGAAATTGGTTCTCACCGAGACATCTTCCGAGAAAGGACAGATCCTCGTGATTGCCGATCCGTCAAGTCGGTAGAGCGACTAAAGAACAATATCAAGCTCAGTCGGATTGTTTGCCGATTATGAGAATATCCGTAAGAGTCGTGTGTGGCTAAGTTTCTTCAAGATCAAGATGCTTCTCGATTTGTCTCCTAAAGGAAATTAGAACTTGATGCATTCTTTCCTACAATTATCGATGATCAATGGGATGGTTATATTTCTCAAGGTGCTTCCGATCCGATCTTGCAAAACTTATCTTAGAGATTCTTTTAATAATGATAATTTTGTGGATAAAATGGTTGCACTTGGTAATCAAAGGAAGAAAGAATCAAAGACAGTAGAAGAGCTCTTATTGATCATAGAAATAAAGCCAAAAGAGAAAAACCTATGACCTGTTGCTCGTAAGAGGAATTATATGAGGAGAATTGTGAAGAATGTCATATGTATAATTCGTATGACCATGAAGCAAATTATGACTTTATCCGATGATGCTTTGATTAGACAAGATCATATGGTTATGAAATTCTCTTCTTACGGTTCTACTTCTTCTTATTTGGCAAATAGTGCTTCAATGTCCGATGTTCCTACACCAAGAGATGTAAAACAGCTTGAAATTGTGGATAATTTTGATATCGCTTTTGCCTTCGATGGTACTTTCGGATGTTCCTTCGATAAACCTTCCGATGCTACTCTTCTTCGATGTGGATGTTTCACCGAATCTTCTTTGGTTTCTTCTCGAAATGTTGTCAAGTGTGGAGTTAAGTGATTCTCTTATTCGTGAGACCGATCTACAACTTGATACCGATAACATTGCCGATCCGGGAAAGCGTAATTTGGTTACAAGAAGTTCGGATAGATTGGCTAAGAAACATGCTTCAAGAAATACTACTTTAGATCTTAAGGTCGATGAATCTACATTTATTGAGGTTGGATCTATTGAAGCTTTTCCCAAGGTACTCATGTGGTTTTGGTTAATTGACACCGAAAAATTAACATCGCTTATAGGTCGGATAATATTGTTCTTGAGTTCAACTTTTGAAGGATATTCTTCATTTGGTGAATAGACATGATTTGAAGATGTCAGATGAACATGTCATTCAAGATATAAGTCTCATCAAGCAACCGGTTCTCGTTTATATCTCGCTGGGAGATCTTCGTGTTATGTTTGATTCTCGATTCTCCACATGGTAAAGGGTATTCTATTTGGAAGAATTCTCATAAACGGGAGATTGAGAGTTGGAGATTTTATCCTCTCCTTGTGTTCGTGTAGTTCGGACTACATGTGGATGATTTTATGTATGCTATCGATAGGCTTTATCCTTTATCCGATACTTTTATGGAAAGATTGCTAAGACACGTTGGAAGTGCCTCCTAATCCGGTTGGTAATGATGACCTTCATGCTACTCAATGTGTTGGTTTGATTACTAATCAACTTCTATCACATAAAGGTTCATCTTGATTGTAATACTTTGTAATATTTGTTTTCTTTCTTTTCTTAGTTAAAAAAAAAAAAAAAAAAAAAAAAAAATGCTTTTGGTTTTATCTAACTTTTCTTGTGCATTTGTTGTATATTTTTGGTTATTGACTCACCGATATACTTTGGTATGTCAAAGAGTTAGCTAGTCCAAAGGGTACAATTTTGGTAAAGACACATCAAATCTGTTGATAGTCAGAATGATTTGCTAAAAATCATAGGGTATGCAACCACCTATGCTTTATTGCCGAGTGTTGTATGGTTTTCAATTCACCATGGTTTATTCCTCGCTTGAATCCAAGAATTGGCTAGCCCACTTGTATATGGCTTGTGGTAAAGGCAAAGGCATTCCATATTTGGTTCTCAATTCACCAATTCTATGAATTGACTAGTCCCGAGCAAACGGCCATGTGTAAAGACATTTCAAACCGCTTATATGGTTGCCGGTTTGCCCATAAATCGATGGTTATCGGTGTACCATAGTTTACTTAACCAAACATATGGCTACTCCAAAGAGTGATGGTTATTGGTAAAGAGACATCAAATCCATTTATTTTCAATGATTCACCTCTCACAGGAGTTCACACACCGGATGTGATGAGAATAGTATGCAACTAATCTATTTTGATGTACCTCTTGTCATTTGTTGCCGCAAAGATATGGAGTTTCGTAGTTTCTTCATCATAGAGATGTTCTTTGATTCTTTGTCGTTGTCGTTGTTCGTGTACAATCCTCCGTGTCAGAAGATCTATCAAGAACCGGAACTTAACAAGTCAAATTCCGCTAGGGAGGATTGTTGGGAATTATGTGAAGTCCGGATTATGTCAACTTAATGTCAAGTGTTTCTACAAGTGAAGTGGATTCTGCCAAGACTTATTCTCATCAAGTATAATAGTGATTAGTTTGTTTCATGGAAGTGTCTATTCCGTATTTAGTTTATTTAGTGGATATACATGAGCTTTATTAGGAAGTGATTGTGTATATCTTATTTAGTTTTATGATTATACGCTTCTTGGGAAACGGTTTAGCGATATTGTTTAGGGTTCCTTATCTATAAAAGGAACACATTAGAAAGGTTTATGAACCGATTGAAAAACTCGCTTTAGTTAATATAAAGATCCATAGAGGATCAAGAAGTTCTTAGTTATTTGTTACTTGTGTTTATATTCACTGATAAACATTAGTAGTAGAGATTGTCTTTTATTGTGCTTGTGATTACATAGGCATACATAACGATCCACGAGCTCAAGATCTATCAAGGTCTTTGTTTGTTTCAACAAGTGATAAAAGGAGACTCTTTTGGGTACCAAAGACCTAGAAAAGGTTGGCCTTTAAGGTACTTAAAGATCTTCTTAACAGCATTGAGATGGGAAGTCATGGAGTAACTTGATGTCGCGAACAAACACTCACAAAGAAAAGTAATATCAGCCTGGAAGTCGTTAGATACATCAAAGACCCAATCATAGACCTGCATAAATGAACATTCACAGTGGATCGCCTTCATTGTTGGTCTTTGACTTTGAGCTTCATAAGGTGTAGTAGCAGCCTTACACCTCCATACCAAACTTCTTCAAGATGTCCTCACATATTTGTCCCGACCGATAAAGATACCATCGTGTTTCACGAACTTGAAGACCCAAAAGAAAGTCATCTCCCATTGCACTCATCTCAAACTCTCCTTCATAAGCTCCTCAAACTCCCCGCACCAAGCTTCCTTTGTGGATCCAAAGATAATGTCATCCACATAGACTTGCACAAGAACAATGTCGGTGGAATTCTTCTTAGGAAAAGAGTCTTATCAATTGCACCTCTTCTCAGTAACCATGCTTCAAACAGAAAGGTAGAGAGCCTAGCATACTGTGCTCGGGTGCCCGATGTAGTCCATAGAGAGCTTTGACCACCTTATAAACATGATTAGATGATCTGGATCTTCAAACCTTTAGGTTGAGCGACATACACCTCTCTTCAATTTCACCATACAAGAAGGCTCCTTTAACATCCATTTGATAGACCATAAAGCCCATATAGGATGCATAAGCTAAGAAAATCCGATAGCCTCAACTCTCACCACGGTGCAAACACTTCATCATAATCGATCCCTCCTCTTGTCTATAACCCCTGCAACTAACCGGCTTTGTTTTTAATGACAACACCTCTAGCATCTCTTATTCTTCGTAATCCATTTTGTCCCAATAGCATACTTACCATCGTGTAGTGGTACCAATATCCAAACCTCGCCGATTTTGAAACCTGCTGCATCTCATCCTCGCATTGCTTCAAGCCAACTTCGAGTCTTCAAGAGCCCGAGTAACACCGTTGGTTCCACTTGTGAGAGAAAACAAGCAAACAGACAATGTTGATAGTCCGTGTGATTGTCTCTCTCGCCGATTTGAGACATAAGAGACAAAAGCCACCGTCCATATTTAGAACGCAGCCACGCACTCTTGTTCTAACAGTGCATTAGATCACCAATAATATTAGACTGTGGATGAACATTGTTGATCCTTGTAGTAGTGGTGGTGTTGACATCAATGGAAGAATCAAGATTAGTCATGAGGTTCAAAGTCAAGATTATAGGAAGGTGTGTTGAAGATGCCCGCTTAGGTTGATGATGACCAAGATCCAAGGTTTTGAAACCTTGTATAAGGTTCACCAAGATCTGCTGACACTTTAGTAGAACTAGGAGTAGTGTCACCATGTCTTTCACCGAATTGAGAGGTGAGGAGAAACAACTACCTTCGCTAGAATTGAAGTTTCTGCCGAGTGAATCACTCAACTCGCTTCAACATTCCTCTCAAAGATCTAAAGTGGTCAGACACTTGTTTCTTCGCCTTGCAAGGTCCTCGGCATAATAGAATTCATCTTCACCTACATCAAGATACTTTAGAAGTGTCACCTACAAAATTGTTAGAGAGAAGGAAGGCACTACAATGGTTGTTCATCATCGCACCCAACGTCGAATGAGCATCCAAAGTGTCAGATTAGAGTTGGAGATGCTTCGAATCCGTGATTTTGATCACCCTTATGTCTAGCATAACCCAAGTAATCAAGTAGTCAAGATCAAATGACCAAACATGACCCCGTCTTGAACATTAGGTTTGTCTTCAAGATACCTCGATTCAATGTCTCCTCAATCTTCTTTGCGGATACATTATAAACTCAGATGCCTTACTATGAGCGAGAATACCCCACAATGTAACCATCATCGCCTTTCTCATCAAATTTGCCCAAGGATCACCGGTATTCGTAATTGTCACCGACGTACCAAACTGTTTAAGGTAATGAATAATGTGAACTTTTCCAAAGAGAAGTTCATATGGTGTTTTAAGATGCGGTCTAGTAATGGACACTCTATTGAGTACATAACAAGTCGCACTACCAAATTCAAAACATGGTAGAAGTTTAGAGTCCTGCTAGCATTGATCTTGCACCTCTATTAAGGTTCTATTTTTCCTTTCTCGCCACCCCATTTTGTTGAGGGGTTCTAGGAGTGCTATAGTCCCTTTGATTCCCTTTATCATGCAGTTCTATTAGAATGGCATTTTTGAACTCGTACCATTATCACACCTAATTCCTTTCACCTTTTTGTTCAACCGATTCTCAATAAGGGTAATGAAGTCTTTTAATACTTCGATGTTTCATCTTGGTCCTTAGAAAGAATACCCAACAAAATTTGCTAAAACCATCGCTGATCACCGACAAAAGTATTTATGATCAATGCTTCTCACTCTAGTTGGACCAAACAGATCCATATGAAGTAGTCAAGAGGTTCGAAAATAATGGTTACCACCGTATCAGAACACCTTTGTAGGAGGCTCAGGTCGCTTTCCTTTGTTGCATGCAACACGCTTATTCATTGGTGAATACTTTGGGTGAAGACTTGAACTAGGCCCACTTAGAGAGTCTGGTTGATGGTCTTGAAATTTACATACGGGCCATCCTCTCCTGCCATTTAGTGGACTCATCCACGGATGCTTTAGCCACCAAACATGTTAAGTCACCGCCGGTTGAACATTAGTTGTTGAATGTATAAAGATTATGATCATGAGAACCTTCATGAGAATTGAAGTTTCTTCCGGGAGTTTGAAGTCTTTAGACAAAGACAAGACATTCATCCTCTGTGAAGAGTACTTTGTTCTTAGTGTCATGATTTGTGAGATCGAGAACAAATTAAAGTGTTGAAGTTCCTTGACATAATAAACATTCTCAAAGTCCACCGAGGTGTTTTGATGGTCCCTTTACCAAGAATTCGTCCATCACTCCCTCCAAAGGTTACATTGCCTCCACCTTCAATAGGTATAAAGTTATGCATCATGTCCCTGCTTCCCGACATACTTCTAGAACAACCATCGCCAACAATTCCAACATCTTTATGCTTAAGGGATGATCCTACAACAACAAAAATATATACAGAATTAGTACACTATGGAGGCTCGTCATTCTTGACTTGAACCCCGCCTTGTGGATCATATGAGTTGTGCCATGTAGAAGTATAAGATCCACTATTGTTCTTGGGTTTCCAATGAAACTTAGGTCTCGCTTATTCCAAGAACAACTCACTGAGGTCTTGACAAGAAGATCCCAAGACCTCTCCCATCACCATAGGGTTAACATATCTAGGCCAAAACCATTTTAAAATATTCACCGGTTGGTTGAACATATGGTTTTCCAAAAGATCTTCTCCAAGGAAAAGAAGTATTATAATTAGCGACCAGGAACATAAGGTGGTATATCATTAACATTGGTCCACATTGGTCTAGTTTTCCTAGAATCACCACATCTACTCATTCTTTGCTCATGATAATCACAACCTTAATTAAATGAGATTTACTTCCACACACAAAACATTTCTTCCAAGAGAAGATTTATTCAAACCAAAAGATGTATTCTTACAAGCGTAAGTATTCAAACCAAAACCATGAAAAGAATTGTTTTAACAAGATTATTATGCAAAGAATTAAAAGCAAGTCTTGAGGCAACTGTCTTGGAAGTGCATTCCTTGGCAAAGAACTCGTCATGCTTATTGGTAGTCTTGGGTGCGTGCATGGTGAAGACTTGGAAAGGTCGACTTGTCATTTGAATCACACTCTGAGACCCTTGTTGGAGGACTTGTCATCAAGTAACACAAGAGACAAAGTCATTAGTAGAAGTATTAGGTCGTGCAAGTCTTTGACTTTTGCCATACGATGGTGTGATCCATCAAAGTCATTAATAGTGAAAGGTCAATGGGCATGTGCTCACCTCTAATTGGTCCACGAACAAGATGTAGGTCACCTTCTTTCACAAAATTAGCTAGGCTCGCTGGTGTAGATCTCGTGAGTCATCCCTAGCTTCTAGGCTACATATTTTTAAAACCTAAAGCCACAGAGAATTGGGAGCTTGACCGCTATAAATGAGACTAGCCAACTTATTACCATTCATCATCCACTCATTATTCCTAGCAATTTCCTCCTTAAGTTTCTCCTTGCTCTAGATTTTCTCGACTCTACATCGCTCTTAACTTCTCGCACCATTTTAATTCATTTGTAGCACATTCGAGATCTCTTTCTAAAACACCTATTTTCTCACCATAAGCTATTTCATTCTTTTGTAACCAAACCTTTTGTCTTTCTAGTGTTTTTAAAGCCTCATTATAAGCTTCTACTTCCACATAGCATTCATTATATTTTGGTTCCATAATATCATAAGCTTGTTTGAGTTCATTATAACGCCACTACAACCAAACAAACAAGCTTTTGTACCGAGAGATGCCCATCAAGGCAATCTGATCATGCCTATCCTCCAAGTACACTGCAATTAACCCAACATTATCGTAACCATCATTATCGACTCCTCATGTAGCTTCCACCACATTGCTATCAAGAGCGACCAATGCGCTGATCCTTTGAAGTTCCAAAGATCCTTCCGATCATTGATAAGTAGAGTATCGTACTTCATCACCGACTTTCCTGTCTTTTGCATTCTCTAGAAAAGTGACCTATCCGCTGGCATGTGAAGCATTTAACCTTCCTTTTATCAAACCTTGCGGATCGCGTCCTTTGAATCCAAACCGCCCGCCACCTTTGCCAAAGGTCTTGATATCCATGGAAAGCATGGCCACTTGCCACCCCGCCTTCATCTCTTCAAACTCAGGTGGGTCCACTTGATCAAAATCCTCATAAGCCGCCTCGCCGAGGATCATAATCAAGAAAGAAAGATCCAAGAACATCTTCCATAATTCCAATCGGATCTAGGAAGAGAGCTAGATGAAGGAGCAAGATTAGATGATGATGGATATGGGCTTGGACCATAGCTAGACTTTGGAGTAGAGCTCCAACAAATGCAAGATGACTAGCGTAGAAGATGATCGAAAAGGGCTTCTAACATCATGTTCAAGAGCTTTAAGTTTGTTATACACCATCAAAGGTCATCATGTCCGCACCACCTTAGCTTTTAAAGCTATGCTCACATGTAGCCGGATGGAGGTAAGGACCTCGAAACTTAGAGTTACTGATATCATTATCCGGCTTTACGTATCCCGTTTAACCGACTTAAGATCTTGTGAAACTTATCATAGCCCTTGTGAATTCCTTCCTCTCGTAGATCCGAAAGTCCCGAAATCGTTGTCTTAGCATGGACTTCTTGATCTTCGACTCCTCATTCCCACCGAACTTCGCCTTTAATTACTAACCGTGATATCTTTGGCATCTTGATGAAGTGAAATCACTCAGTGATCCTCGTGAATAGCTTGCGAGAAGAATAGTTCGACCTTTGTTTCTCTCTCAGACCGCCAAAGAACTCTTGAGAGCTTTGGGAGGAACATTCATCATATTACCAAAGAAGATCCGTGGTAGTCCTCTTCAAACTGCTCCCCTTCAAAATCACCGCCATAGATTCCAATCAATGTTGAGATCCGCTTTGCATCTTCATAGCCCAAAGATCATATTCCTCCTCTTAAGGTAAGTGAAACTTAGCATTGCTATTAGATGAGACTTAGTTGCCGCAGATGGGTGGAGTTTGGTTGTTGCAGTTCAAGACGATCCGAACCACAGCATGATGTTTTGTTATGGTTGTATGGGTGTTTAGAAAAGCTTGTCCTTAGTATCGAGAGACTCTCACGAGGCTCGATACCACTTGTTGAAACAAACAAAGACCTTGATAGATCTTGAGCTCGTGGATCGTTATGTATGCCTATGTAATCACAAGCACAATAAAAGACAATCTCTACTACTAATGTTTATCACCGAATATAAACACAAGTAACAAATAACTAAGAACTTCTCGATCCTCTATGGATCTTTATATTAACTAAAACCGAGTTTTTCCAATCGGTTCATAAACCTTTCTAATGTGTTCCTTTATAGATAAGGAACCCTAAACAATATCGCAAACCGCTTCCCAAGAAACGTATAATCATAAAACTAAATAAGATATACACAATCACTTCCTAATAAAGCTCATGTATATCCACACTAAATAAACTAAATACGGAATAGACACTTCATGTAAACAAACTAATCACTATTATACTTCAGTAATAAGTCTTCTAAGAATCCACTTCACTCAAGAGAAACACTTCTGCATTAAGTTCAAGATAATCCGCACTTCACATAATTCCCAACAACATACACCCCTAACTCTTTGGGCAAATTAAAATAAACATTATCAAACACCCTAGGAGTCATGACATGATTAAAACACTCAAACTCGGATCCTTCTTATACTCCCTAACGCATTCCACAATCATTCAACATACCTTCTATTATAACTCGATCACTATAATTAAAAACATTCTTAATTAATTAACAATCTCGCTACAATGACTAAAACTAATAGTATGTGCGACCGCTTAACGCCACCGCTCTCCGCACACTAAACCCCTAATTTACTTTCAAAATATTCCCTAACCTTTGTACATTTATACGCTTATCAGAGTGATTTTTACTAAGACGCGAATGCACCGAATCGACACCTACTATAACAATATTAACCTAATGTAGTCGCTAAACTAGTAAACATGTTTTACGCTTCACATTACGCTTATATCAATCGAATTAGACACCCTAGAAATCCACTACTACACATATTTTACGCTCAAGATTACATTCATACTAACATCACAAATAGTACATTAAAAAGAAGATCACGGAGACTGAATAAGAAGATGCAGAGCACACACCACAATCATCATACAATCCACCTCGCTTGGGAACATTCATAGCATTGTTAAAAGTAATCCTATAGGTCATAGGATCAATTCCTCTTCTCGAAAACACCGCCTCTTGCAACACTTCGAAGCCTAGTCTCTAGACATTTCCTCGCACTCAAATAGAATGGACGAGTCTCGTGATCATATACAGTCCACCGTCATAAAATGTAACTCGACCGGTCCGGATATGATACGACTAGGGACCAATGTGTTTCTCGCTCATTTATGGGAATGAAAACTCTTTCAACATCACCCCAACCAGTAGGGTAAGTTTCTTTGGTTGCGTGCAGACGTGCATCCGTCTGCTCATCAAGAATGGTAGGAAAAAGCGACTACCATAGACCACTCCATATCTCGATGGTCCGGTATGCCACATGTAGCTTATCCAAACATCAATGTCGCAGAGGTAAAACAAATTGACATATATATTCACCATTTATAAAAAGCGTGCTTTTCATTTTCTCTACACTAGATATCAAGTAAGATAGTGTTACGAGACAAGCATCATTGCCACACCTTCCTACTTTTAGCTCGCTTTCGAAAACCCATCCAGCATGACGACGAACATGTACAATGGCTTACACCAACACCCATTGCTACGTCGTCATGGCAATGGATTTTCGAGGGAAACTCAAAATAGAGTTGGATCAAAATACTTCAGTAATTAGGCATCTTAGCATAACATCCACCAAATTCACAAAAATCATTTCTCAAATGATATCACCATTGGTTCAAAATATTGTTGAGTACAAGAAAAAAATGAAGTGAATCAAGACTTGTAAAATCAGTACTACTAAAAGCATCAAAGTCATGAATAATATACTCTTCTCGTGGCTACACTACAATTTTTAACAAATAATAATGTCATTTCGAAAAGAATTTAATGGATTTGGTGGATGCTATACTAAAATACCTAAAGTGGTTAAAGTAATGATGGATTAATGATACTTATATCTAGTATCTCATGTAACACTAAAATGTAAAATTACTTATAATCAAATGGCGTGCGAGACAACCAAAAGCATGTTTTGATAAATCGAGTAAAGTAAATAAAATTTACTTTACCTCGTCACGTAGCCATCCTTTACGATTATCGCCGAAACCGGTTAAACCATCCCGTAAACGATGATCAACAACGATATCGGACCAAGGGAACACATGCTTCGCCAACCGTCCTTAACTGTGAATCGATCAACTTCAAAGTTAACATAAACTTTATCTAGGTTTTGGTATGGCCGTTCTAGAACCTAAAAATAAAGACAATGTAAATCATGCATGTAATAATACGCTTACACGTTGACGGTTAACTCTTGTTCGATATATCAAAGCAAAGGAATCATTTCTCATACCTCTACCCATGGTTTGACTTGTACTAACATCTCACCCATAAGTGGAGTATGAACAGTAAATACTTTCGACCATGACATATCTTCTAAGCTAGTAACATCGGAAGTTTTACACTCTTCTCCACATAGGGTGACCTAGGAACATGTTCAAGTCTCCTTCTTTGTTTCGCATTGCTCTAAAGCCCTTTTGAAGGCGTTGAATTCGATTCAGAATAACCTTCAACTCATTTCGACTTGACACTCGACTTCTTACTCGCCTCCTCTCGCTCCTCCTCTTCTTCCGTGTTTTTCGGCTTCAACACTCAACTTCTTACTCGCTCCTCCTCGCTCCCCATCCACGTCAACATGTGGCGTATCAAACAACTTGAAAAATCATTGACTTGAGCGCAATACTCATTAGCAAGATCTACAGTTGCGGATGATATGAAAAGGTTAACAAAATTTTATTATCGCAAGTTATTAATTATATCAAAATGAAATAAGAACAAAACAAAATATCATTAAATTACACGTTCTCCGTCACCGTGTTAACTATGTCTCCATAAACACGCATAACATAGTGGCGGACACTTTATTAGTATAAAATTATAATGAAAGGTATAATCGCATAAATACCATTTAATTACATTTTCATATGCATCATTCTTCATTTTGACTCCATAAACTGTGTTAACTTTGTTTCCATAAACCTACATACAAAAGTTTATAACACCTATTAGTAGAACATTAAATTAAAGGTTTAGTCACATTATTAAATTTATACTTACCTTTTCATAGGTTTCTTGGTTCATTTTGTCTCATCGCTCATTATGACCCGCGAGAATAAAGTTTTTAGAAACAAAATCACAGTGTTAGCATACCACATGGTAATTGTTTGATAGCAATGTAACTTGCTTTCGAGAATTGATAAAGGTAAAAACTAACTTAATAATAGTCTCAAGTTTCAAAGTGCGGGCTTCAAGCCTTAACCTGCTCATCAACTGAAACAACTTCTACCTCTTTACCCATGCTCTCCATATCATAACCCTCGGGGTATACCACTTTACGCCTAGCTTTAATCGCGACCACTTTCTGAAAATGTTCATCCTGTGGTCCCACTTTGCAAGAGGCGGCGCTCTCGGGTATACCACTTGAAAAATCAATGCTTCGTGTGAACCATTCGACACCCGATTTCAAAGCATGTTGGCATAATCACGTTGGGTTTCGAGTCCTTACAATAGATTTATAAGTTATATGGTATCTAAAATTGTCTATATGTTTAAAGTTAACCAATCAATAAAATACTATATATAATTACCTTGTCAAAGAGTTGGTCGAAATAATCGAGTCTTTCTAAATGGTGTGTTTCGACCATGCAAGTGCTCTTGGATCACCACAGGCCTTGTTCCACCACTTGCTTTACTTTTACTCGTATCAAGACACTCTATCATCCATATCTACAAAAGTTAACACAATAAATATAAGTTACGAGGACAAGAAACATATGAAGTTAATTTTCAAGCCCTCACAAGAAACTAATGATAGCAAATTTTTTGGTGTTAACCTTGAAAGCAACAGAACGAATCCTTCAAGCTATAGGTAGGAACATCGTTGGATTCTTTATCACCAATTCTTTCGACGATAAACCGGATGATTTGAAGAGACATTTCTAATAGACTCAGAAGTAAAACTCCAAAGGATTTCCCCATGGAAATGCATTCCATTCATCAAGATCCTCGACCATCCTCGTAAAAATATCATCAATGATAGACCCCAGTCTTTACCCATTAATATCACCTCAGCGTTATTAATGACAAACCCGTGATCGATCCTCATCGAGAGATTTAGAAGCATGTCTTCATCTTCAATTACGAGATAATAGATCAATTGATTTAACATGTTGACCTACATGGTTTGGAAATACTCGGTGACGGAAAGGGATATCACCACTACGCCATTTCCTAAAGCCGACCATACCAAATCTAAAACCAAGAACAGCGTAATTCATTTCGACCAAAATAGAGAATGTCCATTCAAATAGTATACAAGTGGAAGATCATAGTTATCATTGTTTGATGGAATTGTTTCCAAGCATGTAATGAACAAGACCTTCCTCGTTATCGACATAGGTAAGATCAAGCCATGGTCCAAAACATGTGCTTTAAACATGGAACACGCTTGGTGATCTAATCGATCCTTCATAAGTAAGAAGTAATGCACTTTGCTTTTAACAATAACTCTAGCATCATACGCCTACAAAGAAATAACATATTAAAAAGTTAAAACAAACAAGAAGTGTCTACAAGCACACTCATCAAGTCAGCATACAACATGAGCAAAACCGAAGTGTCTACAAGCACTCCAACAAGTGTCTACAAACAAACAAGAAGTGTCTACAAGCACACTCATCAAGTCAGGCATACAACACCGCAGAAAACCGGAAGTGTCTGCAAGCACGCTCCAAGTGTCTACAAACAAACAAGAAGTGTCTACAAGCACACTCAACAAGTATCTACAAGTAAAAGCATATCCGCGAAAACCCGATGTATTCGGGACTAAGATCAAGTGTCAATACACGTAAATTACACCTATTTGACAACTAACCCTAAAACTCTTATTAAAAACAACAAATACAGTTTTCAACCTTCTCATTTAACGCATGAAACAAAACATGATGTAAAGGGATCCAACAAAACCGTAAGTTGTAGGAAGAAACGAAATTAATCAAGTGTGAATACTTACCATTTTTATCTCATGCGAGTCGAACATCAACGGATCTCGTGCTGAAATGATCTAAACAACAAAAGCGGTTGTGTGATCAAAGTTTCGAGTGTTGTGTGATCATCTGGAATGATATAAACAACAACACGGGTGATGTACGAGTGATCCATGCACTTTTCTTGTGTGTTTGTGTGTGTTGAGTGTGTGTTTTTTGAAGATATTGAATGGTTAAAGTGGCAAAGAAAAATAAAAAAGAAAATAAAAATAGTCATATCAATTGGATTTGGGAAATCTTATTGGGTTCTTTCAATTTCCTAGGTGAAATAATGAGGGTCAGTTGAGCAGCCTTGCGTCGGTTGGCCTACGCCGTTGGCGTTGACATTATGCTAGAAAACAAACAAGAGATTTTTAAGATTTGATTGACACTTAAAAGTGTTATTCAGATAAGACTCCGGATTTGCCACGTGTCGAAAAACGTATGGGGTCGAAAGAATGAAATAATGAAACAGAAATCTTTGGGAAAGCGACTGAAAAAAGTCTAAAAAACGGACCACGCTTAAAAAGTCACTTTGGTAATTTTCTTTTATATTTTATAACCAAAATTTCGTGAGGTCGAGAAGAATGATTGAACAGATCATGCCACCCGCTCCAAGTGGACTGTCGACATACTTGTCACACTCGGGTCGGTACTGCTCCGATTGGGCTTGTGTATATAAAACAGAATTTGAAAAGTCTCTTAATTAGTTAATTAAATACGAGTAAGCTTAAAGGAATAACGAAATTGCTAAAACTAGGTGGAATCGCACACCATCATTTAAACGGCCATAACTTTTCTATATGACATCCGTTTTAGTTGATTAAAAATGGAGAATGTTATGAACTTAAAAAGGCAAAACAGTTCAGAATCTCAAGGCTAAATCGTATTATTTCAAAGAGCCCGGCATGTCCAAAAAGTCAACCAAAGTAAAAATCGGTTGTTGTGGCCTGTGGGGAGTGATAATGTCACTGTTTTGCATCTTTAATCAATACGTCGATGATACTATTTTTTTAGAGTGGGATAAAGATAATGCTAGGGTGTTAATGTGCATTTTAAAATGTTTTGAAGAGGTGTCGGGCCTAAAGGTGAATTTCCAATAAGAGTCAAGTGTACGATGTGGGTCACAAATGAAATAGAAGAAATGGCGAGATAGATGGGTTGTTGTATGGGTGATTTTCCTTTTACGTATCTAGGTTTGTAGATTGGAAAGTCTATGAGGTGTAGTAGTGCGTGGAGACCCATGGTGGCAAAATGAAGAAGCGCCTTTTGAACCGGAGGGCTAAATTGATGTCTTTAGGGTCG